>JAINUW010000294.1:0-493392 GCA_020205615.1 Panax quinquefolius | reverse complement strand
GAATCGAGTCCCGTAAGTTCTAACGCTGTCTAATACCCACGCGTGCTATGTGTGTTTTCGCTTTTTTGCCTAAGTTGTTGGCGAAGTTTTGCAACCGGGCGATAACTCGGGATTCCGTAGCCGAATCGAGTCCCGTAAGTTCTAACGCGGTTCAATACCCACGCTGTGCTATGTGTGTGTTTCATGTGTGCATTCGACGTCGATGCGGGTTTTGGGCTCTTTTTCGCTTTTTTGCCTGTTGTCATGAAGTTTTGCAACCGGCGATAACTCGATTCCAGATGTCGTAATCGAGTCCCGTAAGTTCTAACGCGTTCTCAATACCTACGCTGCTGCATGTGTGTGTTTCATGCGGCATCTGGACTACCGACGCGGTTTTTTTGGGCTCTTTTTCGCTTTTTTTGCCTAGTTGTCATGAAGTTTTGCAACCGGGCGATAACTCTGGATTCCAGATGTCGTAATCGAGTCCCGTAAGTTCTAACGCGCGGTTCAATACCCACGCGGTGCTATGTGTGTTTTCGTGGCATCTTGACGACCGACGCGGTTTTGGGCTCTTTTTTCTCGCTTTTTTGCCTAAGTTGTCATGAAGTTTTTGCAACCGACGATAACCTCGATTCCGTATGTCGTAATCGAGTCCCGTAAGTTCTAACGCGTGTTCAAACCCACGCTGCTATGTGTGTGTGTTTCAGTGGCGCCTGACGGACCGATGCGGTTTTTGGGCTCTTTTTCGCGCTTTTTGCCTAAGTTGTCATGAAGTTTTGCAAACCGGACGATAACTCTGATTCCGATGTCGTAATCGAGTCCCGTAAGTTCTAACGCGGTTCAATACCTACGCTGGTGCATGTGTGTGTTTGCGCGGCATTCCGGACGACCGATGCGGTTTTTGGGCTCTTTTTCGCTTTTTGCCTAAGTTGTTGGCGAAGTTTTGCAAACTCGGGCGATAACTCGGATTCCGTATGTCGAATCGAGTCCCGTAAGTTCTAACGCGCGGTTCAATACCCACGCTACGCTACGCGTATATGTGTGTTTCGGCATCCGGACGGACGATGCGGGTTTTGGGCTCTTTTTCGCTTTTTGCCTAAGTGTCATGAAGTTTTGCAACCGGGCGATAACTCGATCTTCCGATGTCGTAATCGAGTCCCGTAAGTTCTAACGCGTGTTTCAAATACCTACGCGGCAGCGTGCTATGTGTGTGTTTGCGCGGCGTTCTGACGGACCGATGCGGGTTTTGGCTCTTTTTCGCTTTTTGCCTAAGTTGTCATGCGAAGTTTTGCAAACCGGGCGATAACTCCTGATTCCGTGATGTCGAATCGAGTCCCGTAAGTTCTAACGCGCGTCAAATACCTACGCGCTGCTATGTGTGTGTTTGCGCGGTCTCTTGACGCGGACGACGATGCGGTTTTTGGCTCTTTTTTTCGCTTTTTTGCCTAAGTTGTCATGAAGTTTTGCAAACCGGGCGATAACTCTGGATTCCGTATGTCGAATCGAGTCCCGTAAGTTCTAACGCTGTTCAATACCCACCTACGCGCGTGCTATGTGTGTTTGCGCGGCATCGGCTGGACGGCCGACGATGCGTTTTGGGCTCTTTTTTCGCTTTTTTTGCCTGTTGTCCCATGAAGTTTTGCAAACCGGGCGATAACTCGGATTCCGTCGATGTCGAATCGAGTCCCGTAAGTTCTAACGCGTGTTCAATACCTACGCGGTACTCCTGCTATGTGTTTGTGTTCTAACGTCTTCGACGTCCGACGTGGTTTTTGGGCTTTTTTTTTGCTTTTTTTTTTGTTGTTGAAGTTTTTTTTAACCGGGCGATAACTCTGATTCCAGATGTCGTAATCGAGTCCCGTAAGTTCTAACGCTGTGTCTAATACCCACGCTGCAGTGCATATGTGTGTTTCATGGTATGCTCGGACGGTCCGATGCGGGTTTTGGGCTCTTTTTCGCTTTTTTTTGCCTAAGTTGTCATGAAGTTTTGCAACCGGGCGATAACTCGGATCCGTGATGTCGAAATCGAGTCCCGTAAGTTCTAACGCTGCGTTCAATACCCACGCGGCATGGTATGTGTGTGTGTTTTTTTTGTCGGCTCTCGACCGAAGTTTTGGGTTTTTTGGGCTTTTTTCGCTTTTTGCCTAAGTTCTAACGAAGTTTTGCAAACCGATATAACTCGATTCTCGATGATGTCGAATCGAGTCCCGTAAGTTCTAACGCGTCGGTTCAATACCTACGCGTCTATATGTGTGTGTTTTTACGCAGCATGGCGTCTTGACGTCGGACGACGCGGTTTTTGGGCTTTTTTCGCTTTTTTGCCTAAGTGTCATGCGAAGTTTTGCAAACCGGGCGATAACTCTGATTCCGTGATGTCGAATCGAGTCCCGTAAGTTCTAACGCGGTTCAATACCTACGCGCGTGTGTATGTGTGTGTTTGTGGGGCATCTCGACGGCCGATACGGTTTTGGGCTCTTTTTTCGCTTTTTGCCTAAGTGTCATGAGTTTTTGCAAACCGGGCGATAACTCGATTCCGTATGTCGAATCGAGTCCCGTAAGTTCTAACGCGTGTTCAATACCTACGCGCGGTTATGTGTGTGTTTGCGTGGCGCTCGATTCGACGACCGATGCGGTTTTTGGGCTCTTTTTCGCTTTTTGCCTAAGTTGTTGCGAAGTTTTGCAACCGGGCGATAACTCGATTCCGTATGTCGAATCGAGTCCCGTAAGTTCTAACGCTGTCTTAATACCCACGCTGTGCTATGTGTGTGTTTCATGGGCATCTGACGGCCGACGCGGGTTTTGGGCTCTTTTTTTCGCTTTTTTTGCCTAAGTTGTCATGCGAAGTTTTGCAACCGGGCGATAACTCGATTCCGTGATGTCGAAATCGAGTCCCGTAAGTTCTAACGCGGTCTAATACCCACGCGTGGTGCTATGTGTGTGTTTGTGGCATCTCGACGTCCGATGCGGGTTTTGGGGCTCTTTTTCGCTTTTTGCCGTTGTCATGAAGTTTTGCAACCCGGACGATAACTCGATTCCGTGATGTCGTAAATCGAGTCCCGTAAGTTCTAACGCGCGTTCAATACCTACGCGGTGCATGTGTGTGTGTGTGTTTGCATGGCATTCGGACGACGACCGATGCGGTTTTGGCGCTTTTTTTCGCTTTTTGCCTGTTGTTGTCGCGAAGTTTGTTCAAACCGGGCGATAACTCGGATTCCGTGATGTCGTAATCGAGTCCCGTAAGTTCTAACGCGCGGTTCAATACCCACGCGGCATCGATGTGTGTGTGCGTTTACCCACGCGCGTCATTCGGACGACGACGATGCGGGTTTTGGGCTTTTTTTCGCTTTTTTGCCTAAGTGTCATGCGAAGTTTTGCAAACCGGGCGATAACTCGATTCCGATGTCGAATCGAGTCCCGTAAGTTCTAACGCGCGTTCAATACCTACGCGGTGCATATGTGTGTGTTTGCGGCATCTCTGACGGACGATGCGGGTTTTGGGCTCTTTTTTTCGCTTTTTGCCTTTGTTGTTGATGAGTTTTGCAAACCGGGCGATAACTCTGATTCCGAGATGTCGAATCGAGTCCCGTAAGTTCTAACGCGTGTTCAATACCTACGCTGGTGTGTATGTGTGTGTTTGTTTTGGGCATTTTTCGACGACCGACGCGGCGTTTTTTTTTTTTTTTTTCGCTTTTTGCCTGTTGTCAGTGTTCTAACGCTTTTTGCAACCGGGCGATAACTCGGATTCCGTGATGTCGTAATCGAGTCCCGTAAGTTCTAACGCGGTTCAATACCCACGCTGGACATATGTGTGTGTTTGTGCGGTTCTAACGCATTCGACGACGGACGATGCGGGTTTTGGGCTTTTTTTTTCGCTTTTTTTGCCAAGTTGTCATGAAGTTTTGCAAACCGGGCGATAACTCGATTCCGTATGTCGAATCGAGTCCCGTAAGTTCTAACGCGTTTCAAATACCTACGCGGTGCTATGTGTGTGTTTGTGTGGCGCTCGACGGACCGACGCGCGTTTTGGGCTCTTTTTCGCTTTTTGCTAAGTTGTCATGAAGTTTTGCAACCGGGCGATAACTCGGATTCGTGATGTCGAATCGAGTCCCGTAAGTTCTAACGCTGTTCAATACCTACGCTGTGCTATGTGTGTGTTTGTTTGCGCATCTCTCGACGACGACGCGGGTTTTGGGCTCTTTTTTTTCGCTTTTTTTGCCTAAGTTGTCATGAAGTTTTGCAACCGGGCGATAACTCGGATTCCGTGATGTCGTAATCGAGTCCCGTAAGTTCTAACGCGCGTTCAATACCCACGCGGTGCTATGTGTGTGTTTGTGGTATGCGACTCGGACCGACCGATTTTGGGTTTTTTTCTAATTTTTTTTTTCTTTTTTTTGCTAAAGTGTCATGAAGTTTTGCAACCGGGCGATAACTCGGATTCCGTGATGTCGTAATCGAGTCCCGTAAGTTCTAACGCGTGTTCAATACCTACGCACGCGCATGTGTGTTCTAATCGTGTCGGTTCTAACGCGATTCAATCGACGACGGAGTTGGGCTTTTTTTCGCTTTTTTTCGCTTTTTTTTCAAGTTGTCGTGAAGTTTTGCAACCGGGCGATAACTCGGATTCCGTATGTCGAATCGAGTCCCGTAAGTTCTAACGCGCGTCTAATACCTACGCGCTGCTATGTGTGTTTGTTCGGCATCCTCGACGACGACCGATGCGGGTTTTTGGGCTCTTTTTTTCTTTTTTTGCCAAGTGTTGTTGGGCGAAGTTTTGCAAACCGGGCGATAACTCGATTCCGTATGTCGAATCGAGTCCCGTAAGTTCTAACGCTGCGTTCAATACCTACGCGCTGCATGTGTGTGTTTTCATGGCATTCGGACGCGACCGATGCGGTTTTTGGGCTCTTTTTCGCTTTTTGCCTGTTGTCATGGCGAAGTTTTGCAACCGGGCGATAACTCGGATTCCGTATGTCGAATCGAGTCCCGTAAGTTCTAACGCGCGTCTAATACCTACGCGGTGCTATGTGTGTGTGTGTATGTTGCTCGACGACCGATGCGACGTTTTTGGGCTGCTTTTTTTCTTTTTTGCCTAAGTTGTCATGAAGTTTTGCAAAACCGGGCGATAACTCGGATTCCGTATGTCGAATCGAGTCCCGTAAGTTCTAACGCGTTTCAATACCTACGCGGTGCTATGTGTGTGTGTGTCATGGTTTCGGCTCGGGCCGACCGCCGTTGTTGGTTTTTGGCTTTTTTTTCTTTTTTTTTACGCGTGTTGTCGAAGTTTTGCAACCGGGCGATAACTCGGATTCTTTTCGTATGTCGTAATCGAGTCCCGTAAGTTCTAACGCGGTGTCTCATACCCACGCTAACGCGCTACCTACGTGTGTGTTTGCGTGCGTGGCATCTGGACGACCGATGCGGGTTTTGGGCTTTTTTTTTTTACTTTTTGCCTAAGTTGTCATGAAGTTTTGCAAAACGGGCGATAACTCTGATTCCGTATGTCGAATCGAGTCCCGTAAGTTCTAACGCGCGTTCAATACCTACGCGGTGCTATGTGTGTGTTTGTGTGGCATTCCTGACGGACCGACGCGGGTTTTTTGGGGTTTTTTTTTTTTGCTTTTTTGCCTAAGTTGTCATGAAGTTTTGCAAACCGGGCGATAACTCGGATTCCGTGATGTCGAATCGAGTCCCGTAAGTTCTAACGCGCGTTCAATACCTACGCTGGTGCTATGTGTGTTTTGCAAACGGCGTCGGACGACGACGGGGGTTTTGGGCTCTTTTTTTTTTTTTGCCTGTTGTTGTTGGTTTTTGCAAACCGGGCGATAACTCGGATTCCGATGTCGAATCGAGTCCCGTAAGTTCTAACGCTGTCCAATACCCACGCTGCATGCTGTGTGTGTGTTGCGCGGCATTCCGACGACGACGATGCGGTTTTGGGCTCTTTTTTCGCTTTTTTGCCTAAGTTGTCATGCGAAGTTTTGCAACCGGGCGATAACTCTGATTCCGTGATGTCGAATCGAGTCCCGTAAGTTCTAACGCGTGTTCAATACCCACGCGGTGCTATGTGTGTTTCATGTGGCATTCTGACGACCGACGATGCGGTTTTGGGCTCTTTTTCGCTTTTTGCCTGTGTCATGTAGTTTTGCAACCGGGCGATAACTCGGATTCGTATGTCGTAATCGAGTCCCGTAAGTTCTAACGCGGTTCAATACCTACGCTGGCTGCTGTGTGTGTGTTTGTTTGTGGCGTTCGGACGACGATCGATGCGCGGTTTTGGGCTTTTTTTTCGCTTTTTTGCCTAAGTTGTCATGTCGTAGTTTTGCAACCGGGCGATAACTCTGATTCGTCAGATGTCGAATCGAGTCCCGTAAGTTCTAACGCGTGTTCAAATACCTACGCTGGCTATGTGTGTGTTTAACGGTGTGCATCCGATCGTCGACGCGGTTTTGGGCTCTTTTTTCGCTTTTTTTGCCTAAGTTGTCATGTTTTTGCAACCGGACGATAACTCGGATTCCGTATGTCGTAATCGAGTCCCGTAAGTTCTAACGCGGTTCAATACCTACGCTGCGCTATGTGTGTGTGTGTTCATATGCGTTCTGACGGACGATGCGGTTTTGGGCTCTTTTTTCGCTTTTTTTTGCCTAAGTGTCATGAAGTTTTGCAACCGGGCGATAACTCTGATTCCGTGATGTCGAAATCGAGTCCCGTAAGTTCTAACGCGCGTTCAATACCCACGCTGTGCTATGTGTGTGTTTGTGTTTGCGGCATCTCGACGACGACGCGGGTTTTGGGCTCTTTTTCGCTTTTTTGCCAAGTTGTTTGGCGAGTTTTGCAAACGGGCGATAACTCTGATTCCGTGATGTCGAATCGAGTCCCGTAAGTTCTAACGCGTTCAATTCCTACGCTACCTACGTGTGTGTTTGTGCTATGTGTGTGTTTTCATGTCATTTTGCAACGGACGATAACGATGCGGTTTTGGAGTCTTTTTTCGCTTTTTTGCCTAAGTGTCATGCGAAGTTTTGCAAACGGGTCGATAACTCGATAACTCTGATTCAGATGTCGAATCGAGTCCCGTAAGTTCTAACGCGCGTTCAATACCTACGCACGCTGCTGTGTTGTGTGTGTGTGTTATGTGTGCGTCGACGTCCGATGCGGTGTTTTGGGCTCTTTTTTCGCTTTTTGCCTAAGCGCCAAGTTGTTGCGTGTTTTTGCAACCGGGCGATAACTCTGATTCCGTGATGTCGTAAATCGAGTCCCGTAAGTTCTAACGCTGCGTTCAAATACCCACGCGGTGTACATGTGTGTGTTTGTGTGGCATTCGACTCGGACGACGCGGGTTTTGGGGCTTTTTTCGCTTTTTTGCCTAAGTTGTCATGAAGTTTTGCAAACCGGGCGATAACTCTGATTCCGTGATGTCGTAATCGAGTCCCGTAAGTTCTAACGCGTGTTCAATACCCACGCTGCTGCTATGTGTGTGTGTTCAGTAGTGGCATTCGACGGACGACGCGGTTTTGGGCTCTTTTTTCGCTTTTTGCCTAAGTGTCATGAAGTTTTGCAACCGGGCGATAACTCGGATTCCGTATGTCTCGAATCGAGTCCCGTAAGTTCTAACGCGCGTTCAATACCCACGCGGTGCTATGTGTGTGTTTCAGCATGTTCTTGACGACCGACGCGTTTTGGGTTTTGGGCTCTTTTTTCGCTTTTTGCCTATTGTTAGTGGTAGTTTTTTGCAACCGGGCGATAACTCGATTCCGTATGTCGAATCGAGTCCCGTAAGTTCTAACGCTGTTCAATACCTACGCGCGTCTATGTGTGTGTGCGGTCATACCCATGGACGACGACGCGTGGTTTTGGGCTTTTTTTTCGCTTTTTTGCCTTTGCCTTTGTTGGCGTAGTTTTGCAACCGGGCGATAACTCTGGCTTCAGATATGTCGAATCGAGTCCCGTAAGTTCTAACGCTGTGTTCAATACCTACGCTGCATGCTATGTGTGTTTTTCATGCGGGCATCTTGACGACCGATGCGGGTTTTGGGCTCTTTTTCGCTTTTTGCCTGTTGTTGGCGAAGTTTTGCAACCGGGCGATAACTCGATTCAGTGATGTCGAATCGAGTCCCGTAAGTTCTAACACGTGTCGTACGCGGTTGTAATACCCACGCGCGCGCTATGTGTGTTTTTTTTGTGGCATCTGGACGTCGATGCGGGTTTTGGCCCTTTTTCTAACGCTTTTTTGCCTAAGTGTCATGCGTTTTTGCAAATCGGGCGATAACTCGGGCTCCGTGATGTCGTAATCGAGTCCCGTAAGTTCTAACGCTGTCAATACCTACGCCCCGTAAGTTCTAACGCGTGTGTTACCCACGCTGTGTCGGCTGGACGCATCCGACGCGATGCGTTTTTGGGCTCTTTTTTCGCTTTTTTTTGCCTAAGTTGTCATGAAGTTTTGCAACCGGGCGATAACTCTGATTTCCGTATGTCGTAATCGAGTCCCGTAAGTTCTAACGCTGTTCAATACCCACGCGCGGTGCTATGTGTGTGTTTGTGTGGCATCTGACGACGGACGATGCGGGTTTTGGGCTCTTTTTTTTTTTTTTTGCCTAAGTTGTTGGCGAAGTTTTGTAACCGGGCGATAACTCTCGGAGATTTCCGTATGTCGTAATCGAGTCCCGTAAGTTCTAACGCTGTTCAAATACCTACGCTGCGCGCTATGTGTGTGTTTCGTGGTTTCGTGGTCATTCTTGACGACCGACGATGCGGTTTTTGGGCTTTTTTTTTTTTTGCCTTGTTGTCATGAAGTTTTGCAAACGGGCGATAACTCGGCCTCCGTATGTCGAATCGAGTCCCGTAAGTTCTAACGCGTGTCTCAATACCCACGCTGTGCATGCCTGTGTGTTCGTGGCATCGGACGGACGACGACGCGTTTTGGGTTTTGGGCTTTTTTTTTCGCTTTTTTGCCTAAGTTGTCATGCGAGTTTTGCAACCGGGCGATAACTCGGATTCCGTATGTCGAAATCGAGTCCCGTAAGTTCTAACGCGCGTTCAATACCTACGCTGTGCTATGTGTGTGTTTGCGTGGCGCATCTCGACGGGCGACGCGCGTTTTTGGGCTCTTTTTTCGCTTTTTTGCCTAAGTTGTCATGTTGAGTTTTTTGCAACCGGGCGATAACTCGATTTCAGATGTCGTAAATCGAGTCCCGTAAGTTCTAACGCTGTTCAATACCCACGCGGTGCTATGTGTGTGTGTTTGCGTGGCATCCTGACGACCGATGCGCGGTTTTGGGCTCTTTTTCGCTTTTTGCCTAAGTTGTCGGCGAAGTTTTGCAAACCGGGCGATAACTCGATTTCGTATGTCCGAATCGAGTCCCGTAAGTTCTAACGCTGCGCGCAACTCAATACCCACGCTGACGCGGTTTTGTTTTCGCGTGTGTGTTTGCGTGTTTTGCACTTGACGGATCCAGACGCGACGTGCACGACGCTCGGTTTTGGCTCTTTTTTTTGGGCTAAGTTTTTTTCTTTTTTGCCTGTTGTTGTTGCGAGTTTTGCAACCGGGCGATAACTCGGATTCCGTGATGTCGTAATCGAGTCCCGTAAGTTCTAACGCTGTTCAATACCCACGCTGGTGCTATGTGTGTGTGTTTCAAGGTGGCATCTTGGACGGACGACGATGCGGTTTTTTTTGGCTCTTTTTTTTTTTTTGCCTAAGTTGTCGGCGAAGTTTTGCAAAACCGGGCGATAACTCTGGATTCCGTATGTCGAATCGAGTCCCGTAAGTTCTAACGCGTGTTCAATACCCACGCGTGTGTGTATGTGTTGTGGTGTCGTGGGCATTCGATGACGACGACGCGGTTTTTGGGCTCTTTTTTCGCTTTTTGCCTAAGTTGTCAACGAAGTTTTGCAACCGGGCGATAACTCGATTCGTATGATGTCGAATCGAGTCCCGTAAGTTCTAACGCGGTTCAATACCTACGCTGTGCTGTATGTGTGTGTTTGTGTGGCGTCTTGACGACGACGACGCGCGTTTTGGCTCTTTTTCTTTTTTTTTTTTCTAGTTGTCATGGTGAAGTTTTGCAACCGGGCGATAACTCTGATTCAGATGTCGAATCGAGTCCCGTAAGTTCTAACGCTGCGTTCAATACCTACGGCATACGCATGTGTGTTTCATATGTGGCGCTCTGACGGCCGACGATGCGGTTTTGGGCTCTTTTTCGCTTTTTTTTCCTGTTGCGCGAGTTTTTTTGCAACCGGGCGATAACTCGGATTCCGTGATGTCGAAATCGAGTCCCGTAAGTTCTAACGCGTTCAATACCTACGCGCATTATGTGTGTGTTTATGCGGTATCTCGACGGACGATGCGGTTTTTGGGCTCTTTTTCTTTTTTTTTTTTTGCCTGTTGTCGAAGTTTTTGCAACCGGCGATAACTCTGATTCCGTGATGTCGAATCGAGTCCCGTAAGTTCTAACGCTGTGTCAATACCCACGCTGGTGCTGTGTGTGTTTGTGTGGTATCATTCGTCGGACGACGACGCGGGTTTTTTTTTTCTTTTTTTGCTTTTTGCCTAAGTTGTTGCATGAGTTTTTGCAAACCGGATAATAACTCGATTCCGTATGTCGAATCGAGTCCCGTAAGTTCTAACGCTGTTCAATACCTACCTCTAATCGGTACTAAGTTCTAACGTGTGTGTACCTGTGTGTGTTTGTGTGGTATTCGGGCGCCTTCTCGGACGACGACGATGCGTTTTTGGGCTCTTTTTTTTTTTTTGCGCTCATGTCATGTTTTTTGCAACCGGGCGATAACTCGCGTTTTCGTTTCGCTGTCGAATCGAGTCCCGTAAGTTCTAACGCGTGTCAATACCCGCTGTGCGGTGCTACCCACGCGTGTTTTGTGTGTGCGGTATCGGACGACCGACGCGGGTTTTGGGCTCTTTTTCGCTTTTTTTGCCTGTTGTTGGCGAAGTTTTGCAACCGGGCGATAACTCGATTTTCGTGATGTCGAATCGAGTCCCGTAAGTTCTAACGCGGTTCAATACCTACGCTGCTATGTGTGTGTTTGCGTGGCATGCGTCGGACGGACCGACGCGGGTTTTGGGGGTCTTTTTTCGCTTTTTTTGCCTAAGTGTCATGAAGTTTTGCAAACCGGGCGATAACTCTGATTCCGATGTCGAATCGAGTCCCGTAAGTTCTAACGCGTGTTCAATACCTACGCTACGCTATGGTGTGTTTGGCGGCGCTCGACGACGGCCGAGATGCGGGTTTTTGGGCTCTTTTTCGCTTTTTTTGCCTAAGTTGTCATGCGAAGTTTTGCAACCGGACGATAACTCTGATTCCGTGATGTCGTAAATCGAGTCCCGTAAGTTCTAACGCTGTTCAATACCTACGCTGCTGCTATGTGTGTGTTTCGTGCGGCATCGGACGGACGACGCGGGTTTTGGGCTCTTTTTTTTTTTTTTTGCCAAGTTGTCATGAAGTTTTGCAAACCGGGCGATAACTCTGGATTCCCGTATGTCGTAATCGAGTCCCGTAAGTTCTAACGCGTGTCAATACCTACGCACGGGTACTGTTTGTGTGTGTCGCGGTTTGCATGGCGGACGTTGGGGACGACGCGGGTTTTGGGCTTTTTTTTTTTTTTTTTTGCCTACGTTGGTGTGTTTTGCAAACCGGCGATAACTCCTGATTCTCGATGTCGTAATCGAGTCCCGTAAGTTCTAAACGCGCGTTCAATACCCACGCGGTGCTGTGTGTGTTTTTGCTGGCGTCTTGACGGACGACGCGGGTTTTGGGGCTCTTTTTCGCTTTTTTGCCTTTTGCCTAAGTTGCGCGAGTTTTTGCAAACCGGACGATAACTCGGATTCGTGATGTCGTAATCGAATCGTCCCGTAAGTTCTAACGCGTGTTCAATACCCACGCGGCTATGTGTGTGTTTGTGCGGGCATGCTCTGACGACCGACGCGGCGGGTTTTGGGCTTTTTTTTTTTTTTTTTTTCCTTGTTGTTGGGCGATAACTCGCGAAGTTTTGCAACCGGTTCGATAACTCGGATTCCGTATGTCGAAATCGAGTCCCGTAAGTTCTAACGCGGTTCAACTCAATACCTACGCGGCGATATGTGTGTGTTTCGTGGCATCATTCGACGACGATGCGATGTGTGTTTTTGGGTCTTTTTTTCGCTTTTTTTGCCTTTTTGTTTTGCCTAAGTGTCGAAGTTTTGCAACCGGGCGATAACTCGGATTCCGTGATGTCGAATCGAGTCCCGTAAGTTCTAACGCTGCGTTCAAATACCCACGCGGCTATGTGTGTGTGTGTGTTTGCCTCGGTGGCGCTCGACGGACGACGATTTGCCCGTTTTGGGTTTTTTTCTTTTTTTGCCTTTTCAATCGAAGTCGAAGTTTTGCAACCGGGCGATAACTCGGATTCCGTCATGTCGTAATCGAGTCCCGTAAGTTCTAACGCGTTCAATACCCACGCGGCTGCTGTGTGTGTTTTTGTACGCGCGCTCGATGTGTGTCGACGCGGGGTTTTGGCGGCTCTTTTTCGCTTTTTTGCCTAAGTTGTCATGTAGTTTTGCAACCGGGCGATAACTCGATTCGTGATGTCGTAATCGAGTCCCGTAAGTTCTAACGCGTGTTCAATACCTACGCTGTGCTATGTGTGTGTTGCGTGCATTCGGACGACCGACGACGCGGTTTTGGGCTCTTTTTTCGCTTTTTGCCTTGTTGTTGTCGGCGAAGTTTTGCAAACCGGATGATAACTCTGGATTCAGATGTCGTAATCGAGTCCCGTAAGTTCTAACGCTGTCTCAATACCCACGCTGTGCTATGTGTGTGTTTGCGGCATCTCGACGACGACCGATGCGATTTTGGGTTTGGGTTTTTTTTTTCGCTTTTTTGCCTAAGTTGTCGCGAAGTTTTGCAACCGGACGATAACTCTGATTCCGTATGTCGTCGAATCGAGTCCCGTAAGTTCTAACGCGCGTTCAATACCTACGCGCAGCTATGTGTGTGTTTGCGGTGGTGCTCGGACGTCGACGACGCGGTTTTTTGGGGCTTTTTTTCGCTTTTTTTGCCTAAGTTGTTGGCGAAGTTTTGCAAACCGGATGATAACTCGGATTCCGTATGTCGAATCGAGTCCCGTAAGTTCTAACGCGTGTCAATACCTACGCGGTGTGCCTACACGCCGATGCGGTTTTGGGCTCTTTTTTCGCCTTTTTTTTTTTTGCGTAGTTCGAAGTTTTTGCAACCGGGCGATAACTCGGATTCCGTGATCCCGTAAGTTCTAACGCGGTTCAATACCTACGCTGTAATTAGTGTTTCTTTTTTCCGGAAGTTTTTGGGCTTTTTTTCGCTTAATTTCACGCTTTTGAAGTTTTGTTTTTGCGTAGTTTTGCAACCCTACACGATAACTCTTTCTCGCTCAGATGTCGAATCGAGTCCCGTAAGTTCTAACGCGTGTTCAAATACCCACGCTGGTGCTATGTGTGTGTTTAACGGTGTGGTCATTACCTACGCGGTCCGATGTTTTTGCGTTTGGACTTTTTTTTTTTTTTTTGCTTTTTTGCCTGTTGTCAGAAGTTTTGCAACCGGGCGATAACTCGATTTCGTGATGTCGAAATCGAGTCCCGTAAGTTCTAACGCGTGTCAAATACCTACGCGCGGCGCTATGTGTGTGTTTGTGGCGCATCGGACGGACGATGACGCGTTTTTGGGCTCTTTTTCGCTTTTTTGCCTAAGTTGTCATGAAGTTTTGCAAAACGGGCGATAACTCGATTCCGTGATGCGATCGAATCGAGTCCCGTAAGTTCTAACGCTGTTCAATACCCACGCGTGCTACATGTGTGTGTTTGTGTGTGTGTTCGATTTTGCAGCCGGACGACGCGGCGGTTTGGGCTTTTTTTTTCTTTTTTTTTTAAGTTTGTCGAAGTTTGCAAACCGGGCGATAACTCGATTCCGTATGTCGAATCGAGTCCCGTAAGTTCTAACGCTGTTCTAATACCCACGCTGGTGCTATGTGTGTGTTTCAAAGTTGTCGTGACGATGTGTGCGGTTTTGGTTTTTTCGCTTTTTTGCCGAAAGTCATGGTTTTTTGGGCTCTTTTTTCGCTTTTTTGCCTGTTGTCAATCGAAGTCCCGTAAGTTCTAACCGGATATAACTCGATTCAGATGTCGTAATCGAGTCCCGTAAGTTCTAACGCGTGTTCAATACCTACGCACGTGTTGTGCATGTTTTTTGTGTTTTATAACTCGGCATTCGGATGTCGAATCGAGTCCCGTAAGTTTTAACGCTCGGTTTTTTTTTTTAAGCTGTGTTGTGCGCGTTCTTGCGGATTTTTTGCGCGTTTTTGGGCTTTTTTCTCGATTGCCTCGTGATTTTGCAACCGGGCGATAACTCGGATTCCAGATGTCGTTCGAACCCGTAAGTTCTAACGCTGTCTAATACCACGTAAGTTCTAACGCTGGTTCAATACCCACGCTGCATGTGTGTGTTCGCGATCTATCGACGACGGCGCGTGGGGGCTCTTTTTTTCGCTTTTTGCCTAAGTTGTCATGAAGTTTTGCAACCGGGCGATAACTCGATTCCGTATGTCGAATCGAGTCCCGTAAGTTCTAACGCGGTTCAATACCCACGCGGCATATGTGTGTGTTGTGTTTTCGCTTTTGCGCTCGGACGACCGAACCGACGCGGGATTTTTGGCTTTTTTTTCTTTTTGCCAATACCTACGTGTTGTCGAAGTTTTGCAACCGGATATAACTCTGGATTTCCGTATGTCGTAATCGAGTCCCGTAAGTTCTAACGCTGTCGAATACCTACGCCGACGTCAATCGTGTGTGTAAGTTCTAACGGCATGTCTCCTGACCGACGATGTGTTTGTTTTGACTTTTTTCGCTTTTTTTTTTTTGTTTTTGCCCCTGTTGTCATGAGTTTTGCAAACCGGACGATAACTCTGATTCCGTGATGTCGAATCGAGTCCCGTAAGTTCTAACGCGCGGTTCAATACCTACGCTGGTGCTGTGTGTGTGTTTGTGCGTGGCATCTCGACGACGACCGACGCGCGTTTTGGGCTCTTTTTTCGCTTTTTTGCCTAAGTTGTCATGAAGTTTTGCAACCGGGCGATAACTCTGATTCCGTATGTCGTAATCGAGTCCCGTAAGTTCTAACGCGCGGTTCAATACCTACGCTGGTGCTATGTGTGTGTTTCATGTGGCATTCGACGGACGACGACGCGGGTTTTGGGCTTTTTTTCGCTTTTTTGCTTTTGTTGTCATGGCGAAGTTTTGCAAACCGGGCGATAACTCGATTCCAGATGTCGAATCGAGTCCCGTAAGTTCTAACGCGTGTTCAATACCTACACGGTGCTATGTGTGTGTTTATGTGGTATCTTGGACGACCGACGATGGTTTTGGGCTCTTTTTCGCTTTTTTTTCCTGTTGTTGTCATGAAGTTTTGCAACCGGGCGATAACTCTGATTTCAGATGTCGAATCGAGTCCCGTAAGTTCTAACGCTGCGTTCAATACCTACGCTACGCATGTGTGTGTTTGTGGCATCTTGGACTACGATGCGGTTTTTGGCTCTTTTTCGCTTTTTGCCTAAGTGTCATGAAGTTTGCAACCGGACGATAACTCGATTCAGATGTCGAATCGAGTCCCGTAGTTCTAACGCGCGTTCAATACCCACGTGTGTACATGTGTGTGTTTTTGGGTATTCCGACGGACCGATAACTTTTGATTTTTTTTCGCTTTTTGCCTAAGTGTTGGGCGAAGTTTTGTAACCGTTCGATAACTCTGATTCGAGTGTGTCTAAATCGAGTCCCGTAAGTTCTAACGCGGTGTCAATACCTACGCGGTGCTGTGTGTGTTTGTGCATGCATCTCTGACCGACCGACGCGGTTTTTGGGCTCTTTTTCGCTTTTTTTGCCTAAGTTGTCATGAAGTTTTGCAACCGGGCGATAACTCGGATTCAGATGTCGTAATCGAGTCCCGTAAGTTCTAACGCGGTTCAAATACCTACGCTGTGCTATGTGTGTGTTTTTGTGGTGCTCGACGGACCGACGCGGTTTTGGGGCTTTTTTCGCTTTTTTTTGTCAAACTCGTGTGTCGTTTAGTTTTGCAACCGGGCGATAACTCGATTCCGTATGTCGAATCGAGTCCCGTAAGTTCTAACGCTGTGTTCAATACCTACGCTATATGTGTGTGTTTTCGTGGCATCTCGACGTCGACGACGCGGTTTTTGGGTTTTTTTTTTTCGCTTTTTTGCCTAAAGTGTTGGCGAAGTTTTGCAACCGGACGATAACTCGGATTCCGTATGTCGAATCGAGTCCCGTAAGTTCTAACGCTGCAAATCAATACCCACGCGCGCGTGTGTTACCTACGTGTGTGTTGTGTGGTGTGCTCGACGTCCGACGACGATGCGGGTTTTGGGCTCTTTTTTTCGCTTTTTTGCTGTTGTTGCGTTAGTTTTGCAACCGGGCGATAACTCGATTCCGATGTCGAATCGAGTCCCGTAAGTTCTAACGCTGTGTCTAATACCCACGCTGCATACGGTGTGTTTTGCGGGCATCTCGACGACGGATGACGCGGTTTTGGGGCTTTTTTCGCTTTTTGCCCTAAGTTGTCGGCGAGTTTTGCAACCGACGATAACTCTGATTCCGTGATGTCGAATCGAGTCCCGTAAGTTCTAACGCGGTTCAATACCTACGCTACGCTACATGTGTGTGTTTGTGTGTGTGCCTGACTACGTGATGCGTTTTGGGCTCTTTTTCGCTTTTTGCCTAAGTTTCGATGTTTTTTGCAAACCGGGCGATAACTCGGATTCGTATTTTTAATCGAGTCCCGTAAGTTCTAACGCTGCGTTTAATACCCACGCTTTGCAACCGTGTGTTTTGATAACTCGATGATTTTTGGGCTTTTTTTTCGCTTTTTTGCCTAATCGAGTTTTGTAAATCGGGCGATAACTCGATTCAGTATGTCGAATCGAGTCCCGTAAGTTCTAACGCTGCGTTCAAATACCTACGCTGTGTGTGTGTGTTTTTGGTGGCATCTTGACGACCGACGCGGGGTTTTGGGCTCTTTTTTTTGCTTTTTTTTTGCCTGTTGTCATGAAGTTTTGCAAACCGGGCGATAACTCGGATTCCGTGATGCGAAATCGAGTCCCGTAAGTTCTAACGCGTGTTCAATACCCACGCTGCGCTGCTGTGTGTGTGTTTGTGCATTCTGACCGACCGACGCGGTTTTTGCTCTTTTTTCGCTTTTTGCCAAGTGTGTCATGGTGTTTTTGTAAACCGGGCGATAACTCGGATTCCAGATGTCGAATCGAGTCCCGTAAGTTCTAACGCGCGTCTAATACCTACGCTGCTAATGTGTGTGTTCATGTGGTGCCGACGACGGGCGACGCGGTTTTTGGGGCTCTTTTTTTCGCTTTTTTGCCTAAGTGTCATGTGAAGTTTTGCAAACGGACGATAACTCGATTTCCGTATGTCTAATCGAGTCCCGTAAGTTCTAACGCGCGGTTCAATACCCACGCTGCTGCGTGTGTGTGTTTTCATGGTATCTCGGACGGACGATGCGGTTTTGGGGCTTTTTTTCGCTTTTTGCCTAAGTGTTATGAAGTTTTGCAAACCGGGCGATAACTCGGATTCGTAGATGTCGAATCGAGTCCCGTAAGTTCTAACGCGTTCAATACCTACGCTGCTGCTATGTGTGTGTTTCATGGTGGCTCGACGACGACGACGCGGTTTTTGGCTGCTTTTCGCTTTTTGCTTTTTTTAACTTGGCAAGTCGAGTTTTGCAACGCCGGGCGATAACTCGGATTCCGTGTCGTAATCGAGTCCCGTAAGTTCTAACGCGCCTAAGCGTCAATACCCACGCCGGTGATAACTATGTGTGTTTCGAGTGCCGTATTCGAACGCTGCGTTCAATACCTACGCGGGCGTGTTTTTGGGCTTTTTTTGCTTTTTTTTTTTGGCTTTTTTTTCGCTTTTGTTGTTGTCGAAGTTTTTGCAACCGGGCGATAACTCGATTCCGTATGTCGTAATCGAGTCCCGTAAGTTCTAACGCTGTTTCAATACCTACGCTACGCTACTATGTGTGTGTTTGTGCGCGGTATCGCTGACGACGACGACGCGGGTTTTTTGGGCTCTTTTTCGCTTTTTTTTTTGCTGTTGTTGTCATGAAGTTTTGCAACCGGGCGATAACTCGGATTCCGTATGTCGAATCGAGTCCCGTAAGTTCTAACGCTGCGGTTCAATAACCCCACGCGGTGCTGTGTGTGTTTCGCGGTGGCATCTTGGACGGACGACGCGGGTTTTGGGGCTTTTTTTTTTTGCTTTTTTGCCTAAGTTGTCATGCGAAGTTTTGCAACCGGGCGATAACTCGATTCCGATGTCGAATCGAGTCCCGTAAGTTCTAACGCGCGTTCAATACCTACGCTGTGCTGTGTGTGTGTTTGGGTTTTGCGTTTTCTGACGACGACGCGGTTTTGGGCTCTTTTTTTTTTTTTTTTTAAGTGTTGAGTCCCGTAAGTTTTGCAAACCGGGCGATAACTCGGATTCTCGATGTCGTAATCGAGTCCCGTAAGTTCTAACGCGTTTCAATACCTACGCGGTGCTATGTGTGTGTTTCAACGTGTATTCTGACGACGTGGACGACGATGCGGTTTTGGGCTCTTTTTTTGCTTTTTTTTCGCTTTTTGCCTAAGTTGTCATGAAGTTTTGCAACCGGACGATAACTCTGATTCGTATGTCGAATCGAGTCCCGTAAGTTCTAACGCGCGTTCAAATACCTACGCTGCATGCTATGTGTGTTTTCATGGTGGCATCTCGACGTCCGACGCGGTTTTTGGGCTCTTTTTTCGCTTTTTGCCTAAGTGTCATGGCGAAGTTTTGCAAACCGGGCGATAACTCGATTTCGTGATGTCGTAATCGAGTCCCGTAAGTTCTAACGCGGTCTAATACCTACGCTATGTGTGTTTATGGTGTCATGTGTGGACGATGCGGTTTTTGGGCTTTTTTTCGCTTTTTTTGCCTTGTCATGAAGTTTTGTAAACCGGGCGATAACTCTCTCTCAGTATGTCGAAAATCGAGTCCCGTAAGTTCTAACGCTGCTCTAATACCTACGCTACGCATATGTGTGTGTGTGTTGTAGTTTTGCAAACCGGTTTTGTTTTGACTCGGCTTTCGTTTTTGCCTGAAGTGTCGAAGTTTTGCAAGTTCGATAACTCTGATTCAGTATGTCTAATCGAGTCCCGTAAGTTCTAACGCTGTGTTCAATACCTACGCACGTACGTGTGTGTGTGCGTGGCGTCGACGACGACGTTTTTTTGGGCTTTTTTGGGCTTTTCGCTTTTTGCGCCTTTTTTTTTGTTTTTGCAAGTTTTGCAAACCGGGCGATAACTCGATTCCGTGATGTCGGAATCGAGTCCCGTAAGTTCTAACGCGCGGTTCAAATACCTACGCGGTGCTATGTGTGTGTGTGTGTGGTGTGGCTCTGACGACGACGATGCGGGTTTTGGGCTCTTTTTCGCTTTTTTTTTTGCCTAAGTTGTTGGCGAAGTTTTGCAACCGGGCGATAACTCGGATTCCGTATGTCGAAATCGAGTCCCGTAAGTTCTAACGCGCGTTCAATACCTACGCTGCGCTGCTATGTGTGTGTTTTGCGTGTGCATGTCTGGACGCACGCGACGCGGGTTTTGGGCTTTTTTTTTCGCTTTTTGCCTAAATTGTTGTCGAAGTTTTGTAAACCGGACGATAACTCGATTTCCGTCGATCGAATCGAGTCCCGTAAGTTCTAACGCGTGTTTAAATACCTACGCTGCTACCCACGTGTGTGTGTTGTGTTTTGCTCATTCGATCGACGCGGGTTTTGGGCTTTTTTTTCGCTTCTTTTTCGAGCCTTTTCTAACGCTGTTTCAATACGTGTGTGCGAAGTTTTGCAACCGGGCGATAACTCTGGATTCCGACGTCGAATCGAGTCCCGTAAGTTCTAACGCTGTTCAATACCTACGCTGTGTGTGCTATGTGTGTGTTTGTGTGTGTTTATCGCCCGGACGACCGACGCGATGCGTTTTGGGCTTTTTTTCGCTTTTTGCCTAAGTTGTCATGAAGTTTTGCAACCGGGCGATAACTCGATTCCGTATGTCGAAATCGAGTCCCGTGAAGTTCTAACGCGCGTTCAATACCCACGCTGTGCTATGTGTGTGTGTGTTTGCGCGTGCGCCTCGACGACGACGACGCGGTTTTGGGGCTCTTTTTTCGCTTTTTGCCTGTTGTCATGAAGTTTTGCAACCGGGATATAACTCTGATTCCGTATGTCGTAATCGAGTCCCGTAAGTTCTAACGCGCGGTTCAATACCTACGGGTGCGTGCTACGTGTGTGTGTTTGCGTGCGGCATCTCTCGGACGGACCGACGCGGGTTTTGGGCTTTTTTTCGCTTTTTGCCTAAGTTGTCATGAAGTTTTGCAAACCGGGCGATAACTCTGATTCGTGATGTCGTAATCGAGTCCCGTAAGTTCTAACGCGCGGTTCAATACCCACGCTGGTACTATGTGTGTGTTTTTGCGGCATCCTGGACGACCGACGCGGTTTTTGGGCTCTTTTTTCGCTTTTTTGCCTAAGTTGTTGGGCGAAGTTTTGCAAACCGGGCGATAACTCTGATTCCGTGATGTCGAATCGAGTCCCGTAAGTTCTAACGCGTTCAATACCCACGCGGTACTATGTGTGTGTTTGTGTGGCATCTTGCACGTCGACGACGATGGTTTTTTTTTCGCGGTTTTTTTTCTTTTTGCCTTTTTGACCTGTTTTTTTTTTACAAACCGGACGATAACTCTTTTTCGATGTTCTGAATCGAAGTTTTCTAACGCGGGTTAATACCCACTACGCCTTACGTAACTCGATGTGTCGTGTCGAGTCCCGTAAGTTCTAACGCTGAGTCCCGTAAGTTCTAACGCTTTTCGTGAAGTTTTTTGCAAAAGTCGGCGAAGTTTTGCAACTCACGATAACTCGGATTCCGTGATGTCGAAATCGAGTCCCGTAAGTTCTAACGCGGTTCAATACCCACGCGGGCGCGTGTGTGTGTGTTTTTGCGTGGCATCTTTCGCCGACGCGGTTTTGGGCTTTTTTTTTTTTTTGCCTGTTGTTGAAGTTTTTGCAAACCGGGCGATAACTCTGATTCCGTGATGTCGAATCGAGTCCCGTAAGTTCTAACGCGTGTCAATACCCACGCTGCAAGTGCATGTGTGTTTTTGTGGCGTCTCGACGGACGATGCGGGTTTTGGGCTCTTTTTTTTTTTTTTTTTTGCCTGTTGTTGGCGAAGTTTTGCAACCGGGCGATAACTCGATTTCCGATGTCGAATCGAGTCCCGTAAGTTCTAACGCGTGTTCAATACCCACGCGGTGGCTATGTGTGTGTTTGCGGTATGCTCGGACGGACGACGCGGGTTTTGGGCTCTTTTTTTTCGCTTTTTCCTTTCCTGTTTGTTGGCGAAGTTTTGCAAACCGGGCGATAACTCGGATTCCGTATGTCGAATCGAGTCCCGTAAGTTCTAACGCTGTTCAATACCCACGCTACGCTATATGTGTGTTCATGTGTGTGTTCGCGATGCATGGGTTTGATGCTTTTTTTCGGACCGACGTTCGAAGTTTTGTTGGTTTTTTTTGTCGCGAGTTTTTAACGCGTGTCAATACCTTTGCGTTGTCATGTGTTTTGTAGTTTTGAACCGGGTTTTGATAACTCTTTTTGCCTTTGTCAGATGTTTTGAATCGAGTCCCTCGTAAGTTCTAACGAGTCCCGTAAGTCTAATACCGCACGCCTACGCGGTGTGTGTGTTTGTGTGGCATCTTGACGTCCGATGCGGTTTTTGGGCTTTTTTCGCTTTTTTTTGCCTAAGTTGTCGGGCGTAGTTTTGCAAACCGGGCGATAACTCTGATTCCGTATGTCGAATCGAGTCCCGTAAGTTCTAACGCTGCGTTCAATACCCACGCGGTGCTATGTGTGTGTGTCATGTGTGTGCATCTCTCTGACTACGATCGACGCGGTTTTGGGCTCTTTTTTTTCGCTTTTTGCCTAAGTTGTTGGCGTAGTTTTGCAAACGGGCGATAACTCTGATTCTCCGTATGTCGAATCGAGTCCCGTAAGTTCTAACGCGTGTTCAATACCTACGCGCATATGCATGTGTGTGTGTTTGCGTGGCGCCGACGTCCGGACGCGGTTTTTTTTTTTTTTTTTTTTTTTTTGTTCTAAGTTTTGTGAAGTTTTGCAAACCGGACGATAACTCTGGCCTCCGATGATGTCGAATCGAGTCCCGTAAGTTCTAACGCGCGTTCAATACCCACGCGTGCTATGTCTGTGTGTTGTGTGTGCTCGACGACGTTTGATGTCGGTTTTTTGGGCTTTTTTCGCTTTTTTTTTTTTTTTTTAAGTTGTCATGTTGCGAGTTTTTGCAACCGGGCGATAACTCTGATTCCGTATGTCGTAATCGAGTCCCGTAAGTTCTAACGCTGTGTTATACCCACGCGCGGTGCTATGTGTGTGTTTTGCGTGGCGCTCTCGACGGACGACGCGGTTTTTTTTTCTTTTTTTTTTTTTTTTGCCTAAGTTTGTCATGAAGTTTTGCAACCGGGCGATAACTCGGATTCCGTGATGTCGTAATCGAGTCCCGTAAGTTCTAACGCTGTCTCAAATACCTACGCGGTGCTATGTGTGTTTTTGGTGGGCGTTCGACTACCGACGCGGGTTTTGGGCTTTTTTTCGCTTTTTTGCCTAAGTTGTCATGTTGAAGTTTTGCAAACCGGGCGATAACTCGGATTCAGATGTCGAATCGAGTCCCGTAAGTTCTAACGCGTGTTCAATACCCACGCGCTGCTATGTGTGTGTTTGTTGTGGCGCTCGGACGACCGATGCGGTTTTTTGGGCTCTTTTTTCGCTTTTTTTTTAAGTTGCGTAGTTTTTTTAAAACCGGGCGATAACTCGATTTCGATGTCGTAATCGAGTCCCGTAAGTTCTAACGCTGCGTCAATACCTACGCGGTGCTGTGTGTGTGTGCGCGTGCGTTCGGACGTCCGACGCGGGTTTTGGGCTTTTTTTTTCGCTTTTTTGCCTAAGTTTGTGGGCGAAGTTTTGCAACCGGGCGATAACTCGATTCGTGATGTCGAATCGAGTCCCGTAAGTTCTAACGCTGTGTTCAATACCCACGCGCCAGCATGTGTGTGTGTGTGGCATTCGGACGTCCGACGCGGTTTTGGGGCTCTTTTTCGCTTTTTTCGCTTTGTTATGTGTAGTTTTGCAACCGGCGATAACTCGGATTCCGTATGTCGTAATCGAGTCCCGTAAGTTCTAACGCTGTGTTCAATACCTACGCGCGGCTATGTGTGTGTTTCGCGTGGCATTCGGACGGACGGACCGATGCGTTTGGGCTTTTTTTTTTCTTTTTTGCTAAGTTGTCATGAAGTTTTGCAACCGGGCGATAACTCGGATTCCGTGATGTCGTAATCGAGTCCCGTAAGTTCTAACGCGTGTTCAATACCTACGCGGTGCTATGTGTGTGTTTGTGTGGCATCGACGGACGACGCGGGTTTTGGGGCTTTTCGCTTTTTTTTTGTAAGTTGTTGGCGAAGTTTTGCAACCGGGCGATAACTCGGATTCCGTGATGTCGAATCGAGTCCCGTAAGTTCTAACGCGCGTTCAATACCTACGCTGCTATGTGTGTGTGTTTGTGTGGCGTCCGGACGACCGACGCGTTTTTGGCTCTTTTTCGCTTTTTTGCCTGTTGTTGTTGGGCGTTTTTGCAACCGGGCGATAACTCGGATTCCGTATGTCGAATCGAGTCCCGTAAGTTCTAACGCTGTTCAATACCCACGCGCGGTGCTATGTGTGTGTGTGTTTGGTGTGTCTTTTCGCTTTTTGCCTGGTTGACGACTCGATGCGATGCGGTTTTTTTCTTTTTTTTGCTTTTTTGCCTGACGTTTTTGGGTTTTTTTTTCGTTTTTGCGAAGTTTTTGATTTTGGAACCGATCGATAACTCTGATTCCGATGTCGAATCGAGTCCCGTAAGTTCTAACGCTGTCTAATACCTACGCGGCTATGTGTGTGTTTTGTGTCATTCGACTGACGGACGACGCGGTTTTTGGGCTCTTTTTCGCTTTTTGCCTAAGTTGTCATGGCGAAGTTTTGCAACCGGGCGATAACTCGGATTCCGTGATGTCGAATCGAGTCCCGTAAGTTCTAACGCGGTTCAATACCTACGCGTGTGCTATGTGTGTGTTCATGTAGTGTCATCTGACGACGACGACGGTTTTGGCTTGGGCTTTTTTTTGCTTTTGTCGCGTTTTTGCAACCGGACGATAACTCTTTTGTTTCGAATCGAGTCCCGTAAGTTCTAACGCTGTGTTCAAATACCCACGCTAACTCGTGTTTCAGTGTCGTCGAATCGAGTCCGGTTTGAAGTTCTAACGCTTTTTTCCGTCATACCATGCGTAGTTTTGTAAACCGGGCGATAACTCTGGCCAGATGTGTGTCATCGAAGTCCCGTAAGTTCTAACGCTGTGTCAATACCCACGCTGCACGCGGTGCGGGTGTTTGGAATTGGCATCTTCCGACCGACGCGGTTTTGGGCTTTTTTTTCGCTTTTTGCCTTGTCATGAAGTTTTTGCAACCGGGCGATAACTCGATTCCGTGATGTCGAATCGAGTCCCGTAAGTTCTAACGCTGCGTTCAATACCCACGCGGTGCTATGTGTGTGTGTGTTTGTGTGGCGCTTGACGTCCCGACGCGGGTTTTGGGCTCTTTTTCGCTTTTTTTGCCTAAGTTGTCATGAAGTTTTGCAACCGGGCGATAACTCTGATTCCGTATGTCGAATCGAGTCCCGTAAGTTCTAACGCTGTTCTAATACCCACTACGCTGCTATACATGTGTGTGTTTGTGTGGCTCGGACGGACCGACGCGCGGTTTTGGGTTTTTTTTTTTTTTTTTTTGCTTTTGTTGGGCGTAAGTTTTGCAAACGAGTCCCGAAGTTCGATAACTCGGATCCGTATATGTTCGAATCCCGACGAGTCCCGTAAGTTCTAACGCTGTGTCGGGCGAAGTTTTAAACCGGGCCTACGCGATGTCGTAATCGAGTCCCGTAAGTTCTAACGCGGTTCAATACCTACTCGGACGGACGATCGCGTGGCATTCGGTTTTTGGCTCTTTTTTCGCTTTTTTTTTTCGCTTTTTGCCTGTTGTCATGTAGTTTTGCAACCGGGCGATAACTCGGATTCCGTACGTCAGAATCGAGTCCCGTAAGTTCTAACGCGTGTCAAATACCTACGCTGTGCTATGTGTGTGTTTGTGTGTGTCCGACGGACGATCGCGTTTTTTGGGTTTTTTTTTTTTTTTTTTTCGCTTTTTTTCGTTGTTGTATGCGTAATCGAGTGCAAACCTAACGATATAACTCTGATTGACGCTGTCGTAAATCGAGTCCCGTAAGTTCTAACGCTGTTGTCTAATACCCACGCTGGGTTCATGTGTGTGTGTCCCGTGTATCGGCGCGTGTTCATACGACGCGACGCGCGTTTCGTTTGGTTTTTTTTTTTTTGCTTTTTTTTTCTTTTGTCGTCGCGTTTTTGCAAACCGGGCGATAACTCGGATTCCGTGATGTCGAATCGAGTCCCGTAAGTTCTAACGCGCGTTCAATACCCACGCGGCGCTATGTGTGTGTTTGTCAGGTGCGCTCGACGACGACGATGCGGTTTTTGGGCTCTTTTTTTTTTTTGCCTAAGTTGTTGTGTAGTTTTGCAAAACCGGATAACCGGCGATAACTCTGATTCCGTATGTCGAATCGAGTCCCGTAAGTTCTAACGCGGTTCAATACCCACGCTTACGCGCGCTATGTGTGTGTTTTGTGTGGCGTCTGGACGACCGATGCGGTTTTGGGCTCTTTTTTCGCTTTTTTTAAGTTGTTGGCGAAGTTTTGCAACCGGGCGATAACTCGGATCAGATGTCGTAATCGAGTCCCGTAAGTTCTAACGCGCGTTCAAATACCCACGCTGGTATGTGTGTGTGTCGTGTGTGCGTCTCGACGACGACGGCGCGTTTTTTGGCTTTTTTTCGACTTTTTTTGTCCTAAGTTGTTGGCGCGTTTTTTTGCAACCGGCGATAACTCGATTCTCGTATGTCGAATCGAGTCCCGTAAGTTCTAACGCTGTTCAATACCTACGCCGCTAAGCTATGTGTGTGTCATACCTACGCATGGTATGGACGTCCGATTACGCGGCGCTTTTTTTTGGGCTTTTTTGGGCTTTTTCGCTTTTTTGCCTGTTGTCATGCGAGTTTTTTGCAAACCGGGCGATAACTCTCGGATTCCGTGATGTCGAATCGAGTCCCGTAAGTTCTAACGCGCGGTCTAATACCCACGCGGGCTATGTGTGTGTTTGCGTGGCGTCTCGACGGACGACGCGGGTTTTGGGCTCTTTTTCGCTTTTTTTGCCTTGTTGTTGTTTTAGTTTTGCAAACTCGGCGATAACTCGGATTCCGTAGATGTCGAATCGAGTCCCGTAAGTTCTAACGCGCGGTTCAATACCTACGCTACGTGTGTGTGTGTGTGTGTCTAATCGAGTCCGATTCCGACGATGCGCGCGGTTGGGGTTCTTTTTTTCGCTTTTTGCCTAAGTTCATGTTTTTGCGTTTTGTTTTGCAACCGGGCGATAACTCTGATTCCGTGATGTCGTAATCGAGTCCCGTAAGTTCTAACGCGTGTTCAATACCCACGCGGTGCTGCTGTGTGTGTTTGCGTGGCGCTCGACGGACGATGCGGGTTTTTTGGGCTCTTTTTTTCGCTTTTTTGCCTAAGTTGTCATGCGAGTTTTGCAACCGGGACGATAACTCGGATTCCGTATGTCGAATCGAGTCCCGTAAGTTCTAACGCTGCGTTCAATACCTACGCGCTGCGCTATGTGTGTGTTTGTGTGGTATCCTCGACGACGACGCGGGTTTTTGGGCTTTTTTCGCTTTTTTTTTTTGTTGTGTCATGGCGAGTTTTGCAACCGGGCGATAACTCGATTTCCGTGATGTCGAATCGAGTCCCGTAAGTTCTAACGCGTTCAATACCTACGCGGTGCTATGTGTGTTTGTGGCATCGACGACGACGCGGTTTTGGGCTCTTTTTTTTTTTGCCTTTTTGTTGGCGTAGTTTTGCAAACCGGCTCGATTTCGCGCTTTTTGCGAGTCTTCGAGTCCCGTAAGTTCTAACGCGTTTTACCTACGCGGGCGTGTGTTTTCTGGCATTCGACGAGATGCGTGTTTTGAATCGAATTTTCGATCGTAGTTTTGTAACCGTTCTAACTCTTTCAGTTTCGAATCGAGTCCCGTAAGTTCTAACGCTACGTGTTAATACATACGTGTGTGTGTGGTTTGCTGGCGATGCGTTTTTTTTGACGTTTTTTTTTTTTTTTTTTTTTTGCTTTTTTGCCTAAGTTTGTCATGTTTTTGCAACCGGGCGATAACTCGGATTCCGTATGTCGAATCGAGTCCCGTAAGTTCTAACGCTGTGTCAAATACCCACGCTGGTGCTATGTGTGTGTGTTTAGCGGTCATCTCGATGCCGTGATGCGTGTTTTTTGACCTCTTTTTTCGCTTTTTGCCCAAGTTGTTGGCTTTTTGCAACCGGGCGATAACTCGATTCCGTATGTCGAATCGAGTCCCGTAAGTTCTAACGCGTTTATAACTCGGTGCTATGTGTGTGTTTCGAATCGAGTCGTCCGTCGCGGCGCGTTTTAACTCTTTTTTTTCGCTTTTTACCTACGCGTCATGCGTAGTTTTGTAAACCGGGTTTCTGGCTTGTGATGTCGCAATCGAGTCCCGTAAGTTCTAACGCGGGTCTACCTTTTCTTTGCTTGTGTGTGTTTTTTGGTGTGCTCAAGTTTTGAAAACCGGGCGATTTTCTGCTTTTTGTGATGTCGTCATCGAGTCCCGTTTTCTAACGCGATAACTCTGATTCATGATGTCGAATCGACCCCGTAAGTTCTTAACGCGTGTCAATACCCACGCGCGTGTGTTCATGCGTGTTCGGATTCTTTTTCGGTTCGATGCGGGTTTTGGGCTTTTTTTCGCTTTTTTGCCTAAGTTGTTGTCGAAGTTTTGCAAACCGGGCGATAACTCGGATTCCGTGATGTCGAAATCGAGTCCCGTAAGTTCTAACGCTGCGTTCATTACCCACGCTGCGCATGCTATGTGTGTGTTTGCGTGGCTCGGACGGCCGACGCGGTTTTTTTGGGCTTTTTCGCTTTTTTTGCCTAAGTTGTTGGCGAAGTTTTGCAAACGGGCGATAACTCTGATTCCGATGTCGAATCGAGTCCCGTTCTAACGCGCTGTTCTAACGCGTGTCAATACCTACGCGCTTTTTGCCTAAGTGTCATATGTGTGTGTGCGATAACTCGGATCAGATGGTCGAACCCGTAAGTTCTAACGACGGTTCAATACCTACGGTTTTTTTGTTTTTTTTTCGCTTTTTTTTTTTTTCAATTTTTGTCAAGTTTTTTGCAAACCGGTTTTTGCAACCGGGATAACTCGGATTCCGTGTATGTCGAATCGAGTCCCGTAAGTTCTAACGCTGTTCAAATACCTACGCTGGTGCTATGTGTGTGTTTCATGCATGTGCTCGACGACCGATGCGGGTTTTGGGCTCTTTTTCGCTTTTTTTGCCTAAGTTGTCATGGCGAAGTTTTGCAAACCGGGCGATAACTCGGATTCCGTATGTCGAATCGAGTCCCGTAAGTTCTAACGCTGTTCAATACCTACGCGCATGCTATGTGTGTGTTTGTGTGTGCATTGGCCGGCTCTTTTTTCACGACGTTTTTGGCCGCGGGTTTTTTGGGCTCTTTTTTTTTCGAGTCCCGTTTCTAACCTGTTTGTCATGTACGTTTTTTGCAACCGGGCGATAACTCGATTCCGATGTCTCGTAATCGAAGTCCCGTAAGTTCTAACGCGTGTTCAATACCTACGCGCGCGCTATGTGTGTTTGTGTGTTGTCTACCCGGACGGTGCGACGCGGTTTTTGGGCTTTTTTTCGCTTTTTTTTTTTTCGCTTTTTGCCTGTTGTTGGCGTGAAGTTTTGCAACCGGGCGATAACTCGATTTCGTGATGTCGAATCGAGTCCCGTAAGTTCTAACGCTGTGTCAATACCTACGCTGTGCTATGTGTGTGTTTGTGCGTGCGCTCGGACGGACCGACGCGCGTTTTTTTGGGCTTTTTTCGCTTTTTTGCCTAAGTTGTCATGCGAAGTTTTGCAAACCGGGCGATAACTCTGATTCCGTATGTCGTCGAATCGAGTCCCGTAAGTTCTAACGCGTTCAAATACCCACGCTGCGGTTGCTATGTGTGTGTTTTGTGTGGCGTCTTGACGACCGACGCGTTTTTTTTTTTTTTTGCTTTTTTGCCTGTTGTTGTCATGTAGTTTTGCAACCGGGCGATAACTCGGATTCGTATGTCTAATCGAGTCCCGTAAGTTCTAACGCGTTCTATACCTACGCTACGTACAAATACCCGCGCTGCATTCGGACGACGACGCGTGTTTTGGGCTCGCTTTTTCGCTTTTTTGCCTAAGTTTTGCTTTTTTGCAAAGTTTTGCACGAGCCCGATAACGCGTTTTGATGCTCAATTTTCCCGTAAGTTCTAACGCGCGTTTACCCACGCGTGCTAAGCGTAGTGTGTGTCGTGTACGCTGGACGGTTTGGTTTTGGGCTCTTTTTTCGCTTTTTGCTCAAGTTGTTTTTTAGTTTTGTCGGCGATAACTCGATTCCGTATGTCTAATCGAGTCCCGTAAGTTCTAACGCGCGTCAATACCCACGCGCGTGCTGTGTGTGTGTGTTTGGTGGGCATCTCGACGACCGACGCGGTTTTTTTTGGCTCTTTTTTCGCTTTTTTTTTGCTTAGTTGTCATGAAGTTTTTGCAAACCCGGGCGATAACTCGGATTCGTATGTCGTCGAATCGAGTCCCGTAAGTTCTAACGCGTGTTCAAATACCTACGCGGTGCTGTGTGTGTGTTTGTGCGGGCGCTCGGACGACCGACGATGCGGTTTTGGGGGCTTTTTTTTCGCTTTTTTGCCTAAGTGTCATGAAGTTTTGCAACCGGGCGATAACTCTGGATTCCGTATGTCGAAATCGAGTCCCGTAAGTTCTAACGCGCGCGGTTCAATACCTACGCTGTGCTATGTGCTGTGTGTGTGTGCATTCGGACGTGACGACCGACATGTTTTTTTGGGCTCTTTCGCTTTTTTGCCTTTTTTGTCGGCGGTTTTGCAACCGGGCGATAACTCGATTTTTCAGATGCTTTTCGAGTCCCGTGAAGTTCTAACGCTGTCTAAATACCCACGCCGGTGCTATGTGTGTTTTGTGTCGTCGCTGACCGGACGCGCGATTTTTTCTATTTTTTTCTTTTTTGCCTAAGTCGTGAATCGAAGTTTTGCAACCCGTATAACTTCTAACGCGTGATGTCAATCGAGTCCCGTAAGTTCTAACGCGCTGTTCAATACCTACGCTGTGTGCGTGTGTGTGTGTTTGCGTGGCGTCTCGACGACGACGCGGGTTTTTGGGCTCTTTTTTTCGCTTTTTTTGCTAAGTTGTCATGCGTAGTTTTGCAACCGGGCGATAACTCGATTCCGTGATGTCGAATCGAGTCCCGTAAGTTCTAACGCTGTTCAATACCCACGCTGTGCTATGTGTGTGTGTTTACGTGGTGGCGTTCGACGTCCGACGCGGGTTTTGGGGCTCTTTTTTCGCTTTTTTGCCTTAAGTGTCATGGCGAGTTTTTGCAACCGGGCGATAACTCTGATTCCGATGTCGAATCGAGTCCCGTAAGTTCTAACGCGAGTCCCTACGCGTAAAGTTCTAATCGCGACGGACGACCGTTTTTGGGTTTTGGGCTTTTTTTCGCTTTTTGCCTAAGTTGTCATGTAGTTTTGCAACCGGGCGATAACTCGATTTCAGATGTCGTCTAATCGTCCCGTAAGTTCTAACGCGTGTCTTCAATACCTACGCTGTGCTACATGTGTGTTTGTGTGTTTGGCGCTTTTACGTACCGACGCGGGTTTTGGGTCTTTTTCGCTTTTTGCCTAAGTGTCATGAAGTTTTGCAACCGGACGATAACTCGATTCCAGATGTCGTAATCGAGTCCCGTAAGTTCTAACGCGTGTTCAATACCCACGCGCGCTATGTGTGTGTGTTTTTGCGCGGCGCTCGACGACCGACGCGGGTTTTTGGGCTCTTTTTTTTTTTTTTTGCCTAAGTTGTTGTCATGAAGTTTTGCAACCGGGCGATAACTCGGATTCCGTATGTCGAAATCGAGTCCCGTAAGTTCTAACGCGTGTTCAATACCTACGCTACGCGGCTGTGTGTGTGTTTATGTGTGTATCGCTCTTGACGACGGACGCGCGTTTTTTTTCTTTTTTTTTTTTTGCCTTTTTTTTTGTTGGGCGAAGTTTTGCAAACCGGCGATAACTCGATTCCGATGATGTCGAATCGAGTCCCGTAAGTTCTAACGCGTGTTCAATACCTACGCTGCGTGCATGTGTGTGTGTGGCGTCTTCGACGACGGACGCGGCGTTTTGGGCTTTTTTTCGCTTTTTTTTCATGCGTTTTTTTTTTTTAACCTCGTTTTTCGATGTAGTTTTGCAACCGGAAGATAACTCGGTTCAATACGCGTATGATATCGAATCGAGTCCCGTAAGTTCTAACGCTGTGTCAATACCCACGATAACTGCGTGTGTGTGTCGAGTCCCGTAAGTTCTAACGCGCGCGCGGTGCGTGTGACGACGCGGGCGGTTTTGGGGTTTTTTTTTTCGCTTTTTTTTCCTTTTTTGCCTAAGTGTTGTAGTTTTGCAAACCGGGCGATAACTCTGATTCCGTATGTCGAATCGAGTCCCGTAAGTTCTAACGCGTGTTCAATACCTACGCTGCGTGTATGTGTGTGTTCATGGCGCTCGGACGCGACGGATTTTTTGACGCTTTTTTTTTTTTTTTTGCGTGTTTTTTTTTTGCTCTTTTTTTTTTTTCGTTTTTTGTCATGAGTCCCGTAAGTTTTGCAACCGGGCGATAACTCTGATTCCGTATGTCGAATCGAGTCCCGTAAGTTCTAACGCGCGTTCAATACCTACGCGCTGTATGCTATGTGTGTGTTTGCGTGGTCTAATATCTCGACGTACATGATGGGTTTTGGGCTCTTTTTTTCGCTTTTTTTCCTTTTTGTTGTCATGAAGTTTTGCAACCGGGCGATAACTCGGATTCCGTATGTCGTAATCGAGTCCCGTAAGTTCTAACGCGCGGTCTAATACCTACGCTGTGCTATGTGTGTGTTTTGCGTGTGGCGCATCTCGACGTCCGATGCGGGTTTTTGGGGCTCTTTTTTTCGCTTTTTGCCTGTTGTCATCGTTTTTTACAAACCGGACGATAACTCGATTTCGTGATGTCGAATCGAGTCCCGTAAGTTCTAACGGCGTTCAATACCTACGCGCACATGCTGTGTGTGTTTGTGTGGGCTCTCGACGGACGATGCGCGTTTTTGGGCTCTTTTTCGCTTTTTTTTTTTTTGTTGTCATGAAGTTTTGCAAACCGGCGATAACTCGGATTCCGATGTCGTCGAATCGAGTCCCGTAAGTTCTAACGCGTTCAATACCCACCTACGCATGTATGTGTGTTTTGTTTGGCGCTGCTTTTGCCTACGTCGACGCGGGTTTTGGGCTTTTTTTTTTTTTTGCCTTTTGTCGATTCGTAGTTTTGCAACCGGCGATAACTCGATTCGTGATGTCTGACGTCGAATCGAGTCCCGTAAGTTCTAACGCGTGTCTAATACCCACGCTAACTCGCTATGTGTGTGTTCATGTGTGGTTCTAACGCGGACGACCGACGCGTTTTTTTTGGGCTCTTTTTTCGCTTTTTTTTTTCAAGTGTCATGTTGTTTTGTTTTGCAACCGGGCGATAACTCGATTCCGTATGTCGTAATCGAGTCCCGTAAGTTCTAACGCTGTTCAATACCTACGCGCACATGTGCGTGTGTGTGTTTTGTGCGCTCTTGACGACGACGCGCGTTTTTGGGCTCTTTTTCGCTTTTTTTTTAAGTTGTCATGAAGTTTTTTTAACCGGACGATAACTCTGCCTCCGTGATGTCGAATCGAATCCCGAAGTTCTAACGCGTAAATTCCCGCGCGGTGCTATGTACCTACGGTCATCTCAACGTCCGACGCGCGGTTTTGGGCTTTTTTTTCGCTTTTTTGCCCAAGTTGTTGCGTGTAGTTTTGCAAATCGACGATAACTCCTGGATTCGATGTGTGTAAGTTCTAACGCGCTTTTTTACCACGCTTTTTTGTTGCGTTTGCGGATTTCGGCGAAGTTTTGGGCTTTTTTCGGGCGATTTTTTTTTTTCTCGTGTTAAGTTTTTTGCAAACGGGCGATAACTCTGATTCCGATGTCGTAATCGAGTCCCGTAAGTTCTAACGCGCGTTCAAATACCCACGCTGTGCTATGTGTGTGTGTTTGCGTGGCGTCGGACGACCGACGCGTTTTTTGGGCTCTTTTTTTTTCGCTTTTTCGCCTGCCAAGTTGTCATGCGTTTTTTTGCAACCGGGCGATAACTCGGATTCCGATGTCGTAATCGAGTCCCGTAAGTTCTAACGCGTCTAAATACCTACGCGGTGCTATGTGTGTGTGTTTGTGTGGCGGCGGACGGACGACGACGCGGTTTTTGGCTCTTTTTTTCGCTTTTTTTGCCAAGTTGTCATGCGTAGTTTTGCAACCGGCGATAACTCGGATTCCGTGATGTCGAATCGAGTCCCGTAAGTTCTAACGCGTGTTCAATACCCACGCTGCATGCACCGCGTGTGTGTGTGGTGTCTCGACGTCGACGACGCGTTTTTTTGGGTCTTTTTTTAACGCTTTTTTTTAAGTTGTTCATGTTTTTGCAAACCGGGCGATAACTCTGGATTCCATGATGTCGTCGTCGAATCGAAACCGTATAAGTTCTAACGCGTGTCAATACCTACGCAATACCTGCGGTGTGTGTGTGTGTTTCATGCGCGCTCGACGGACGACGCGGGTTTTGGGCTCTTTTTTTTTTTTTTTGCCTAAGTTGTCGTCATGGCGTTTTTTGCAAACGGGCGATAACTCTGGATCCGTATGTCGAATCGAGTCCCGTAAGTTCTAACGCGTGTCTAATACCTACGCTACGCGCACGTGTGTTGTGTATGTGTGTTTGTGGCGCGTTTGGCTCTTTTTTCCTTTTTTCCGACGACGTTTTTTTTAACTCGATTTCTTTTTTTCTTTTTAACGCGCTTTTTATACCTACGTTGCGCAGTTTTGCAACCGGTGGACGATAACTCTGGATTCTCGATGTCGAATCGAGTCCCGTAAGTTCTAACGCGTGTTCAATACCTACGCGGCGAGTCCCGTAAGTTCTAACGGTGTTCATTACGCGCGACCGACGTGTTTCGCGGTTTTTGGGCTCTTTTTTTTCGCTTTTTTTTTTTTTTTACCTAAGTTGTTGGCGAAGTTTTGCAACCGGGCGATAACTCGGATTCCGATGTCGTAATCGAGTCCCGTAAGTTCTAACGCGCGTTCATACCTACGCGCATGTGTGTGTGTGTTTGCGGTGTCTGACGACTGACGACGCGGGTTTTGGGCTCTTTTTCGCTTTTTTTGCCTAAGTTGTTGGCGAAGTTTTGCAACCGGGCGATAACTCGGCTCCGTGATGTCGAATCGAGTCCCGTAAGTTCTAACGCTGTTCAATACCTACGCTGCAGCTATGTGTGTGTGTGTTTGCGGCATCTGGACGACCGACGCGGGTTTTGGGCTTTTTTTTCGCTTTTTGCCTAAGTTGTTGGCATGAAGTTTTGCAAACCGGGCGATAACTCTGATTCCGTGAGATGTCGAATCGAGTCCCGTAAGTTCTAACGCTGCGGTTCAATACCCACGCGCGTGCTATGTGTGTGTTTGTGGTCGTGTCGACGGACGACGCGCGGTTTTTGGGCTCTTTTTTTTTTTTTCCTAAGTTGTTGGCGAAGTTTTGCAACCGGGGCGATAACTCGATTCCGTGATGTCGTAATCGAGTCCCGTAAGTTCTAACGCTGTGTCGTCAATACCCACGCTGCTGTCTATGTGTGTGTGTTGTGTGTGTTGCTCGGATCCGACGGATGCGTTTGGCGGGGTTTTTTTTTTCTTTTTTTGCTTTTTGCCAAGTTGTCGAGTCGTAAGTTTTAACAACCGGGCGATAACTCGGATTCGTGATGTCGAATCGAGTCCCGTAAGTTCTAACGCGTGTTCAATACCTACGCTACGCTAAGTGTGTGTGTGTGTGTGTTTGCGGCGGTTGACGACGAGATGCGGGTTTTGGGCTTTTTTTTCGCTTTTTTGCCTAAGTTGTCAGCGAAGTTTTGCAACCGGGCGATAACTCTGATTCCGTGATGTCGAATCGAGTCCCGTAAGTTCTAACGCGTGTCTAATAATACCCACGCTGCGCATGTGTGTGTTTTGCGTGGCGCCTTGACGGACGACGCGTTTTGGGCTTTTTTTTTTTTTTTTTTGCCTGTTGTTTGGCGAAGTTTTGCAACCGGCGATAACTCGATTCCGTATGTCGAATCGAGTCCCGTAAGTTCTAACGCTGCGTGTGTTAATACCTACGCCGGTGCTATGTGTGTTTGTGTGTGTTACGCCGACGCGCGAGGCGTTTTGTTTTTTTTCGACTTTTTGGGCTCTTTTTTTTTTTTGCCTAAGTTTGTCATGAAGTTTTGCAACCGGGCGATAACTCTGATTCATTCATGTCGAATCGAGTCCCGTAAGTTCTAACGCGGTTCAATACCCGCGCCGTCATGTGTGTGTGTTTGTTGGCGCTCGGACCGACGACGACGCGGGTTTTTTTCGCTTTTTTTTTTTTTTTTGCCTGTTTTTTGGGCGTATTTTGCAAAACCGGGCGATAACTCGATCCGTGATTATCGTAATCGAGTCCGTAAGTTCTAACGCTAATACTTTGCACGCGTACGCTATGTGTTCTAACGTTTGTTTTGCATGCTGGACGGCTCGACGCGACGTTTTTGGTTTTTTTTTTTTTTTTGCCTGTCATCATGAAGTTTTGCAAACCGGGCGATAACTCGATTCCGTGATGTCTAATAATCGAGTCCCGTAAGTTCTAACGCTGTTCAATACCCACGCTGCGCTATGTGTGTGTTTGTGTATGCTCGACTGACGACCGACGCGGGTTTTGGGCTCTTTTTTCGCTTTTTGCCTAAGTTGTCATGCGAAGTTTTGCAAACCGGCGATAACTCTTCCTCAGATGTCGAATCGAGTCCCGTAAGTTCTAACGCGCGGTTCAATACCTACGCGGCATGCTATGTGTGTGTGTTGGCGTGGTCGTCGACGACGACGCGGGTTTTTGGCTCTTTTTCGCTTTTTTTGCCTTGTTGTCATGAAGTTTTGCAACCGGGCGATAACTCGGATTCGTATGTCGAATCGAGTCCCGTAAGTTCTAACGCGCGTTCAATACCTACGCGGTATGCTATGTGTGTGTTTGCATGGCGTGCCGGACTCGACGACGCGGGTTTTGGGCTCTTTTTTTTTTTTTTTTTGCTTGTTGTTGTGAAGTTTTGCAACCGGGCGATAAACTCTGGCCTCCGTGATGTCGAATCGAGTCCCGTAAGTTCTAACGCGCGTTCAATACCTACGCTGCTACTATGTGTGTGTGTTTTTGTGGCATGCTCGACGACCGACGATGACGCGTTTTGGGCTCTTTTTCGCTTTTTTGCTAAGTTGTTGTCATGAAGTTTTGCAACCGGATAATAACTCGGATTCCGTGATGTCGAATCGAGTCCCGTAAGTTCTAACGCGTGTTCAATACCTACGCCACGCTTATGTGTGTGTTTTTGTGTGTGTGGCGTTCGGACGACCGACGCGGGTTTTGGGCTCTTTTTTCGCTTTTTTTGCCTAAGTTTGTTTTTGAAGTTTTGCAACCGGGCGATAACTCGGATTCCGTATGTCGTAATCGAGTCCCGTAAGTTCTAACGTTCTAACGCGGTCTAATACCTACGCTGGTGCTATGTGTGTGTGTTTTGTGTGGCATGCTCGGACGACCGATGCGGGTTTTTTTTTTTTTTTTTTGCTTTTTTTTTTAAGTTGTCATGAAGTTTTTTAAACCGGGCGATAACTCGGCTTCCGATGTCGAAATCGAGTCCCGTAAGTTCTAACGCGTGTTCAAATACCTACGCGGTGCTATGTGTGTGTGTTGTGTGTCTGCTCGACGGACCGACGCGGTTTTTGGGCTCTTTTTTTTTTTTTTGCCAAGTTGTTGGCGAAGTTTTTTGCAACCGGCGATAACTCGATTTCCGATGTCGTAATCGAGTCCCGTAAGTTCTAACGCGTGTCAATACCTACGCGGTGCTATGTGTGTTTGTGTGGCATGCTCGACGACCGACGCGGGTTTTGGGCTTTTTTTCGCTTTTTTTGCCTTTTTTGTCGGGCGAAGTTTTTTGCAAACCGGGCGATAACTCTGGATTCCGTATGTCGAATCGAGTCCCGTAAGTTCTAACGCTGTTCAAATACCTACGCTAACGCTATGTGTGTGTTTGTGTGCATGGTTTGGACGATTTACCGACGCGGGTTTTGGGCTCTTTTTTTTTTTTTTTTTTGCCCAAGTTGTTGGCGAAGTTTTGCAAACCGGGCGATAACTCGGATTCCGTGATGTCGTAATCGAGTCCCGTAAGTTCTAACGCGTGTCTTCAATACCTACGCGTACTATGTGTGTGTGTGTGTGGGTGTTGCTCGGACGGACGACGCGGGCGTTTGGGCTCTTTTTTTTTTTTTTTGCCTAAGTTGTCATGAAGTTTTTCAACCGGGCGATAACTCTGATTCTCCGTATGTCGTAATCGAGTCCCGTAAGTTCTAACGCGCGGTCAAATACCTACGCTACACTATGTGTGTTTATGTGGCGCTCGCTCGGACGACGCGGCGCGGTTTTGGGCTTTTTTTTTCGCTTTTTGCCTAAGTCGCTCGAGTCCCGTTTTTGCAAATCGGGCGATAACTCGATTCCGATATCGTAATCGAGTCCCGTAAGTTCTAACGCGTGTTCAATACCCACGCGGTATCGTGTGTGTGTTCTAACGTGTGTCATCTCCCACGACGTCCGCCGCGGCGTTTTTTTTTGACGCTTTTTTGGCTCTTTTTTCCTTTTGTTGTGTTGGCGAAGTTTTGCAAACGGGCGATAACTCGATTCCGTATGTCGAATCGAGTCCCGTAAGTTCTAACGCGTGTTCAAATACCTACGCGGCATGCTATGTGTGTGTTTTTGTGGTCGCTCTGACGACCGACGCGGGTTTTGGGCTTTTTTTTTTTTTTTTTTTGCTAAGTTGTCATGAAGTTTTGCAAACCGGGCGATAACTCTGATTCCGATGTCGAATCGAGTCCCGTAAGTTCTAACGCGTTCAATACCTACGCTGCATGCTATGTGTGTGTTGTTTGTGTGGTCTTCGACGACCGATGCGGGTTTTGGGCTCTTTTTTTCGCTTTTTTGCCTTTTTGTCGAAGTTTTTTTGCAACCGGCGATAACTCGATTCCGTGATGTCGAATCGAGTCCCGTAAGTTCTAACGCGTCAAATACCTACGCGGTGCTATGTGTGTGTATGTGTTGCGTGGTGTCGGACGGCCGACGCGGTTTTGGGGTTTTTTTTTGCTTTTTTGCCTAAGTTTTGGGCGTTTTTTGCAAACCGGGCGATAACTCGATTCCGATAATCGAATCGAGTCCCGTAAGTTCTAACGCTGTGTCTAATACCGTACGCTAACGCGTGTTATACCTGTGTGTTGTGTGTGTGTTTCTCGGACGGACGGACGATGCGGGTTTTTGGGCTCTTTTTTCGCTTTTTTGCCTAAGTTGTGTATGAAGTTTTTGCAACCGGGCGATAACTCTGATTCCGATGTCGAATCGAGTCCCGTAAGTTCTAACGCGTTCTAACGTCTAATACCCACGCCGGTGCTATGTGTGTGTTTGCTGCTTCGCTCGGACGACGATTTTTGCTTTTTTTTTTTTTTTTTTTTTTTAAGTTGTCGGGAAGTTTTGCAACCGGCGATAACTCTGCTTCCGTGATGTCGAAATCGAGTCCCGTAAGTTCTAACGCTGTTCAATACCTACGCTACGCTATGTGTGTGTTTTTTGTGGTGCGCGATACTCGATCGATGCGGTTTTGGGCTTTTTTTTTTTTTTTTTTTTGTTGTTTTGTGTTTTTTGCAACCGGGCGATAACTCGGATTCCGTAGATGTCGTAATCGAGTCCCGTAAGTTCTAACGAGTCCCGTAAGTTCTAATACCTACACGCTACGCTGTGTGTGTGTGTGTGTTGTCCGACGGACGACGACGCGGGTTTTGGGGGCTTTTTTTTTCGCTTTTTGCCTGTTGTCATGGTCGAGTTTTGCAAAACGGGCGATAACTCTGATTCGTATGTCGAATCGAGTCCCGTAAGTTCTAACGCGGTTCAATACCCACGCTGTGCATATGTGTGTGTTTCATGGTGGCATTCGACGACGACCGACGCGGTTTTTGGGGCTTTTTTCGCTTTTTTTTGCCTTTGGCGAAGTTTTTAAACCGGGCGATAACTCGGCTTCCGTGATGTCGAAATCGAGTCCCGTAAGTTCTAACGCGTGTTCAATACCTACGCTGTGCGCTGTGTGTGTGTGTGTGTCGCGTTTTGGCCTTTTTCGCTTTTTGCCACGTCATGTGGCGGGCGCGTTTTCGGTTTTTTTGCTTTTTTTCCCGTTTCTAAGTTGTTTACCTACGCGTTTGGTTTTTTGTTAAATTTTATAACTCTGATTTCAGATGTCGTAAATCGAGTCCCGTAAGTTCTAACGCGGTCCGTATGTCTAATACCCACGCGCTACGTGTGTGTGTTTCATACCTACGCTGCGGTATGTGTGTGTTCGCGGTCGATTCCGACGCGGACGACGCGGTTTTTGGGCTCTTTTTTCGCTTTTTGCCTAAGTTGTTGTCAAAACGTAGTTTTGCAACCGGCGATAACTCGATCTCCGTAATGTCTAATCGAGTCCCGTAAGTTCTAACGCTGTGTTCAATACCTACGCTATGCTATGTGTGTGTTTGTGTAAATCGGCGATCTCGGACGGACCGAATCGCGGGTTTTTTTCTTTTTTCGCTTTTTTTTTTTTTTGTGTTTTGCGTAGTTTTGTTTTTGGGCTGGGCGATAACTCTCGGATCTCCGATGTCGTAAATCGAGTCCCGTAAGTTCTAACGCGCGTTCAATACCTACGCGGTGCTATGCTGTGTGTGTTTCATGTGGCATCTCGACGGCCGACGCGCGGTTTTTTTTCTTTTTTTCGCTTTTTGCCTAAGTTGTCATGAAGTTTTGCAAACGGGCGATAACTCTGATTCCGATGTCGAATCGAGTCCCGTAAAGTTCTAACGCGTTCAAATAATACCCACGCGGTGCTATGTGTGTGTGTGTGGCGCTCGGATCTCGACGACCGACGCGGGTTTTGGGCTCTTTTTTCGCTTTTTGCCTAAGTTGTCATGAAGTTTTGCAACCGGGCGATAACTCTGATTTCGATGTCGAATCGAGTCCCGTAAGTTCTAACGCGTGTTCAATACCTACGCGGTATATGTGTGTGTTTTTGTGTGCTCGCGACGACGAGACGCGGTTTTGGGCTCTTTTTTTTTTGCCTTTTTTGCCTGTTTGTCATGTTTTTTGCAACCGGGCGATATAACTGGCTCGTGATGTCGAATCGAGTCCCGTAAGTTCTAACGCGTGTCAAATACCTACGCGTATGCATATGTGTGTTTTTCTAGTGTGTGTTCGCTGACGACGCAACGGGTTTTTGGGCTCTTTTTTTCGAGTTTTTTTTTAGCTGTTTACCGCGGTTTTTTTTAACCGACCGGCCGATAACTCGATTCCGATTTGCCTAAGTCGAATTTGAACTCCGTAAAGTCTAACGCGGTCGAGTCCGTAAGTTCTAACGCTGTTCAATACCTACGCGTGTGTGTATGTGTGTTTGTGTTGTGTGCTCTCGGACGACCGACGCGGGTTTTTGGGCTTTTTTTTTTTTTTTTTTTTGTTGTTGGCGTAGTTTTGCAAATAACCGGGCGATATAACTCCCGGATTCCGTATATGTCGAATCGAGTCCCGTAAGTTCTAACGCTGTCTTCAATACCTACGCGGTGCTATGTGTGTGTTTGTGTGTGCGTGTGGACGGACGAACGGCGGTTTTACCGGCTTTTTCGGGCTTTTTTTTTTTTTTTGCCTTTTTTGTTGTTTTTTTTTGCAACCTGGCGATAACTCGGATAACTCTGATTCCTCAGATGTCGTAATCGAGTCCCGTAAGTTCTAACGCGCGGTTCAATACCCACGCGTGTGCTATGTGTGTGTTTTCGTGCGGCGTCTCTGACGGACCGACGCGGTTTTGGGCTCTTTTTTTTTTTTTGCCTAAGTGTCATGATGAAGTTTTGCAACCGGCGATAACTCGGATTCCGTGATGTCGAAATCGAGTCCCGTAAGTTCTAACGCGCGTTCAATACCCCACGCGGTGCTATGTGTGTGTGTTTTTCGCGGCGCTCGACGGACGACGCGGGTTTTGGGCTTTTTTTTTTTTTTTTTTTTGTTGTTTTGATAACTTTTTTCGTGCCGTAATCGAGTCCCGTAACCGGGCGATAACTCTGAATCCCATACGTCGTCAATCGAATCCCGTAAGTTCTAACGCTGTTTCAAATACCTACGCTGCGCTATGTGTGTGTTTGTGTTCTAACGCGTTGTTCATTACGGACGCGGACGACGCGTGTGGTTTTGGGCTTTTTTTTTTTTTTTTTTTTTTGCTTTTTGTTGTCGAAGTTTTGCAAACCGGGCGATAACTCGGATTCCGTATGTCGAATCGAGTCCCGTAAGTTCTAACGCGTGTCTCAATACCCACGCTGTGCTATGTGTGTGTTTAGCATGCGTCTCGGACGGACGACGCGGGTTTGGGGCTCTTTTTCGCTTTTTTTGCCTAAGTTGTTGGCGTTTTTGCAAACCGGGATAACTCGGATTCCAGATGTCGAATCGAGTCCCGTAAGTTCTAACGCGTGTTCAATACCCACGCTGCATGTGTATGTGTGTGTGTGTGTTTCGGACGGGACGCGGGTTTCGACGACCGACGCGGGTTTTGGGTTTTTTTTCGCTTTTTTTCTAAGTGTCATGCGTAGTTTTGCAACCGGGCGATAACTCGATTCCGTATTCCGATGTCGTTTTGTATCGAAGTCCCGTAAGTTCTAACGCTGCGTTCAATACCTACGCTACTATGTGTGTGTTTTTGTGGTTCATTCGGACGACCGACGCGGGTTTTGGGCTTTTTTTTTTTTTTTTGCCTTTGCCTTGTGTGATGAAGTTTTGCAAACCGGGCGATAACTCGGATTCCGTATGTCGAATCGAGTCCCGTAAGTTCTAACGCGCGTTCAATACCTACGCGGTGCTATGTGTGTGTTTGTATGCGCGCTGGACGGATCGACGCGGGTTTTGGGCTCTTTTTTCGCTTTTTTTGCCTAAGTGTTGGCGAAGTTTTGCAACCGGCGATAACTCGGATTCAGTGATGTCGAATCGAGTCCCGTAAGTTCTAACGCGCGTTCAAATACCCACGCTGGGCTATGTGTGTGTGTGTGTTTCGGCGTTTTCATTTCGACGGCGACGATGCGGTTTTGGGGCTTTTTTTTCGCTTTTTTAACGCCTAAGTTGTCATGTTTTTTTGCAACCGGGCGATAACTCTGATTTTTCCTATATGTCGTAATCGAGTCCCGTAAGTTCTAACGCTGCGGTTAATACCTACGCGGTGCTATGTGTGTGTTTGTGGTGTTCTCTGACGACGACCGACGCGGTTTTTTGGGGTTTCTTTTTTTCGCTTTTTTGCTAAGTTGTCATGGCGAAGTTTTGCAACCGGGCGATAACTCTGATTCCGTAGATGTCGAATCGAGTCCCGTAAGTTCTAACGCGCGGTTCAATACCCACGCTGCTATGTGTGTGTGTGTGCATGTGGCGCTCGGACGGACGACGCGGGTTTTGGGCTCTTTTTTCGCTTTTTTGCCTTTTGTTGTTGTCATGAAGTTTTGCAAAACCGGGCGATAACTCTGGATTCCGTGATGTCGAATCGAGTCCCGTAAGTTCTAACGCGCGTGTTCAATACCCACCTACGCGCGGTGTGTGTGTGTGTGTGCGTCGGATCGACGACCGAGACGGTTTTTTGGGCTTTTTTCGCTTTTTTTGCCTAAGTGTCATGAAGTTTTGCAACCGGGCGATAACTCGATTTCTCGTGATGTCTTGAATCGAGTCCCGTAAAGTTCTAACGCGTTCAATCAATACCTACGCTGTGTGTGTGCTATGTGTGTGTGTGTGGTTATGCGTATGTGTCGCGGACGACCGACGCGGGTTTTTGGGCTCTTTTTCGCTTTTTGCCTGTCCTGTTCTAACGCTGCGAAGTTTTGCAACCGGGCGATAACTCTGATTCCGTGATGTCGAATCGAGTCCCGTAAGTTCTAACGCTGCGTCTACCCACCCACGCGCATCGAGTACCGTGTGTGTTTAATGTGCATGCGCTCTGTGTGTCGACCGACGCGGTTTTTGACTTTTTTTTGGGCTTTTTTTTTTTTGCTTTTCCCAAGTTGTCATGAAGTTTTGCAACCGGGCGATAACTCGGATTCCGTATGTCGTAATCGAGTCCCGTAAGTTCTAACGCGTGTTCAATACCTACGCGCGTGTGTTATGTGTGTGTTTCGGCGGCGTCGACTTTTTTTTCTTGACGACGACGCGGTTTTTGGGCTTTTTTTTCGCTTTTTGCCTAAGTTTGTTCAAGTTTTTTAAACGGGCGATAACTCGAATTCCGTGATGTCGAATCGAGTCCCGTAAGTTCTAACGCGTTTTAATACCTACGCTGCGTCATGCCCGTGTGTTCAACGCGTGTGCTCTTGGACGCACGTGATTTTTGGTTTTGACTTTTTTTTTTTGGCTTTTTTTCGCTTTTTGCCTAAGTTGTCATGTAGTTTTGCAAACGGGCGATAACTCGATTCCGTGATGTCGAATCGAGTCCCGTAAGTTCTAACGCGTGTTCAATACCCACGCTGCTGCTATGTGTGTGTTTGTGGGCGTCTCGACTCACCGACGCGGGTTTTTGGCTCTTTTTTTTTTTTTTGCCTAAGTTTGTCATGAAGTTTTGCAACCGGGCGATAACTCGATTCGTGATGTCGTAATCGAATCGAGTCCCGTAAGTTCTAACGCGCGTCTCAATACCTACGCGCTGTGTGTGTGTGTGTGTGTGTTTTGTGCTCTTTTTTCGCTCGACGGCGAAGAACCGGGTTTTTTGCTTTTTTTTTTTTTTTTTTTTTTGCCTTTGTCATACCTGGCGAAGTTTTGTTTGTGTAACCGGGCGATAACTCGATTCCGTATGTCGAAATCGAGTCCCGTAAGTTCTAACGCGTGTTCAATACCTACGCTGTGTGCTATGTGTGTGTTTAACGTGTGTCATCTGGACGACGACGCGACTTTTTTCGGGCTTTTTTTTGGCTTTTTTCCTTTTTTGTCAAGTGTCAGTTTTTTTGCAAACCGGGCGATAACTCGGATTCCGATGTCGCTAAATCGAGTCCCGTAAGTTCTAACGCGTGTTCAATACCTACGCTGCTACTGTGTGTGTGTGTTTGCGTGGCGTCTCGACGGACCGACGCGGTTTTGGGCTCTTTTTTTTTTTTTGCCTAAGTTGGCGAAGTTTTGCAAACCGGCGATAACTCTGGATTCCGTGATGTCGTAAATCGAGTCCCGTAAGTTCTAACGCGTGTCTCAATACCCACGCTGTGCTATGTGTGTGTTTTTGTGCTTTTGGGCGGACGACCGACGGGTTTTTGGGCTTTTTTTCGCTTTTTGCCTCGTTTTGGCGAAGTTTTGCAAACCGGGCGATAACTCGGATAACTCCGTCGATGTCGAATCGAGTCCCGTAAGTTCTAACGCGCGGTTCAATACCTACGCGGTGCTATGTGTGTGTTTATGTGGTGTCTCGACGTCGACGATGCGGTTTTTGGGGCTTTTTTCGCTTTTTTGCCTGTTGTCGTCGAAGTTTTGCAAACGGGCGATAACTCGGATTCCAGATGTCGTAATCGAGTCCCGTAAGTTCTAACGCGCGTTCAATACCCACGCTGTGCTATGTGTGTGTGTGTTTGTGTGGTCATCTTGACGACCGACGCGGGTTTTTGGCTTTTTTTTCGCTTTTTGCCTGTTGTCATGTGTAGTTTTGCAACCGGGCGATAACTCGGATTCCGTATGTCTGAATCGAGTCCCGTAAGTTCTAACGCGCGGTTCAATACCTACGCTGGTGCTATGTGTGTGTTTGTGGTTTTCTTTTTCGACCGACGCGTTTTGGTTTTTTTTTTTTTTTTTTTTTTAAGTTGTTGGTGAAGTTTTGCAAACCGGGCGATAACTCGGCTCGGTATGTCGAATCGATCCCGTAAGTTCTAACGCGTCAATACCTACGCTACGCTAACGTGTGTCATGCGTGTGGCTCGACGTTCTAACGCGACGCGGTTTTTTGGCGTTTTGGGTTTTTTTTTTTTTTTTTTTTCGCTTTTTGCCAAGTTGTGTGTAGTTTTGCAACCGGGCGATAACTCGAATTCAGATGTCGAATCGAGTCCCGTAAGTTCTAACGCTGTGTTCAATACCCACGCTGCGCTATGTGTGTGTTTGTGGCGGCGCTCGGACGACCGATGCGGGTTTTGGGCTCTTTTTTCGCTTTTTTTTTCTGTTGTCATGCGAGTTTTTGCAACCGGGCGATAACTCTGATTCAGATGTCGAATCGAGTCCCGTAAGTTCTAACGCGGTCTAATACCCACGCTGCTGCATGTGTGTGTTGTGTGTGTGTGCGTTTTGGACGATTTGCGACGATGCGGTTTTTGGGTTCTTTTTCGCTTTTTTGCCTTTTTGCGTGTGTTCATGTAGTTTTGCAACCGGGCGATAACTCTGATTCCGTCAGATGTCGAATCGAGTCCCGTAAGTTCTAACGCTCGTCTAAATACCTACGCTGGTTAATACCCACGTGTGTTGTGTTGGGGTGTGCTCGGACGGACGGACGACGCGGGTTTTTTGGGCTCTTTTTTCGCTTTTTTTTTTTTGTTGTTGGCGAAGTTTTGCAAACCGGGCGATAACTCGGCCTCCGTGATGTCGTAATCGAGTCCCGTAAGTTCTAACGCGCGGTCTAATACCTACGCTGGCTGCTGTGTGTGTGTGTTGTGTGTGGCGTGCTCGACGACCGACGCGGTTTTTTGGGCTCTTTTTTTTTTTTTTTGCCTAAGTGTTCATGAAGTTTTGCAAACCGGGCGATAACTCGACTTCGATTCGTCCGTGATGTCGAATCGAGTCCCGTAAGTTCTAACGCGCGTTCTAATACCTACGCGGTGCTATGTGTGTGTGTGTTTCACGTGTGGCGCTTGGGCTGACCGACGCGGTTTTGGTTTTTTTTTTCGCTTTTTTTTAAGTCTAATCGAGTCATGAAGTTTTAAACCGGGCGATAACTCGATTCGTGATGTCGAATCGAGTCCCGTAAGTTCTAACGCGCGGTTCAATACCTACGCTTTGCTATGCTGTGTGTTTGTGTTGTTTTTGCTCGTGATAATCGACGTCGACGCGTTTTTCGAGTCCCTTTTTTCTAACTTTTTTGCTTTGTTGGCGTAGTTTTGCAAACCGGGCGATAACTCTGGATTCGATATCCTCTGATCGAGTCCCGTAAGTTCTAACGCGCGTTCAAATACCTACGCGTAAGTTCTAACGTGTGTGTGTGTATTACCTACTGGTGCTATGGTGTGTGTTTGGATCGCGGACGACGACGCGGGTTTTTGGCTTTTTTTTTTTTTTTTTTTTTGCCCTGTCATGTAAGTTTTGTTTTGTAAACCGGATATAACTCGGATTCAGATGTCGAATCGAGTCCCGTAAGTTCTAACGCGCGTTCAAATACCCACGCTGTGCTATGTGTGTGTTTGCATCGAGTTTGTGTTCGACGTTTCGACGACCACGCGGGTTTTGGGCTCTTTTTCGCTTTTTGCCTTTTTTTTGTTGTCATGTCGAAGTTTTGCAAACCGGGCGATAACTCGATTCCGATGTCGAAATCGAGTCCCGTAAGTTCTAACGCTGCGTTCAATACCTACGCGCGCTATGTGTGTGTTTTTGGTGGCGCTCTGGACGGACGACGCGGGTTTTTGGGCTCTTTTTCGCTTTTTGCCTAAGTTGTCATGAAGTTTTTGCAACCGGGCGATAACTCGGATTCCGTGATGTCGAAATCGAGTCCCGTAAGTTCTAACGCGTTCAATACCTACGCGGCTATGTGTGTGTTTTGCGTGGCATGCTCGACGGCCGACGCGGGTTTTGGGCTCTTTTTTTCGCTTTTTGCCTAAGTTGTTGTCGCGTAGTTTTGCAACCGGGCGATAACTCGATTCCGTATGTCGAATCGAGTCCCGTAAGTTCTAACGCGCGTTCAATACCCACGCTGGTGCTATGTGTGTGTTTGTTTCGTGGCTCTGGACGTGACCGACGCGGTTTTGGGTTTTTTTTTTTTTTGCCTATTTGTTGTTGCATGAAGTTTTGCAACCGGGCGATAACTCTGCTCTGATGCCTTGAGTCCCGTAAGTTCGAACCCGTAAGTTCTAACGCAACGCGTTCAATACCCACGCGTGTGTACTATGTTTTTTTTGCGTACGCTCGGACGTCGAGGCGTGTTTAACTCGGGGTTTTTCGTCCTTTTTTTTAACGCTTTTCAAATACCCACGCTTTTTGCAAATCGGCGATAACTCGGATTTCGTATGTCGAATCGAAGTCCCGTAAGTTCTAACGCGTGTTAATACCTACGCGCGAATCGAGTCCCGTAAGTTCTAACGCGTTCAAATACGTATGTGTGCTGTGTGTGACGTGGCACGATGCGACGGTTTTGGGCTTTTTGGGCTTTTTTTCGCTTTTTGCTAAAGTGTTGGCGAAGTTTGCAAACCGGGCGATAACTCGATTCCGTGATGATGTCGATCGAGTCCCGTAAGTTCTAACGCGTCTAATCAATACCCACGCGGTGCTATGTGTGTTTGCGTATGCATTTTCTTGGACGATGATGCGGGTTTTGGGCTTTTTTTTTTTTTTTTTTTTTTGTCGTCAAGTACCTAGTTTTGCAAACGGGCGATAACTCTGGCCGATCGAGATGTCGAATCGAGTCCCGTAAGTTCTAACGCGTGTCAATACCTACGCGGTGCTATGTGTGTGTTTGTGTTCTAACGTTCGACGACCGACGCGGTGCGTTTTTTTCTTCTTTTTTCGCTTTTTTTTAGTTTTTGTTTAAAGTTGTTTTGAAGTTTTGCAACCGGGCGATAACTCGATTCCGATGTCGTCGAAATCGAGTCCCGTAAGTTCTAACGCGTGTTCAATACCTACGCTGCGGCTATGTGTGTGTTTGCGTGGCGCTCTGACGACCGACGACGGGGTTTTGGGCTCTTTTTTTTTTCGCTTTTTGCCTAAGTTGTCGGCGAAGTTTTGCAACCGGGCGATAACTCGGATTCCGTGATGTCGGATCGAGTCCCGTAAGTTCTAACGCGTGTCTAATACCTACGCGTATATATGTGTGTGTTTTCACGGTGTGTTCATGGTATTTTGCGACCGACGCGGGGTTTTGGGGCTCGAGTCCCGTTTTTTCGCTTTTTTTACCTAAGTTGTTGTGAAGTTTTGCAAACGGGGCGATAACTCTCGGCCTTCGATGTCGTAATCGAGTCCCGTAAGTTCTAACGCGTGTTCAATACCTACGCGGTGCTATGTGTGTGTTTGTGTTTGGGTTTCGTGACGACCGACGCGGGTTTTGGGCTTTTTTTCGCTTTTTTGCCTTAAGTTGTTGTCGCGCGTAGTTTTGCAACCGGGCGATAACTCGATTCCGTATGTCGAATCGAGTCCCGTAAGTTCTAACGCTGTGTTCAATACCTACGCGGTGCATGTGTGTGTGTGCGTGTATCTCGACGACCGACGATGGTTTTTGGGGGTCTTTTTTTCGCTTTTTTTTGTAAGTTGTCGGCGAAGTTTTGCAACCGGGCGATAACTCGATTCCGTATGTCTCGAATCGAGTCCCGTAAGTTCTAACGCGTGTTCAATACCTACGCGGTGCTATGTGTGTGTTTGTGGCATGCTGACGACGACGACGATGACGCGGTTTTGGGCTTTTTTTCGCTTTTTTGCTAAGTTGTCGGCGAAGTTTTGCAACCGGGCGATAACTCGGATTCCGTGATGTCGAATCGAGTCCCGTAAGTTCTAACGCGCGTTCAATACCCACGCCGTGCTATGTGTGTGTGTGTGCGGTGCGTTCGGACGGCGCGAGACGGGTTTTTTGGTTTTTTTTTCGCTTTTTGCCTTAAGTTGTCATGTAGTTTTGTAACCGGGGCGATAACTCGCTTTTCCGTATGTCGAAATCGAGTCCCGTAAGTTCTAACGCGTGTTCAATACCTACGCGTCGTAATCGAGTCCCGTGTTCTAACGCGTTTGCCCACGTGGCATGTGTCTTTGTTGGATGCTCGGACGACGACGCGGTTTTTTGGTCTCTTTTTTTCGCTTTTTTCTGTGTTGTCGGGCGAAGTTTTGCAAAACGGGCGATAACTCTGATTCGATTCATATGTCGAATCGAGTCCCGTAAGTTCTAACGCGTGTTCAAATACCTACGCGGTGCTATGTGTGTGTTTGTTGCGGTGGCTCGGACGGACGATGCGGGTTTTGGGGCTTTTTTCGCTTTTTTGCCTTTGTTGTCGAAGTTTTGCAACCGGAAACTCGCGATAACTCGAGATTCAGTTCTAACGTCGAAATCGAGTCCCGTAAGTTCTAACGCTGTCTTCAATACCTACGCCACGTGCTATGTGTGTGTTTTGTAACGTGTAACTCGGACGTCCGACGACGCGGTTTTGGGCTTTTTTTTCGCTTTTTGCCTGTTGTTGCGGTAGTTTTGCAACCGGGCGATAACTCGATTTTTTTGATGTCGAATCGAACCCGTAAGTTCTAACGCGTGTCAATACCTACGCTAACGCGTGTGTACCCACGCGTGCATGTGTGTGTTGTTGCGTCGGACGCGACGACGACCGACGCGGTTTTGGGCTCTTTTTTCGCTTTTTGCCTGCCTAAGTTGTCATGAAGTTTTGCAACCGGGCGATAACTCGGATTCCGTATGTCGAATCGAGTCCCGTAAGTTCTAACGCTGTCTCAATACCTACGCTACACGGTGTGTTTGCGTGTGTGTGGTCGACGACGCGCGGGTTTTGGCTCTTTTTTTTTTTCCTTTTTGGCGAAGTTTTGCAAACGCGGGCGACGACTCGTACTCAACTTCCGATAACTCGACCGTATCGCGAATCGAGTCCCGTAAGTTCTAACGCGTGTTCAATACCCACGCTAATATGCTATGTGTGTTCTAACGTGTTCATGCCTACGGACGTCGATGTCATGCGATGGTTTTCGACCGTTTTTTTTTTGACTCTTTTTGCTTTTTGCCTAAGTTGTCGTCGAAGTTTTGCAACCGGGCGATAACTCGATTCCGATGTCGAATCGAGTCCCGTAAGTTCTAACGCTGCGTTCAATACCCACGCTGCGCTATGTGTGTGTGTTTGTGGTGTCTCGACGACCGATGCGGGGTTTTGGGCTTTTTTTTTTTTTTTTTTCTAAGTTGTTGGCGTTTTGTTTTTTTAACCGGATCGATAACTCTGGATTCCGTATGTCGTAATCGAGTCCCGTAAGTTCTAACGCGTGTTCAATACCTACGCTGTGCACACGTGTGTTTTTGTGCGGTGCTGCCGGACGTTTCGAGTCGGGTTTTGGCTTCTTTTTTTTTTTTGCTTTTTGCCTGTTGTCGTTTTGAAGTTTTGCAACCGGATTTATAACTCGGAACTCGATCGATGTCGAATCGAGTCCCGTAAGTTCTAACGCGCGTTCAAATACCTACGCTGCATGTGTGTGTGTGTTTCATGCGTGTCGCTCGTTTGACGACGATGACGCGGTTTTGGGGCTTTTTTTCGCTTTTTGCCTAAGTGTCATGAAGTTTTGCAACCGGGCGATAACTCGATTCCGTGATGTCGAATCGAGTCCCGTAAAGTTCTAACGCGTGTCTCAATACCTACGCTGCTATGTGTGTGTTTTTTTGGTGGCGCTCGGACGACCGACGACGCGTTTTTTTCGGCTTTTTTTTTTTCATTTTTTTGCTTGTTAACTCAAGCGTTTTTTTGCAAACCGGTTCTAACTCGGATTCCGTGATGTCGAATCGAGTCCCGTAAGTTCTAACGCTGCGTTTTTTATACCCTACGCGGTGTACGTGTGTTTGTGTGGCGTAACTCGGACGACGATGCGGGTTTTTGAGTTTTTTTTTTCGCTTTTTTTTAAGTTGTTTGCGTGTTTCGGATTTTTTTGCAACCGGGCGATAACTCGGATTTTTTTCGATGTCGTCGAATCGAGTCCCGTAAGTTCTAACGCTGTCGAGTCCCGTACCTAACGCTGCTGTTCAACGCATTGTGTGTGTGTTTGTGTTCGTTCGCTACGACGGTTTTTTTTTTTTTTTTTTTTTTTTTTGCTTTTGTTCGGTTTTTGCAACCGGGCGATAACTCGATTCCCGTGATGTCGAATCGAGTCCCGTAAGTTCTAACGCGCGTTCAATACCTACGCGGTACTATGCGCATATGTGTGTGTGTTTGTGTGGCGCTCGACGACCGACGCGTTTTTTTTTTTTTTTTTTTTTTTTTGCCTTTGTTTTTTTAGTTTTGCAAATCGGGCGATAACTCGATTCAATATGTCGAATCGAGTCCCGTAAGTTCTAACGCTGTTTAATACCTACGCTGCAACCGCTGTGTGTGTTTTCATGCCCGGAAGTTCTAACGCGGACGACCGATTTTACGTTTTGGGCTCTTTTTTTTTTGCCTTTTTTTTGCCTTTTTGTCATGTTGTCGAAGTTTTTTAAACCGGGCGATAACTCTGATTCAGTGATGTCGAATCGAGTCCCGTAAGTTCTAACGCGCGTTCAATACCCACGCGGTGCTATGTGTGTGTTTGGCGCGCTCGGACGACCGAGGCGGGTTTTTGGGCTCTTTTTCGCTTTTTTTTGCCTAAGTGTTCATGAAGTTTTGCAACCGGGCGATAACTCGATTTCCGTGATGTCGTAATCGAGTCCCGTAAGTTCTAACGCGCGTTCAATACCCACGCACAGCTACGTGTTTGTTGCGGGTCGCGCTCGGACGACCGACGCGGGTTTTGGGCTTTTTTTTGCTTTTTTGCCTAAGTGTCATGAAGTTTTGCAACCGGGCGATAACTCGGATTCCGTATGTCGAAATCGAGTCCCGTAAGTTCTAACGCGTGTTCAATACCTACGCGCTGCTATGTGTGTGTTTGTGTGTGCATTCGACCGACGTGCGATATGGGGGTTTTTTGGCTTTTTTTTTTTTTTTCCTAAGTTGTCGAGTCGAAGTTTTGCAAACGGGCGATAACTCGGCTTCCGATATCTCGAATCGAGTCCCGTAAGTTCTAACGCGCGTTTCTAATACCCACGCTAGTGTATATGTGTGTTTGTGTGTGATGCATTCGACGGCGAGGCGTTCTTTTTTTACCTTTTTTTTTTTGGCTTTTTGCTTGTGTTGTGAAGTTTTGCAACCGGGCGATAACTCTGGCCTCGTATTTGCAAACCGGGCGATAACTCCCGATAAGTTCTAACGCGTGTTTAACAATACCTACGCGTGCTATGTGTGTGTTTCATGCATGCTCGACGGACCGACGCGGGTTTTGGGGCTTTTTTTTTTTTTTTTGCCTCTAAGTTGTTGGCGAAGTTTTGCAAATCGGGCGATAACTCGGGATTCCGATATCGAAATCGAGTCCCGTAAGTTCTAACGCGTGTTCAATACCTACGCTGTCATGCCTACGCTCGTGTGTGTGTGTGTGTGTTTGGTATCTCGACTGACCGACGACGCGTTTTTTTGGGCTTTTTTTCGCTTTTTTGCCTAAGTGTTGGCGAAGTTTTGCAACCGGGCGATAACTCTGATTCCGTGATGTCGTAATCGAGTCCCGTAAGTTCTAACGCGTGTTCAATACCTACGCTGGTGCTATGTGTGTGTTTGTGGTGCTCGGACGGACGAGGCGGTTTTGGGCTTTTTTTTTTTTTTTGCCTGTTGTGTGGTAGTTTTTTGCAACCGGGCGATAACTCGGATTCCGTGATGTCGAAAATCGAGTCCCGTAAGTTCTAACGCGCGTTCAATACCTACGCGGTGCTATGTGTGTGTTTTGCGGCGTTCGACGGACGACGACGTTTTGACCTTTTTTTCGCTTTTTGCCTAAGTTGTTGCGAAGTTTTGTTTTGCAACCGGTTTGTAACTCTGATTCCGTATGTCGAATCGAATCCGAGTCCCGTAAGTTCTAACGCGTGTTCAATACCTACGCTGCATGCTATGTGTGTGTGTGTTTGTCTTGACGGACGACGTTCTAACGCGGTTTTTGACGCTTTTTTTTTTTTTTTTTTTTTTTTAAGTGTTGTCATGAAGTTTTGCAACCGGGCGATAACTCTCGATTCTCCGTATGTCGAATCGAGTCCCGTAAGTTCTAACGCGCGTTCAATACCTACACGCGGTGCTATGTGTGTGTTTGTGTGTCGCGGGCTCTCTGACGGACCGATGCGGTTTTGACCTCTTTTTTCGCTTTTTTGCCCAAGTGTTGGGCGAAGTTTTGCAAACCGGGCGATAACTCGATTCCGTGATATGTCGAATCGAGTCCCGTAAGTTCTAACGCGCGTGTTCAATACCTACGCTACTATGTGTGTGTTTGTGTGTGTGACGATTGGACGACGGCGGTTTTGGCTCTTTTTCGCTTTTTTCCTACTTTGTCGATGTCGTTTTGCAAACCGGGCGATAACTCTCGATTCTTTTTTCGAAATCGAGTCCCGTAAGTTCTAACGCGTGTGTTCAATACCTACCCGGCTACGTGTGTGTTGCGTGTTTTCGTGGCGTTCGTCGACGGACCGATGCGGTTTTTGACTCTTTTTTTTTTTTTTTTTGCCTAAGTTGTCAGTTTTTGTAACCGGCGATAACTCTGATTCGTGAGATGTCGAAATCGAAGTCCCGTAAGTTCTAACGCGTGTTCAATACCCACGCGCAGGCTATGTGTGTGTGTTTGTGGCGCTCTTGACGGCGATTCGACGCGGGTTTTTGGCTCTTTTTTTTTTTTTTGCCTAAGTTGTCAAGTTTTTGCAAACGGGCGATAACTCGATTCCGTATGTCGTAAATCGAGTCCCGTAAGTTCTAACGCGTGTTCAATACCCACGCGGTGCTATGTGTGTGTTTGTGTATGTCGTCGACTTTCCGACGCGGGTTTTTTGGCTCTTTTTTTTGCTTTTTGCCTTGCTTGTCATGCGAAGTTTTTGCAAACCGGCGATAACTCGGATTCCGTGATGTCGTAATCGAGTCCCGTAAGTTCTAACGCGTTGTTCAATACCTACACGCTGGTGCTATGTGTGTGTTTCATGCGTGCGCTCGGACGGCCGACGCGGGTTTTGGGCTTTTTTTCGCTTTTTTGCCTGTGTTGGCGAAGTTTTGCAAACGGGCGATAACTCGGCTTCCGTATGTCGGAATCGAGTCCCGTAAGTTCTAACGCGTGTCTAATACCTACGCGGTGCTATGTGTGTGTTTGCGTGGCGTTCGGACGACCGAGGCGGTTTTGGGCTTTTTTTTCGCTTTTTTTTTTAAGTTGTTGGCGTAGTTTTGCAAACCGGCGATAACTCGGCCTCCGTGATGTCGAATCGAGTCCCGTAAGTTCTAACGCGCGTTCAATACCTACGCGGCTACGTGTGTGTGTTTGTGTGCGTTGTGTGTTCGGACGGACGATGCGGGTTTTGGGCTCTTTTTTCTTTTTTTGCCTAAGTGTTGTTGGCGAAGTTTTGCAAACGGGCGATAACTCGATTCCGTATGTCGAAATCGAGTCCCGTAAGTTCTAACGCGTTCAAATACCTACGCGCACTATGTGTGTGTTTTGCGTGTGCTCGGACGGACGACGGGGTTTTTGGGCTTTTTTTTTTTTTTTTTAAGTTGTTGTCAGTAGTTTTGCAAACCGGGCGATAACTCGATTCCGTGATGTCGTAATCGAGTCCCGTAAGTTCTAACGCGCGTTCAATACCTACGCGGTCATCACCTATGTGTGTGTTTTTCGTGGCGTCGGACGTCGACGACGGGTTTTGAATTTTTTTTTTTTTTTTTGCCTAAGTTGTCGGGCGTTTTTTTGCAAACCGGGCGATAACTCGATTCCGTATGTCGAATCGAGTCCCGTAAGTTCTAACGCTGTGTTCAATACCTACGGCGGCGCTGTGTGTGTTTGTGTGTGTATTCGGACGACCGACGCGGTTTTTTTTTTTTTTTTTCGCTTTTTTTTTTGCTAAGTTGTCATGAAGTTTTGCAACCGGGCGATAACTCTGGCTCCGTATGTCGAATCGAGTCCCGTAAGTTCTAACGCTGTTCAATACCCACGCGGCTATGTGTGTGTGTGTTCGTCGTCGCTCGACGACCGATGCGGGTTTTGGGCTCTTTTTTTTTTTGCCTAAGTTGTTGTTTTTTTTGCAACCGGGCGATAACTCTGGCCGATGTCGAAATCGAGTCCCGTAAGTTCTAACGCTGTCAATACCTACGCGGTGCTATGTGTGTGTTTGTGTGTGTGCGCCTCGACGACCGATGCGGGTTTGACCTTTTTTTTTTTTGGGCTTTTTTTCTTTTTTGTGTTGTCGTAGTTTTGCAACCGGGCGATAACTCGGATTCCGTATGTCGAATCGAGTCCCGTAAGTTCTAACGCTGTTCAATACCTACGCGCTGCTATGTGTGTGTTTGTTTGGTGCTTGACGGACCGACGCGCGGTTTTGGGCTTTTTTTTGCTTTTTTGCCTAAGTTTGTCGGCGTTTTTTGCAAACCGGCGATAACTCGGATTCCGATGTCCGAATCGAGTCCCGTAAGTTCTAACGCGCGTTCAATACCTACGCTGTGCTATGTGTGTGTTTGCGCGGTGTCGCTTGAACGACCGACGCGGTTTTTTTGAACTCTTTTTTTTTTTTTTTTTTGCCTGTCATCGAAGTTTTTTTGCAACCGGGCGATAACTCGGCTCGTGATGTCGATCGAATCGAAGTCCCGTAAGTTCTAACGCTGCGTTCAATACCTACGCCATGCTATGTGTGTGTTTTGTGGCGTTCTTGGACGACCGACGGGTTTTGGGTTTTTTTTTTTCTTTTTTTTTTAAGTTGTTGGGCGTAGTTTTTGCAACCGGCGATAACTCTCGATTCCCGTATGTCGTCGAATCGAGTCCCGTAAGTTCTAACGCTGTTCAATACCCACGCTACGGCATGTGTGTTTTTGCGTGCGCTCGTCGGACGGCCGACGCGGGTTTTGGGCTTTTTTTTCGCTTTTTTGCCTAAGTCATGTCGAAGTTTTGAAGTTTGCAACCGGGCGATAACTCGGGCTCCCGTTCTATGTCGTCAATCGAGTCCCGTAAGTTCTAACGCTGTTCTAATACCTACGCTGCTGCATGTGTGTGTTTTTGCGCTGGCGTTCGACGGACGATAACTCGACGCGGGTTTTCTACTTTTTTTCGCTTTTTGCTTAAGTTGTCATGTAGTTTTGCAAACCGGGCGATAACTCGATTCCAGATGTCGTAATCGAGTCCCGTAAGTTCTAACGCGGTTCAATACCTACGCTGTGCTATGTGTGTGTGTTTCATGGTCGTTCGGACGACGATGCGTTTTTTTGGGCTCTTTTTTCGCTTTTTTTTCCTAAGTTGTCATGCGAAGTTTTGCAACCGGGCGATAACTCGGCTTCCGTATGTCGAATCGAGTCCCGTAAGTTCTAACGCGTGTCAAATACCTACGCGGTACTATGTGTGTGTTTGCGTGGCGCGCTTGACGACCGACGAGGCGGTTTTGGGCTTTTTTCGCTTTTTTTTGCCTAAGTGTCATGAAGTTTTGCAAACGGGCGATAACTCTGGCTTCAGATGTCGTAAATCGAGTCCCGTAAGTTCTAACGCGTGTCTAATACCTACGCAGTGCTATCTGTGTGTTTGTGTGGCGTGCTGGACGACGACGCGGGGTTTTTGGGCTCTTTTTCGCTTTTTTTTAAGTTGTCATGGCGAGTTTTGCAAACCGGGCGATAACTCGGATTCCGATGATCGTCGAATCGAAGTCCCGTAAGTTCTAACGCTGCGTTCAATACCTACGCTGGTGCTATGTGTGTGTTGTGTGTGCTCGCCTGACGACCGACGCGGTTTTGAACTTTTTTTTTTTTTGCCTAAGTTGTTGGCTTTTTTTGCAAACCGGCGATAACTCTGATTCCGACTTATGTCGGAATCGAGTCCCGTAAGTTCTAACGCGGTTCAATACCTACGCCTACGCGTTCTGTGTGTGTGTGTGTGCGTGTGTGTCGTTTGACGACCGGACGCGCGTTTTTTGACCTCTTTTTTTCGCTTTTTTTGCCTAAGTTGTCATGAAGTTTTGCAACCGGCGATAACTCTGGCCTCCGTGATGTCGAATCGAGTCCCGTAAGTTCTAACGCGGTTCAATACCCACGCGCGCTATGTGTGTGTTTGTGTGGCGTTCGACGACCGACGCGGGTTTTTGGGCTCTTTTTTCGCTTTTTTGCCTAAGTTGTCATGTAGTTTTGCAACCGGGCGATAACTCGGATTCCGTGATGTCGAATCGAGTCCCGTAAGTTCTAACGCTGTTCAATACCCACGCCGGCATGCTATGTGTGTGTTTGCGCGTATATCTCGACGACCGACGCGGGTTTTGGGCTCTTTTTTCGCTTTTTGCCTTTGTTTTGGTTTTTGAAGTTTTGCAAATCGAACGGGCGATAACTCGATTTACAGATGTCGGAATCGAGTCCCGTAAGTTCTAACGCGCGTTCAAATACCCACGCTGTGCTATGTGTGTTAACGCGTGTGTGCATATCGTGTGTTCGGCCGACGGACGGCGGTTTTGAACTCTTTTTTTCGCTTTTTTTTTTTAAGTGTCGGCGAAGTTTTGCAAACCCGGGCGATAACTCTGATTTCGTATGTCGTAATCGAGTCCCGTAAGTTCTAACGCTGTTCAATACCTACGCTGTGCTATGTGTGTGTGTTTGCGTGGCGCTCGGATGCCGGACGAGGCGGGTTTTTTGGCTCTTTTTTTCGCTTTTTGCCTAAGTGTCGGCGAAGTTTTGCAAACCGGGCGATAACTCGATTTCAGATGTCGAATCGAGTCCCGTAAGTTCTAACGCGTGTTCAAATACCTACGCTGCATATGTGTGTGTGTTTGTGCGTGCGCTCGGACGGCCGAGCGCGGGGTTTTTCGGGCTTTTTTTTCGCTTTTTTTGCGTTGTCATGCGCGTTTTGCAACCGGCGATAACTCGGATTCCGTATGTCTAATCGAGTCCCGTAAGTTCTAACGCGTGTCAAATACCTACGCTAACGCGCGTTCAATACTGTGTGTGTGTGTTTTGTGTGCTTCGACGACCGAACGCGGGTTTTGACCTCTTTTTCGCTTTTTTTTAAGTTGTTGGCGAAGTTTTGCAAACCGGGCGATAACTCGGATTCCGTGATGTCGAATCGAGTCCCGTAAGTTCTAACGCTGTTCAATACCCACGCTGTGCTATGTGTGTGTTTGTGGTGTGCTCTGACGACGACGACGCGGGTTTTTTCCTCTTTTTCGCTTTTTTTTTAAGTTGTTGGTGCGTAGTTTTGCAACCGGGCGATAACTCGGATTCCGTATGTCGAATCGAATCCCGTAAGTTCTAACGCGCGTCTAATACCTACGCGCTGCTATGTGTGTGTTGTGTGGCGCTCGATCGACCGACGGGTTTTGACCTCTTTTTTCGCTTTTTTACCCAAGTGTCATGCGTAGTTTTGCAAAACCGGGCGATAACTCGGGCTTCCGTGATGTCGTAATCGAGTCCCGTAAGTTCTAACGCGGTTCAATACCCACGCTATGCTATGTGTGTGTTTTCGTGTTTGTGCGCGCCTTGACGACCGATGCGGGTTTTGGGCTCTTTTTTCGCTTTTTTGCCTAAGTGTTGTCGCGGTAGTTTTAAATAACTCCGGGCGATAACTCGTCCCGTTTCGTGATGCTCTAAATCGAGTCCCGTAAGTTCTAACGCGTGTCGGTTCAAATACCTACGCTGCGCTATGTGTGTGTTTGCATGTTTGCTCGGACGATAACGACCGATGCGGTTTTTGGAGTCTTTTTTTTTTGCTTTTTTGCCTAAGTTGTTGTCATGTTTTTTTGCAAACCGGGCGATAACTCGATTCCGTTGATGTAACTCGATTCGTATCTCGAATCCCGTCCCAGTTCTAACGCGCTGCGTTCAATACCTACGCGGTGCTATGTGTGTGTGTTTGGTGGCGCTCGGACGACCGAGGCGCGGTTTTGGGGCTTTTTTTCGCTTTTTGCCTAAGTGTCGGCGAAGTTTTGCAAACCGGGCGATAACTCTCGATTTCAGATGTCGAATCGAGTCCCGTAAGTTCTAACGCGGTTCAATACCTACGCTGGTGCTATGTGTGTGTGTTTGTGTATGCTCGCTCGGACGACCGAGGCGGGTTTTGACCTCTTTTTCGCTTTTTGCCTAAGTGTTGGGCGAAGTTTTGCAAACCGGGCGATAACTCGATTCCGATGTCGAATCGAGTCCCGTAAGTTCTAACGCTGTGTTCAATACCTACGCATGTATGTGTGTGTTTCATGTGGCATTCTGACGACCGATGCGGGTTTTGACCTCTTTTTCGCTTTTTTTTCTAAGTGTCATGCGAGTTTTGCAAACGGGCGATAACTCGGATTCAGTGATGTCGTCGGAATCGAGTCCCGTAAGTTCTAACGCGTGTTCAATACCTACGCTGCTATGTGTGTGTGTTTGCGTGGCGTTGACCGACCGACGCGGTTTTTCGACTCTTTTTTTTCTTTTTGCCTAAGTGTTGGCGAAGTTTTGCAAACCGGGCGATAACTCTGATTCGCATATGTCGAATCGAGTCCCGTAAAGTTCTAACGCGTGTTTCAATACCTACGCTACCTACGCTGCTATGTGTGTGTTTTCATGCGTCGGCTTTGACGACGAGGCGGGTTTTTTTTTTTTTTTTTTTTGCCTAAGTGTTGTTCTGAAGTTTTGCAAACCGGCGATAACTCGATTCAGATGTCGTAATCGAGTCCCGTAAGTTCTAACGCGTGTTCAATACCCACGCTGCTATGTGTGTGTGTGTGTGTGGCGTTCGGACGACCGACGCGGGTTTTGGGCTCTTTTTCGCTTTTTTGCCTAAGTGTCGGCGCGTAGTTTTGCAAACCGGGCGATAACTCGATTCCGTGATGTCGAATCGAGTCCCGTAAGTTCTAACGCGCAGTTCAATACCTACGCTGTGCTATGTGTGTGTGTTGCATGCGGCGTTCGACGACGGACGAGGCGGGTTTTGGGCTCTTTTTTCGCTTTTTTGCCTAAGTCATGCGTTTTTTGCAAACCGGGCGATAACTCTGATTCCGTATGTCTAATCGAGTCCCGTAAGTTCTAACGCGTGTTCAATACCTACGCGGTGCTATGTGTGTGTGTTCGTATGTGGTATGCTTCGGACGACCGACGCGGTTTTTGAACTTTTTTCGCTTTTTGCCTGTTGTCATGAAGTTTTGCAACCGGGCGATAACTCTGGCTTCCGTATATCGTCGATCGAGTCCCGTAAGTTCTAACGCATGTCAATACCTACGCTAACGCGCTATGTGTGTGTGTTGTGTGTTTGCGCTTGACGACGAGACGCGGTTTTGACCTATTTTTTCGCTTTTTTTGCCTAAGTGTTGGCAAGTTTTTGCAAACCGGCGATAACTCGGATTCCGATGTCGTAATCGAGTCCCGTAAGTTCTAACGCGTGTTCAATACCCACGCGCTGTGCTATGTGTGTTCATGTGGCGCTCGGACGACGAGGCGGTTTTTGGGCTATTTTTTTCGCTTTTTGCCTAAGTGTTGGCGAAGTTTTGCAAAAACGGACGATAACTCGGATTCGTGATGCTCGGAATCGAGTCCCGTAAGTTCTAACGCTGTTCAATACCTACGCGTGCTATATGTGTGTGTTTTGCGCGGTGCTTCGGACGACCGAGGCGGTTTTTGGGGCTTTTTTTTGCTTTTTTGCCTAAGTTGTTGGCGAAGTTTTGCAAACCGGGCGATAACTCTGGCTTCCAGATGTCGAATCGAGTCCCGTAAGTTCTAACGCGTGTTTAATACCCACGCTGCGTGCTATGTGTGTGTGTGCGGCGTGTCGTCTGACGTCCGACGCGGGTTTTGAACTCTTTTTTTGCTTTTTTGCCTAAGTGTTGGGCGAAGTTTTGCAACCGGGCGATAACTCAGGCTTCCAGATGTCGTAATCGAGTCCCGTAAGTTCTAACACGCTGTTCATACCTACGCTGCATGCTATGTGTGTGTTTGTGTGGCATTCGGACGATCGATGCGGTTTTTGGGCTTTTTTTTCGCTTTTTGCCTAAGTGTTCATGAGTTTTGCAAACCGGCGATAACTCTGATTCAGATGTCGAATCGAGATCGAGTCCCGTAAGTTCTAACGCTGTTCAATACCCACGCGGTGCATGCATGTGTGTTTTGCGTGGCGCTCGGACGACCGACGCGGGTTTTTTGGCTCTTTTTCTCGCTTTTTTGCCTAAGTGTTGTCATGAAGTTTTGCAAACGGGATATAACTCGGATTCCGTATGTCGAATCGAGTCCCGTAAGTTCTAACACGCGTTCAATACCTACGCGGTGCTATGTGTGTGTTTGCGTGGCGTTCGAACGACCGAGGCGGGTTTTGACCTCTTTTTCGATTTTTTGCCTAAGTGTTGGCGAAGTTTTGCAACCGGGCGATAACTCGGATTCCGATATGTCGAAATCGAGTCCCGTAAGTTCTAACGCGCGTTCAATACCCACGCGGTGCTATGTGTGTGTTTTCGTGTGCATTCGGACGACCGAGGCGGTTTTGACCTATTTTTCGCTTTTTTGCCTAAGTTGTTGGCGAAGTTTTGCAAACCGGGCGATAACTCGGCTTCCGTGATGTCGTAATCGAGTCCCGTAAGTTCTAACGCTGCGTGTCAATACCTACGCTGCGCTATGTGTGTGTTTGCGGCGGGCGCTCTCGACGTCGAGGCGGGGTTTTGGGCTCTTTTTTTTTTTGCCTAAGTTTGTCATGTCGAAGTTTTGCAACCGGCGATAACTCTGATTCCATATGTCGTAATCGAGTCCCGTAAGTTCTAACGCTGTGTCTAATACCCACGCGGCTATGCTATGTGTGTGTTCGCGGTGGCATTCGGACGATCCGACGCGGTTTTGGGGGCTTTTTTTCGCTTTTTGCCTAAGTGTTGGCGAAGTTTTGCAAACCGGGCGATAACTCGATTCCAGATATCTCGAATCGAGTCCCGTAAGTTCTAACGCGCGTTCAATACCTACGCTGCTGCTATGTGTGTGTGTGTTCGCGGCGCTCGGACGGACCGAGGCGGTTTTTGGCCTCTTTTTTCGCTTTTTGCCTAAGTTGTTGGCGAGTTTTGCAAACCGGGCGATAACTCGATTCCATATGTCGAATCGAGTCCCGTAAGTTCTAACGCGTGTTCAATACCTACGCGGTGCTATGTGTGTGTTTGCGCGCGCGCCTTCACGACCGAGGCGTTTTTTGGGCTTTTTTTTTTTTTTGCTCGTAAATGTTGGAAAGTTTTGCAACCGAAGCGATAACTCTGGATTCCGTATGTCTAATCGAGTCCCGTAAGTTCTAACGCTGTCTAATACCTACGCTGGTGCTATGTGTGTGTTTGCGTGGCGTTGACACGACCGACGCGGTTTTTGGGCTTTTTTTCGCTTTTTTGCCTAAGTGTTGGCGAGTTTTGCAAACTGGGCGATAACTCGGCTTCCGTACGTCGGAATCGAGTCCCGTAAGTTCTAACGCTGCGGTTCAATACCTACGCTAGGCTATGTGTGTTCAGTTTTGGTGGCATTCGAACGACCGATGCGCGGTTTTTGACCTATTTTTTTTTTTTTGCCTAAGTGTCATGAAGTTTGCAAACGGGCGATAACTCGGCCTCCGTATGTCGGATCGAGTCCCGTAAGTTCTAACGCGTGTTCAAATACCTACGCGGTGCTATATGTGTGTGTTTTGCGGCGTCCGGACGACCGAGGCGGGTTTTGACCTTTTTTTCGCTTTTTTGCCTAAGTGTTGGCGAGTTTTGCAAACGGGCGATAACTCTGGCTTCCGATATCTAAATCGAGTCCCGTAAGTTCTAACGCTGTTCAATACCTACGCGGTGCTATGTGTGTGTTTTCGTGTGTCGCTCGGACGACCGAGGCGGTTTTTGACTATATTTTTCGCTTTTTGCCTAAGTTGTCATGGCGAGTTTTGCAACCGGGCGATAACTCTCGGCCCGTATGTCGAATCGGGTCCCGTAAGTTCTAACGCGTGTCTAATACCTACGCAGTGCTATGTGTGTGTTTGCGTGCGTGCTCGACGACGAGGCGGGTTTTGACCTATTTTTTTTTTTTTGCCTAAGTTGTTGGCGTAGTTTTTTGCAAATAGGCGATAACTCGCCTTCCGTGATGTCGAATCGAGTCCCGTAAGTTCTAACGCGTGTTCAATACCTACGCGGTGCTATGTGTGTGTTTTTGTGGCGCTCAAACGGCCGAGGCGGGTTTTTGGGCTCTTTTTCGCTTTTTTTTTAAGTGTTGGAAAGTTTTTGCAAACTAGGCGATAACTCGGCTTCCGATGTCGAATCGAGTCCCGTAAGTTCTAACGCGTGTTCAAATACCCACGCTGGTGTATGTGTGTGTTTTGTGTGGCGCTCGGACGGACGATGACGGGTTTTGACCTATTTTTCGCTTTTTGCCTAAGTGTTGGCGAGTTTTTTCAAATTTGGCGATAACTCGGCTTCAGTATGTCGGAATCGAGTCCCATAAGTTCTAACGCTGTTCAATACCTACGCTGCGGTGCTATGTGTGTGTTTGTGTGGCGGCTCGGACGACGACGGCGGCGTTTTTGGGCTCTTTTCGCTTTTTTGCCTGTTAGTGTTGGAAAGTTTTGCAAACCGGGCGATAACTCGGCTTTCGTATGTCGTAATCGAGTCCCGTAAGTTCTAACACGCGTTCAATACCTACGCGGTGCTGTGTGTGTGTTTGAGTGGCATTCTTGACGACCGATGCGGGTTTTGGGCCTATTTTTCGCTTTTTGCCTAAGTGTTGCGAAGTTTTTGCAAACCGGGCGATAACTCGCTTCCATATATCGAATCGAGTCCCGTAAGTTCTAACGCGCGTCAATACCTACGCGGCTATGTGTGTGTTTGCGCGGCATGCTCGATCGATCGAGGCGAGTTTTGACCTATTTTTCGCTTTTTGCCTAAGTTGTTGGCGAGTTTTGCAACCGGGCGATAACTCGGCTCCGTATGTCGGAATCGAGTCCCGTAAGTTCTAACGCTGTTCAATACCTACGCGGCATGCTTGTGTGTGTGTGTTTGCGTGGCGTCCTTTGACGACCTTTTGGTTGGGTTTTGGGCTATTTTTCGCTTTTTTTTAAGTGTTGGTGAGTTTTGTAAACCGGGCGATAACTCTGATTCTCGATATCTAATCGAGTCCCGTAAGTTCTAACGCGTGTTCAATACCTACGCGGTGCTATGTGTGTGTTTACGTGTGCGCCGGGACGACCGAGGCGTGGTTTTTGACTATTTTTCGATTTTTTGCCTAAGTGTCATGAAGTTTTGCAACCGGGGCGATAACTCGGCCTCGTGATATCGTAATCGAGTCCCGTAAGTTCTAACGCTGTATCTAATACCCACGCAGCATGCTATGTGTGTTTTTTGTGCGGTCTCGACGACCGAGGCGGGTTTTGACCTATTTTTTCGCTTTTTGCCTAAGTGTGTTGGGCGTAGTTTTTACAAATAGGGCGATAACTCTGGCCTCCGTATATCGAAATCGAGTCCCGTAAGTTCTAACGCATGTCTCAATACCTACGCGGCGTATATGTGTGTGTTCATGTGGCATTCGGACGACCGAGGCGGGTTTTTGACCTTTCTTTTTTTGCTTTTTGCCTAAGTGTTGGCGAAGTTTTGCAAATCGGGCGATAACTCGCGATCCGTATATCGGAATCGAGTCCCGTAAGTTCTAACGCTGTTCAATACCTACACTGCTACATGTGTGTTTTTGCGTGGCGCTCGACCGACCGAGGCGGTTTTGACCTATTTTTCGCTTTTTTTTGCCTAAGTGTTGTCGTGCGTAGTTTTGCAAAAATGGGCGATAACTCTGATTCGTATATCGGAATCGAGTCCCGTAAGTTCTAACGCGTGTTCAATACCTACGCGGTGCTATGTGTGTGTTTTTGCATGGCGTCTGGATGACCGACGATGCGGTTTTGACCTATTTTTCGCTTTTTGCCTAAGTATTGGCGAAGTTTTTTTGCAACTGGGCGATAACTCGGCTTCAGATGTCGTAATCGAGTCCCGTAAGTTCTAACGCGTGTTCAATACCTACGCAGCTATGTGTGTGTGTTTGCGTGGCGTTCAGACGACCGAGGCGGGTTTTGACCTATTTTTTGGTTTTTTGCCTAAGTGTTGACAAGTTTTGTAAACAAGGCGATAACTCGGTCTCCGTATGTCGAAATCGAGTCTCGTATGTTGTAACGCGTGTCTAATACCTACGCGGTGCTATGTGTGTGTCATGTGGGCTTTCGACCATCGAGGCAGCGTGGTTTGGGCTCTATTTTGGCTTTTTGCTAAAGTGTTGGAAAGTTTTGCAAACTGGACGATAACTCGGATTCCGTATATCAGAATCGAGTCCCGTAAGTTCTAACGCTTGTCTAATACTCACACGGTATTATGTATGTGTTTGCGTGGGCGTTCGACGATGAGGCTTGTTTTGGGCTCTTTTTTTCGCTTTTTGCCCAAGTGTTGTCGAAGTTTTGCAAATCGGGCGATAAATCGGCTTCCGCTGCCTGGAATCGAGTCCCGTAAGTTTTAACGCTGCGTGTTCAATACCCACGCTGCTATGTATGTGTGTGTTTGCGTGGCATTCAGACGACCAATGCGGGTTTTGACCTATTTTTCGGCTTTTTGCCTAAGTGTTGGCAAGTTTTGCAAACTGGGCGATAACTCGGCTTCCGTATATCAGAATCGAGTTCCGTAAGTTCTAACGCGTGTCTAATACCTACGCAGTGCTATGTTCGTGTTTACGTGGAATTCGAACGACCGAGGCGGGTTTTGACCTATTTTTCGGCTTTTTGCCTAAGTATTGGCAAGTTTTGCAAACTGGGCGATAACTCGGCTTCCGTATATCAGAATTAAGTTCCGTAAGTTCTAACGCATGTCTAATACCTACACGGTGTTATGCGTGTGTTTGCGTGGCGTTCGGACTACCGAGGCAGGTTTTAACCTATTTTTTGGCTTTTTCCCTAAGTGTTGGCGAGTTTTGTAAACTGGACGATAACTCGGTTTCCGTATATCGGAATCGAGTCCCGTAAGTTCTAACGCATGTCTAATACCTACACGGTGCTATTGTGTGTGTTTGCGTGTGCGTTCATCGACCACCGGCGGTGTGTTGACCTATTTTTCGGCTTTTTGCCCAAGTGTTGGCGAGTTTTGCAAACTGGGTGATAACTCGGTCTCCGTATGTCGAATCGAGTCCCGTAAGTTGAAACGCGTGTCTAATACCTACGCGGTGCTATGTGTGTGTTTGCGTGGCGTTCAAACGGTCAAGGCGGGGTTTGGGCTCTATTTCGGCTTTTTGCTAAAGTGTTGGAAAGTTTTGCAAACTGGGATGTGAAACACCAAGTGGTTTGACGCCTGTAATGTGAAACGACAATTGGTTCGACGCCTGTAATATGAAACGACAAGTGGTTTGACGTCTGGTAAAGGTAATTACTATTGACGAAGGTAATTACTATTGATGAAGGTAATTACTATTGACGAAGAGACTCATAGATGATGACATATGGGCCCCCCATAAAATAACCAAACTTACCACAAACGTCTCATAATAGACTCTTTATATACATCAAGGATTGAATAAATATTACCACAAATCATTTTATTTTTAATCAACACATTTAATCTTTCAACAATTATTAATCATTTATAATTTGTCGTCTCAATTATTGATTTAATAATATAACATATTATACGATGATGATACCGTGACAATAATTGAATCAATAATATAAGAGATATGATGCAAAATCATCGTAGCAATAATTGAGTATAGTGAGTGACTTCTCATGTAAGCATCAATAATCAATACCGTGTATGCTACTATGCAACCACGCCAGACATCGTACTTTTACTACTGCCGTAGTTCAACAGCTTTTAACGGTAACACCTCCGCCAAGTATTTTTCATAAAGTATTTTTGTCGCTTTCAATCCGACAATAATTTTTGTTGTAGGGTCCACTAATGATTGTGCCGTCGCATTTAATATTCCCCGACAAAAAGAATATTCCCCACCAAATGAATATTTTATAACAACTTGCTTACTTTGCAAAATTTATAAATATTACCCACAACTATAACATTATATCAAATTTACTCCATAATATTCAAAAATAATATTTATAGAAAATTCATCTTTATTTATAAAAGTTGGGGTCTTACAACCTCCCTTCTTATGAAATTTCGCCCTCAAAATTAGGTAATGTACTGATATGTCAAGAGGTAAGGATACTTTGATTTCATTTCGATTCTAACTCCCAAGTCATTTCCTCAACATCGTGGGTTTCCCACAAAACTTTGACTTGAGGTATAACTTGAGCGTAGAATATGTTCCTTCTTATCCAAAATTTGAACAGAACCTCTTTATACATCAAATCTTCCGCTATTTCGTCCGGTTCTAACTCAATAATGTGGTTCGGTCTTTCACATATTTACGTAATATGGATATGTGAAAAACGTTATGAACACGAGACATACTTGGCAGAAAAGCGAGTCTATAGCCACAATTCCTACTCGATCGAGGATTAAAATGGGCCGATGAATCGAGGATTGAGTTTTCCTCTCTTTCCAAATCTCGTAACTCCTTTCCATGGAGCAACACGCAACAACACATGATCTCCTATATCGAATTCCACGTCCTTTCGATGAAGATCAGCATAACTCTTTTGTCGATCTTGTGAGGTTTTTATACGTTGTCTGATCAATTTAATCTTTTTCGTAGTGATACGTACCAACTCCGGTCCCAACAACGTTGCTTCACCCACCTCATCCCAAAGATACCGAGAACAACACTTTCTTCCATACAACGCTCAATGGAGCCATGCCAATACTTGCTTGATAACTCATTGTTGTAGGAAAACTCCACCAATGGTAAGAACTTGTCCCAACTTCCTTGAAATCAAGGACACAGTAGTCTTAATAGATCTTCAAGAGTTTGAATAGTCCTCTCCGACCGTCCGTCTGCCCCGAGGATGATATGCCGAAGCTAAATCGTAAAATCGCGCCCATAGTTTTTTGCAAACTAACCCAAAATCGTGAAGTGAATCTTGGGTCTCGATCGTAAACTATGGATACCGCATAGATACCATGCAGCCTTACAATCTCGCTTATGTACATACGAGCAAGACGCTCAAGTGTATAAGTTTCTCAGACGGTAAGAAATGAGCGACTTGGTCAATCTATCAACAATGACCCAAATCGCATCTATGCTTTGAGAAACCTTAGAAGACCGTAATGAAAATCCATGGTAATGTGCTCCCACTTCCATTCTAGAATTTCAAGTGGTTGCAATGGACCTTTTGGTACTTGATGCTCCGCTTTAACTCGCTGACAAGTTAGACACCTTGAGATAAACAACGCTATCTCTCTTCTTCATATTGCTCCACCAAAATGTATGACGAAATATAATGATACATTTTGGTACTCCTGTGATGGATTGCAAACGGTGTGTTGTGCGCCTCCATCATGATTTTATACTTTAAATCGTGGTCGTTAGAACACAAAGTCCGGAGTTGACTCAAGTATTCCTTCTTCATCGATTCTTGCTTCCTAAGATATAGCACCTTCTTGCACTTTCTTCCTCATACGCATCGCCTCCAGTCTCAGAATTTGAGTAGCTTTAACTTTTATCGATTAAAGTCGGTTCTACTCAGATATTCGCCATCATCACATGGGTCCCTCGAGTCTTTAACTCTATCTCCATCCTTTGCAAGTCACACAAAATGGGCCTTTCATTGACAATATCGCACTCGTGATTTTGATATGATCTTCTACTCAATGCGCCGCCCACCACGCTCGCTTTTCGGGATGGTATTGGATAGTATAATCATAATCTTTCATCAGTTCAAGCCAACGTAGTTGTCGCATGTTGAGTTCCTTTTGAGTAAAGAAATATTTGAGGCTTTTATGATCCGTAAAGATCTCCACCTTCTCCCCATACAAGTAATGCCTCCAAATTTTAAGTGCAAAAGCGACAAACCGCCAACTCTAGATCATGAGTAGGATAATTCCTCTCATATTCTTTGAGTTGTCTTGAGGCATAAAGGCTATGACTTTCCCATGTTGCATGAGAACACATCCCAACCCTTTGCCCAAAGCATCATCAGAGATGATAAATCCTCCGAGCCGATGGTATTGTCGTAACAGTCTAAATGAGTCTCCTCTCGAGTTCTTGAAAACTCTCCTCACATTCTTCGCTTCCAATCGAACTTTGATCTTTCGAGTCACCGAGTTAATGGAGTAGCAATTCGAAAATCCTTCCACGAATCTCCGATAATAACCAAATTAAGCCGAGAAAGCTACGATTCTCATCATCGATTTAGGTTGCTCCTACTTTGAATTGATTCAATCTTTGCTGGGTCAATGATATTCCATGACTTGATACTACGTGCCCAAGGAATGCTACTTCCTCAAGCCGTAATTCTCATTTCTTCAACTTGGCATAAAGCTTGTATTCACGGGCTATTGGAGTGTCGCCTCAAGTGTTGCTTTCATGATCTTCACGGCTTTTGGAAAAAATAAGGATATCATCAATAAAGACGACCACAAAGTGATCCAAATATTCCTCGAATACTTGGCTCATCATATCCATGAAGGCAAAGAGAGCATTAGTCAATCCAAAGGACATGACTAGAATTCATAATGCCCGCATCGAGTTCTCAAAGCCGCCTTTGAATGTCATCGGTGGTAATCTTCAATTGGTGATATCCTAACGAAGATCAATCTTTGAAAAGAATTTGGCTCCTTGCAACCGGGTCAAACAGTCATCAATACGCGGGCAATGGATACCTATTTTTGATGGTGACATGATTCAACTCCCGATAATCAATACAAAGTTGCGATACTCCCATCTTTCTTCTTCACGAATAGAACAGAGCACCCCAAGGAGAAGTACTAGGACGAATAAAGCCGATGTCTAACAATTCCTCGCAGTTGGGTCTTTAACTCCTGAGTTCAATAGGAGCCATTCAATATGGGGCTTTAGAAATGGGTTTTGTACCGGGTTCAAGGTCGATTCAAAATTCAATTTCACGCCTTGGTAGGCCAGAAAGTTCTTCTGAATACGCCAGAAATTTATTAACAATAGAAATATCGCTCAAAACCGATTTATTTTTGTTTAAATCGCGATACGAGCTAAGAAAGCTTGACATCCGCTTTTCAATAAATGAATAGCTTTATGGCTTGAGATGACCGTGATTGATTTTAATGGTTTGGTCGCTTGAATTCGCATAATAGGTTGATTAGGAATATGAAAGCTAACAACCTTACGGAAACAATCAATTTTTGCATGATGAGTAGTTAACCAATCAATCCCTAGAATCACGTCAAATTCAAGTATTTTCAATGAAATAAGATCTACAAGTAGTGTGAGGGTACCGATTTGAACCAAACAAGACTTATAAACAGTGGATGTAATGAAGGTTTCTCTCGACGAAGTTTCCACAGATAAGTCAAAGTTTAATTTCTCCGGAGTCAAATTTAATCGATGAGCGCAAGTAGGTGAAATAAAAGAATGGGTAGAACTGGTATCAAATAAAGTATAGATTTCGTTAGAGTTTATGATAAGCTTACCCGTGATGACCTCATTCGTTCCTTTCGCTTTCGGGAGGTCACAACAAACGCTCTCCTCAGACTACTGGCTTTTGACTTATCCGGGACTACTTTTGGTGCCTCCATCCTAGTTGAATTTGTCTTCTGTGAACGATAAAACGGTAAGGGCTATGTGACCTTCTCTTCCACAATTATAACATGCTTTGATGACATCGCGCAGCTTTGACTAATGTGCCCTCCCCTCCGCATTTGAAACATATGATAGGTGGTCGCTTCTCCTTCCTTAACGACAAAACAGGTGCCGACGCCTTTCCATCATCATTGAATCTCCTCTTCTTGAAATGTCCATTCTTATTGTTTTGGCCCCGATTACCACCAAGTGGTTACCATTTCGCCCGTTGATTCCCCACCACGCTTGTTGTCACCGCTCGATGGATCGCTTCTCACCGGTATTATCATTTTGCCGTACCGCTTCTCTTTTTAGTTGCGTTGACTCGTTATCGCGCTCCACTAATCGAGCCCTATTTACAACATCTCAATATAAACACAGCTTTATGAGAAATAAGATATCGACGTATCTCCTGCTTTCAAACCTCTTAAAAACATCCGTGTTATTCTCTCTCATTATCCACCAAGTGGGACGAAACCGGATAACTCCGCAAATTTAGCCTCGTATCATGCGACACTGGCCATATTGTTTTGTTCCAACTTGATAAACTCCACCTCTTCATGTGACAAATACTTTCGGAAAGTATTTGTCGTTGAACAACTCTTGAACTTCTCCCAAGACATCTTCAAGACGGCAAAGTTGAGTACATTTTACCGATTCCCACCAAGAATCGCCTCTCTCGCAAACATAAAGGCTAAGAAGGGAACCTTTTGCTCCTCGAGCATCCCAAGACATCAAATATCTTGGTGATCTGCTTTATCCATGCTTCCGCCTATAAGTGGTTTTGGCTTCTCCTTAAACTCCGGTGGTCCCAGCCTTGAACTGCTTAGCGATGATGACCGCCCGAGAGTTTTCAAGATTTCCACCTCGCATTTTGGACAAGAGCCGCTCTCTTTCATTGTTGCATGAATTGCATAAAGCCCCTGAACATTTGATCATTCATCATTTGGTCAATGTTGTTGTTTGCTTGAGGATTGTCGCCTTCCTGATGCACATTATCCTATTATTGATATGTGGTGAATCAACTACGCTTATGCTCCATTGCTATTCTCAACATTCTCGGATGTCATTTTCAGATACTGCCATAAAACAAAGGTTAATTAACATGTAACATATTATCCCTAAATTCTGACCGTCCAATTAAATACCACATAAACTTAAGTAGGTCATACTAGTGAAGGAATTCCCAGTCTCTCCCCTCCTAGTACTATTCTCACATCTTAGCCAGGGATCATATCCCTAAGCTTTGATACCAACTGTGATGCCCCCAAAATTAGGTATACATCACCCATCTTGGGTCGCCGATACATGGTACAAAATTCAAATACAACTTACTAATACAACTGCAGCAGTATAATACGACAAAACATAATCGTGAGTTTGAATACAATTATTGTCTACTAGAGATTATACAAACTCAAAAGGAGTCCTCATTACAATTATTAACACACTATTTCACCGTAATAGTGAGGACTACTAATGCTATCCTTCGACCGCCACTCCTCCTCCCTCGACTAGTCCCTCGCTATGTTCTCATTTCTCAAGAGAACAAAGAAAGAAAGGGTGAGCTCAACTAGCCCAAGAAGAAATATTATGACTAAGATAATGCGTAATAAATTATCGTTAGCCTTCAACAAAGGTTAAACCGATAAAATATAACAACATCAAGTTTAACTCAGCAGCGAACAAGCAATCCATTAAAAGAGTCAAGTAGAGAATAAAATCTACTATCTTTTATGATTTAAAAGGTTTTTCATGACTTTTATCATCGCCGACTCACTTTTTAATAAATAATCCACATCATCGAATCACCCACCGCACTACTACCAAGGATATTCTTTAGTATCACGACCACAAATTATCCATGCACTACAAACCAAGGACATTCGTGGTATTCATTAATGGTCATGATCATGCCAACAACCGTCCATCAATGCACTACGGGCCAATGATAACTTTTACCACATCATTTGTAACATTACTACCATGATTACACCAATAATCCTCGGTCATAATCATACCAAGTCCATCTATGCACTACAAAAAAACATATGACTTTTTCAACATAATATAAACATGAGGATGATGACAATGATATAAGAATTCAATAAAACAAGTTCAAGAATTAATTTATCCAGAACTAATAATGTCCAAATTGTCAACATGATACATCGCTTTGTAGAGTAAAATTCAAGAATGATCGTAAGAATATTTCCATGAAAAGATATCGATGAAGCACAAAATATCAAGGATATTCTACTAATTTCATGGAGTATAGAAGTCAAAACTTTAACCAACCGAGTATAATAAAGAATGGAATAACAAAAGAAATCACCATGCATGCGGTATTCACATGATAAAGTTTATTCCAATGTAATAATAATAATAACGAACCAGTCCGCAAAATTTGCACCCGATGTGATGTTCCAATGTAATAATAAAAAGATTTAACCAGTCCTGTAAAACACATATATGAGATGTTCCAATGTAATAATAATAAAGATTTTAACCAGTCCTGTAAAACACACGCATGTGATGTTCCATGTTCCAAATAATAATAATAATTTTAACCAATCCCAGATAAAAACACACGTATATTCCAAATGATGTTCCAATGTAATAATAGAAGAATGTCACCAAGTATAGGTAAACCACAGATACAAAAAGTTATTCCAATGTAATAATAAGCAATGAAATAACAACAGCTTCTCTTCATGAATAAGAAAGAATAACACCCCTTACATTAGTAGGAGATTGAATATCGCAGAGTAGTAAGTATAGTATCTCTTTTCTTCTCTCTCTTATTCTCTCTATACTTTCTCTCTCTATAGCTTGAATGAATTCGTGAAAATAATGAAGCACTAGGCCTCTATTTATAGAAGATTTCTAGCTTAACACTTGAAATGTGAAAAGGCAAGTGGCTTTGACGAATCGGTGATGTGAAAAGAAAAGTGGTTTGACGCCTCAGTAATGTTAAAAACCAAGTGGTTTGACGCTCAGAATGTGAAACGACAATTGGTTCGACGCTCGTAATATGAAACGAATAAGTGGTTTGACGTCTTACTAAAGGTAATTACTATCGATTTAAGGTAATTACTATCGATGAAGGTAATTACTATCGACGAAGGTAATTACTAATTACTAATTACTATTACGAAGATAATTACTATCGACGAAGAGACTCTTAGATGATGACATATATATGGCCCCCCATAAAATAACCAAACTTACCACAAACGCCTCATAATAGACTTTTTATATACATCAAGGATCGAATAAATATTACCACAAATCATTTTATTTTTAATCAACACATATTTAATCTTTCAACAATTATTAATCATTTATAACTTGTCGCCTCAATTATTGATTTAATAATATAAATATTATATGATGATAATCGTGACAATAATTGAATCAATAATATAAGAGATATGATGCAAAGAATTATCAGAGTAATAATTGAGTATAGTGAAAGTGACTTCACACGTAAGCATCAATAATCAATACCGTGTGCTACTATGCAACCACGCCAGACATCGCATTTTTTTACTACCGGTAGTTCAACAGCTTTTAATTCTGAATACCTCCGCCATTATTTTTTTCATAAAGTATTTTTTGTCGCTTTCTCAATCCGATAATAATTCCGCTAGGGGTCCACTAATGATTGTGCCGTCGCATTTAATATTCCCCACAAAAAGAATATTCCCCACCAAATGAATATTTTATAACAACTTGCTTACTTTGCAAAATTTATAAATATTACCCACAACTATAACATTATATCAAATTTACTCCATAATATTCAAAAATAATATTTATAGAAAATTCATCTTTATTTATAAAAGTCAGGGGTCTTACAACCTCCCTTCTTATGAAAATTTCTCCTCTCGAAATTAGGGTACGTACCGGTATGTCAAGAGGTAAGGATACCTTGATTTCATTTTAGATTCTAACTCCCAAGTCATTTCCTCAACATCGTGGTTTCTCCACAAAACTTCGACTTGAGGTATAACCTCGAGCGTAGAATATGTTCCTTCTTATCCAAGATTTGAACAGAACCTCTTCATACGCCAAATCTTCCGCTATTTCGTCCGGCTCTAACTCAATAATGTGGTTCGGGTCTTTCACATATTTACGTAATATGGATATGTGAAAACGTTATGAACACGAGACATACTTCAAGCAGAAAGCGAGTCTATAGCCACAGCCCTACTCGATCGAGGATTAAAATGGGCCAATGAATCGAGGATCGAGTTTTCCTCTCTTTCCAAATCTCGTAACTCCTTTCCATGGAGCAACACGCAACAACACATGATCTCCTATATCGAATTCCACGCCCTTTCGATGAAGATCAAGATAACTCTTTGTCGATCTTGTGAGGTTTTTATACGCTGTCGATCGCTTGAATCTTTTCCGTAGTCATACGCATCAACTCCGGTCCCAACAACGCTGCTTCACCCACCTCATCCCAAAGATACCGAGAACGACACTTTCTTCCATACAACGCTCAAATGGAGCCATGCCAATACTTGCTTGATAACTGTTGTTGTAGGAAAACTCCACCAATGGTAAGAACTTGTCCCAACTTCCTTGAAATCAAGGACACGTAGTCTTAATAGATCTTCAAGAGTTTGAATAGTCCTCTCCGATCGTCCGTCCGTCTCGAGGATGATATGCCGAAGCTAAATCGTAAGTCCGCGCCCATAGCTTTTTGCAAACTAACCCAAAATCGTGAAGTGAATCTTCGGGTCTCGATCGTAAACTATGGATACCGCATACCATGCAGTCTTACAATCTCATTTATGTACATACGAGCAAGACGCTCAAGTGTATAAGTTTCTCAGATGGTAAGAAATGAGCAGACTTGGTCAATCTATCAACAATGACCCAAATCGCATCTATACCTTGAAAACCTTAGGAGACCGTGAATCGAAATCCATGGTAATGTGCTCCCACTTCCATTCTAGAATTTCAAGTGGTTGCAATGGACCTTTTGGTACTTGATGCTCCGCTTTAACTCGCTGACAAGTTAGACACCTTGAGATAAACAACGCTATCTCTCTCTTCATATTGCTCCACCAAAATGTATGATTTAATATCATGATACATTTTGGTACTCCTGTGATGGATTGCAAACGGTGTGTCAGGCGCCCATCATGATTTTATACTTTAAATCGTGGTCGTTAGAACACAAAGTCCGGAGTTGACTCAAGTATTCCTTCTTCATCGATTCTTGCTTCCTAAGATAGCACCTTCTTGCACTTTCTTCCTCATACGCATCACCTCCAGTGTCCGAATTTGAGCAAATTTTAACTTTATCGATTAAAGTCGGCTCTACTCAGATATTCGCCATCATCACACGGGTCCCCGAGTCTTTAACTCTATCTCCATCCTTTGCAAGTCACACAAAATGGGCTCATATTGACAATATCGCACTCAGATTTCTGCATACGATCTTCTACTCAATGCGCCACCACCACGCTCGCTTTTTCCGATGGGTATCGATGGTATGATCATAATCTTTCAATAGCTTTAAGCCAACGTCATTGTCGCATGTCGAGTTCCTTTTGAGTAAAGAAATATTTGAGGCTTTTATGATCCGTAAAGATCTCCACCTTCTCCCCATACAAGTAATGCCTCCAAATTTTAAGTGCAAAGATAATCAACCGCTAACTCTAGATCATGAGTAGGATAATTCCTCTCATATTCTTTTGAGTTGTCTTGAGGCATAGGCTATGACTTTCCCATGTTGCATGAGAACACATCCCAACCCTTTGCCCAAGCATCATCAGAGATGACAAATCCTCCGAGCCGATGGTATTGTCGTAACAAAATAAATGAGTCTCCTCTCGAGTTCTTGAAAACTCTTCTCACATTCTTCGCTTCCAACCGAACTTTGTATCTTTTCGAGTCACCGAAGTTAATGGAGTAGCAATTCGAGAAAATCCTTCCACGAATCTCCGATAATAACCAAATAAACCGAGAAAGCTACGACTTCTATTATCGATTTAGGTTGCTCCCAGCTTTGAATTGCTTCAATCTTTGCCGGGTCAACAGATATTCCATGACTTGATACTACGTGCCCAAGGAATGCTACTTCCTCAAGCCAGAATTCACATTTCTTCAACTTGGCATAAAGCTTGTATTCACGAAGCTTTTGGAGTGTCAGCCTCAAGTGTTGCTCATGATCTTCACGGCTTTTTTGAATAAATAAGGATGTCATCAATAAAGACGACCACACAAAGTGATCCAAATATTCCTTGAATACTTGGCTCATCATATCCATGAAGGCAAAGAGGAGCATTAGTCAATCCAAAGGACATGACTAGGAATTCATAATGCCCGCATCGAGTTCTCAAAGTCGCCTTTGAATGTCATCTGCTCTAATCTTCAATCGGTGATATCCTAACGAAGATCAATCTTTGAAAAGAATTTGGCTCCTTGCAATCGGGTCAAACAGTCATCAATACGCGGCAATGGATACCTATTTTGATGGTGACATGATTCAACTCCCGATAATCAATACAAAGTCGCATACTCCCATCTTTCTTCTTCACGAATGGAACAGAGCACCCCAAGGAGAAGTACTAGATTTAATAAAGCCGATGTCTAACAATTCCTCGCAGCTTGGGTCTTTAACTCTCAAGTTCAATAGAGCCATTCGATATGGGGCTTTGAAATGGGTTTTGTACCGTTTCAAGGTCGATACAAAATTCAATTTCACGCCTGGGGTAGGCCGAAGTTCTTCGGGAATACGTCAGAAATTTATTAACAATAGAAATATCGCTCAAAAACCGACGATTTTTGTTTAAATCAGCGATATGAGCTAAGAAAGCTTGACATCCGCTTTTCAATAAACGAATAGCTTTATGGCTTGAGATGACAGTGATTGATTTTAATGGTTTGGTCGCTTGAATTCGCATAATAGGTTGATTAGGAATATGAAAGCTAACAACCTTACTAAAACAATCAATTTTTGCATGATGAGTAGTTAACCAATCAATCCCTAGAATCACGCCAAATGCAAGTATTTTCAATGAAATAAGATCTACAAGTAATGCTTAGGGTACCGATTTGAACCAAACAAGACTTATAAACAAAGGGATGTAATGAAGGTTTCTCCCAACGAAGTTTCCACAGATAAGTCAAAGTCTAATTTCTCCTGAGTCAAATTTAATCGATGAGCGCAAGTAGGAGAAATAAAAGAATGGGTAGAACCGGATCAAATAAAGTATAGATTTCGTTAGAGTTTATGATAAGCTTACCCGTGATGACCTCATTCGGTTCCTTGCTTTCTCGGGAGGTCACAACAAACGCCTCCTCAGACTACCGGCTTTTGACTTTTCTCGACTACCTTTGGTGCCTCCATCCTAGTCAATTTGTCTTCTATGAACGATAAAATCGGGCTAAGTGACCTTCTCTTCCACAATTATAACATGCTTTGACGACATCGCTAGCTTTTGACCGATGTGCCCCTCCTCCGCATTTGAAACATATGATAGGTGGTCGCTTCCTCCTTCCTTAACGACAGTGTGCCGGTGTCGACGCCTTCCATCATTGTTGAATCTCCTCTTCTTGAAATGTCCATTCTTATTGTTTTGGCCCTCGATTACCACCGGTGGTTACCATTTCGCCCGTTGATTCCTCCACGCTTGTTGTCACCGCTCGATGATCGCTCTCACCGGTATTATCATTTTGTTTACGCTTCTTTTTAGTCAAGGCTGATTGACTCGTTATCGCGCTTCCACTAATCGAGCCCTATTTACAACATCTCGAATATAAACACAGCTTTATGAGAAATAAGATGTCGACGATTCTCCGCTTTCAAACCTCTTAAAACATCCGTGTTATTCTCTCTTCATTATCCACCAAGTGGGACGCAAACCGGATAACTCCGCAAATTTAGCCTCAGATCATGCGACACTACCATATTGTTTTGTTCCAACTTGATAAACTCCACCTCCTTCATGTGACGAATACTTTCGAAAGTATTTTTGTCGTTGAATGTACTTTGAACTTCTCCCAAGACATCTTCAAGACGGCAGTCGAGTACGCTTTTACCGATTCCCACCAAGAATCCGCCTCTCCGCACAAGCAACATAAAGGCGGCAAAGGGAACCTTTTGCTCTCTGAGCATCCCAAGACATCAAATATCTTCGTGATCTACTTTATCCATGCTTCCGCCATAAGTGGTTTTGGCTCTCCTTAAACTCCTGTGGGTCCCAGCCTTTGAACTCGCTTAGCAAGCGGTGACCGCCGAGAGTTTCCAAGTGTTTCCACCTCGCATTTTGGACAGAGCCGCTCTCTTCGCCATTGCTGCATGAATTGCATAAAAGCCCCTAACATTTGATCATTCATCATTTGGTCAAGTTGTTGTTGTTTGATGAGGATTGTCGCCTTCCCGATGATGCACATTATCCTCGATTATTGATATGTGGTGAATCAACTACGCTCAGGCTCCATTGCTATTCTCAACATTCTCGGATGTCATTTTCAGACATCGCCACAAAACAAAGGTTAATTGACATGTAACATATTATCCCTAAATTCGACCGACCAATTAAATACCACATAAACTTAGTAGGTCATACTAGCGAAGGAATTCCCCGCCTCCCTCCTAGTACTATTCTCACATCTTAGCCAGGATCATATCCCTAAGCTTTGATACCAACCGTGACGCCCCAAAAATAGGTATACATCACCCATCTTGGGTCGCCGATACATGGTATAAAAATTCAAATACAACTTACTAATACAACTGTCAGGTGCACAATACGACACAAAACATAATCGTGAGTTTGAATACAATTATTGTCTACTAGAGATTATACAAACTCAAAAGGAGTCCTCATTACAATTATTAACACACTATTTCACGTAATAGTGAGGACTACTAATGCTATCCTCCCGACCGCACACTCCGCTCCCCGACTAGTCCCTCGCTATGTTCTCATTTCCAAGAGAATAAAGGAAAGAAAGGGTGAGCTCAATCTAGCCCAAGAAGAAATATTATGACTAAGATAATGCGTAATAAATTATCGTTAGCCTTCAACAAAGTTGTTAAACTAATAAAATATAACAACATCAAGTTTAACTCAAGTGAAAACAAGCAATCCATTAAAAGAGCCAAGTAGAGAATAAAATCTACTATCTTTTATGATTTAAAAGGTTTTTCATGACTTTTATCACTTGGACTCAGCTTAATAAATAATCCACATCATCGAATCACCCCTGCACTACGGCCAAGGATATTCTTTAGTATCACGACCACAAATTATCCATGACTACATACCAAGGACATTCGTGTATTCATTAATGGTCATGATCATGCCAACAACTCGTCCCATCAATGCACTACGGGCCAATGATAACTTTTTTACCACATCATTTGTAATATTACTACCATGATTACAATCAATAATCCCTCGTCATAATCATACCAAGTCCATCTATGCACTACAAAGCCACGTATGACTTTCAACATAATATAAACATGAGGATGATGACAATGATATAAGAATTCAATAAAACAAGTTCAAGAATTAATTTATCCAGAACTAATAATGTCCAAATTGTCAACATGATACCGCTTTGTAGAGTAAAAATTCAAGAATGATCAAAGAATATTTCCATGAAAAGATATCGATAAAGCGCAAATATCAAGGATATTCTACTAATTTCATGGAGTATAGAAGTCAAAACTTTAACCAACTAAGTATAATAAAGAATGGAATAACAAAAGAAATCACCATGCATGCGGATTGCATGACAAAAGTTATTCCAATGTAATAATAATAACTAACCAAGTCGTGCAAAATTTGCACCATGTGGATGTTCCAACAGTAATAATAATAAAGATTTAAACCAGTCCTGTAAAAAACACATGCGCAGATGTTCCAATGTAATAAATAATAAAGATTTTAACCAGTCCTAAAAACACACACATGTGATGTTCCAACAAAATAATAATAAAGATTTTAACCAGTCCTCCGTAAAACACATGCATGTGATGTTCCAAATGTAATAATAGAAGAATGTCACCAAGTATAGGTAAACTCACAGATATACAAAGTTATTCCAATGTAATAATAAGCAATGAAATAACAACATTTCTCTTTATGAATAAGAAAGAATAACACCCCTTACATTAGTAGGAGATTGAATACTACAGTAGTGTAAGAATGTAATACTCTTCTTCTTTCTCTTATTCTCTCTCTATACTTTCTCTCTCTATAGCTTGAATGAATTCAATGAAAAAATAATGAAGCACTAGGCTTCTATTTATAGAAGATTTCTAGCTTAGCACTTGAAATGTGAAAAGGCAAGTGGCTTGACGACTGGTGATGTGAAAAGAAAAGTGGTTTGACGCCTATAATGTTAAACACCAAGTGGTTCGACGCTCAGTAATGTGAAACGACAATTGGTTTCGACGACGTAATATGAAACGGCAAGTGGTTCGACGTCTGGTAAAGGTAATTACTATCGACGAAGGTAATTATTATCGATGAAGGTAAAGGTAATTACTATCGATGAAGGTAATTACTATCGATTTAAGGTAATTACTATTATTGACGAAGATAATTACTATCGATTTAAGAGACTCTTAGATGATGACATATGGGCCCCCATAAAATAACCAAACTTACCACAAACGCCTCATAATAGACTTTTATATACATCAAGGATCGAATAAATATTACCACAAATCATTTTATTTTTAATCAACACATATTTAATCTTTCAACAATTATTAATCATTTATAACTTGTCGCCTCAATTATTGATTTAATAATATAACATATTATATAGATGATATATCGTGATAATAATTGAATCAATAATATAAGAGATATGATGCAAAGAATTATCGTAGTAATAATCGAGTATAATGAGTGACTTCTCACGTAAGCATCAATAATCAATACCGCAGTGCTACTATGCAACCACGCCAGACATCGTACTTTTACTACCGGGTAGTTCAACAGCTTTTAACTCAGAACACCTCCGCCGTTATTTTCATAAAGTATTTTTGTCGCTTTCTCAATCCGACAATAATTCCGCCAGGGGTCCACTAATGATTGTGTGCCGTGCATGCATTTAATATTCCCCGACAAAAAGATATTCCCCACCAAATGAATATTTTATAACAACTTGCTTACTTTGCAAAATTTATAAATATTACCCACAACTATAACATTATATCAAATTTACTCCATAATATTCAAAAATAATATTTATAGAAAATTCATCTTTATTTATAAAAGTTGGGGTCTTACATGAGTTTTCCTCTCTTTCCAAATCTCGTAACTCCTTTCTATGGAGCAACACACAACAACACACATGATCTCCTATATCGAATTCCACGTCCTTTCGATGAAGATCAACATAACTCTTTTGTCGATCTTGTGAGGTTTTTATACGTTGTCGGATCGTTTGAATCTTTTCCGTAGTCATACGTACCAACTCCGGTCCCAACAACGTTGCTTCACCCACCTCATCCCAAAGATACTTGGAAGCGACACTTTCTTCCATACAACGTTTCGAATGGAGCCATGCCAATACTTGCTTGAAAACTGTTGTTGTAGGAAAACTCCACCAATGGTAAGAACTTGTCCCAACTTCCCTTGAAATCAAGGACACAGAGTCTTAATAGATCTTCAAGAGTTTGAATAGTCCTCTCCGACTGTCCATCTGTCTAAGGATGATATGCCGAGCTAAATCGTAAGTCCGTGCCCATAGCTTTTTGCAAACTAACCCAAAATCGTGAAGTGAATCTTGGGTCTCGATTAGAAACTATGGATACCGGCATACCATGCAGTCTTACAATCTCATTTATGTACATACGAGAAAGACATTCAAGTGTATAAGTTTCTCGTATTGGTAAGAAATGAGCAGACTTGGTCAATCTATCAACAATGACCCAAATCGCATCTATGCCTTGAGAAACCTTAGGAAGACCGGTAACGAAATCCATGGTAATGTGCTCCTACTTCCATTCTGGAATTTCAAGTGGTTGTAATGGACCTTTTGGTACTTGATGTTCCGCTTTAACTCATTGACAAGTTAGACACCTCGAGATAAACAACACTATCTCTCTCTTCATATTGCTTCACCAAAATGTATGGCGAATATCATGATACATTTTTGTACTCCCAAGATGGATTGCAAACGGTGTGTTGTGCGCCTCCATCATGATTTTATACTTTAAATCAGGGTCGTTAGGAACACAAAGTCTGGAGTTGACTCGAAGTATTCCTTCTTCATCGATTCTTGCTTCCGGCATAGAACCTTCTTGCACTTTCTTCCTCATACGCATCAGCTCCAGGTATATAACTTGAGTAGCTTTAACTTTATCGATTAAAGTCGGTTCTACTCGTATATTCGTCATCATCACATGAGTCCCTGGAGTCTTTAACTCTATCTCCATCCTTTGTAAGTCACACAAAATGGGCCTTTGCGTTGACAATATCGCACTCGTACTTGCATATGATCTTCTACTCAATGCGTCAGCTACCACGTTTGCTTTTTCAGGATGGTATTGGATGGTATGATCATAATCTTTCAACAGTTCATGCCAACTTCGTTGTCCCATGTTGAGTTCCTATTCGTAGCAAGTCCAAGACTAACATTGAGAATCTCTTCAGCAAACGAGGGGTGCTTGCTATCAAAAATTTTCCACTCAACCCATTTGCCAGGTACGTTAGTTGACCTTCGACAATGTCCCGTGTAGAGTGCCACCTCATATCCTCGGCGGTATGTGTTGACATGAACAACCGCTGAAGCCTCGGGGCAATGGGAAAGTAACGTAAGATCTTTCTCGACACGTCTTTTCCCTTTTTCTTGCGTTGTTCACAGTATCTACTTGTACCACAAATATCACATGACCTCTTATCTTTATTGACATCACCGTAATACAACATACAATCATTCTCACAAGCATCAATCTTTTCATACCCTAGATTAAGCCTTTTGACCATTTTATTCACATCATAGTAGGACTCCGGTAACTTATTACCTGCAGGTAAGCACTCCTTCACAATGCTTAACAGTTCATTAAAACCTCTCTCGCTACAGTCATGCTCGTTCTTGAAGTGTAAAAACTTAGTCACGGCAGATAAGACGGTGTGCTTTTCATGGCCGTCATACAGTGGTGTCGTTACTTCATGCAATAACTCATAGAAACCCTTAGCCCCATCATTCATCTCTTGCTCGACGCTATTGCCATCCCTGTCTATATTCCACTGGAAGTATGAACTAGAAGCTTCGACTATCATGTTAGTACAGTCAAAGGTTTCGTCACCTCTGGATTCCGGTTCTGATTCATGTTCATCCAACCAGGTTTCCCCATGATAGATCTGTGTCGTATAACCCTGCTTGAACCCATATGCAAATAAGTCGCACATGACATCACTCAGTTCCTTCCACACTTCATTCACACACATCTTACAAGGACATCTGATCTCATCACCGCTGACTTGCTCAAATGCGAAGTTGAGAAGCTGTTCAACCCCACTACGATACTCAGAGCTAAGCCCACTCTTATCAGTGGCTACCCTACGTTCCATCCAACTTCAATCAACAGACATCTCAGACAACTGTATGCTATATATATGGAAAGTCAGACAAACACAATCAAGTCTCCAAGTTAATGTATATGCAAGCTTATAAGTTTCCTAACTTCATCTCCACCTCTAACGGGTCAGGCTTCTATCCCATTCCCGGATGTGTCGCCTCACTGATGCCAACAACTTGAACACATCTTTAAATTTTTAGAATTTTTGGCAGCACCTCCCCATGGTCTTCAAGTACACGAAATAGACTAACACATCGTAGTCTAAATATGCACCCGAAGAACATCAAGAGATATATACTGACCGAAAATTCAAAAAATATAATGATGTGCTCAAGTCGTTAACACCGACCTAAGTGAGATCAAAACATACAAGAACAGTCCCAAAATGGGGACTATTTGAGATTCACTCATACTAAGTGAATCTCAAACGGGTTTCTAAGCTTCCTAAACTATATGAAAATATGCACATGTGAAAGTATAATGAGTTAATAAATTTCTTAACCCACCCTCAAACAGGAAAAATACAAATAAATTTCGAATTTGAATATGCTTGCAGTTTAATGGACCATATATATATTACATGTTATATATAAATCAGTTAAACTCAATTCAAATCTATCCACAACAAACTAATATTCGTCTGTATGTCAAGAGAGGGCATGTAGATATAGATGCAAAAACATATTTCAATTTCAACCAGAAAGATACAATTTTTAGCCAAAACCATAAAGTATATCAATTACCTTTCTTCAGCTATCATGTTAGTCCAAGTATATACCTCTCAAGCCATGACCAAAGATCTGGTTAAGGCAATATCAAATCAACTAGGAAAAGGAAAACAAAAAACAGATCCTAAAACAAGTTTACAGCTAGTCAAACACTACAGTAAAAGGACAAATCAAATGTAGTAGAAATAACCTGGATATTGTTACTCTTCCATTGAAAGATACTAAATCACTTTCTTAAACTTGAATATGATACAAACGCCTAACATATAGTTTTTTAGGCTAATAAAGGTTTCATATTTTAGTTGTTATTGCAAATTTTTTAGGCTAATAAAGGTTTCATAGACATGCACATGCTAATAATTAAAGATATTGTTACGGTTTATTTATATTTTATATTTTACTATTACTGTATGTAATTATAACTCCTTTATGTTACATCATACATTTATAAATTGACAATTTTTAAAGATAATATTTTCTTTTAAAAAAATTATAAAAATATAATAACAATGGCATGTCGTTTGAAAATATAATATATAAACATATTAGAAAATATAAAGTATGACATACCAAAAAAAAGGAACCAGCATATTGATTTTCGATTTGACAGAAACATTTGATTGCCACAAAAAGGAAAGCAGGAACGCAAATGAGAAATAAACCCCTCTGCTAGAATAGGTAGTTGTTCTAATTAAAGGGAAATGGCTTACATTAAAATAACAAAACCAAGAGTCGAGAATGGAATAGAACCAAAAGCCAGGTAGTGATGTTATTTGAAAAATTAACCAAACCAAGATATATATAATGGATCCACAATTAAGAAGTGCAAGTGCTCAATGACTCCTCGAGGACCACCCACAACTGGCATGCAACAATCAGTACATTTGCAAGCTAAATCTTTGATTTTGACAAGAGTTCACAAAAATTAATGGTTTGCCAAATGCTAAAAACAAAAGGTTTTAAAATAGATGTCAAAAATACTAACAAGGATAAGAATTGACAATTTTTTTTAATAATTTACAATAACAACTAAAATATGAAACCTTTATTAGGCTATAAACAACTCAAGTTACAAATTGCTAACACATAATTAATTCTACACTAGTACTATAAGCTAACATATAATAGAGATGGATAATGCTACAAAAAAGGTAGAATATATACTACTTAGCAGCAAAGACAATAATAGAAGCCTGATAACATTTGAAGACCCAATTAAACCCTAACATAAATAAATTGGAACTTACAAATTAAAGCCTAAGAAAAAAAAATTAACTTACTAATTGCTCTCTGAGAAATGGAGAACCAGCAGTACCAAGAGGGACGAAAAGATCAGTGGAAGCAGCTGCAGGTCGCACAGGCCAAGGAAAGGGGAGCAAGAAAGGACGAAGGCCAGTTGGTGGGAGCAAGAAATGGACGACAACGTTGATGGCGCCAACGGCAAGAGGATGAATCTTGCAGAGGCGACTTATTTAGGTGCAGAGCGTCGAAAGCGAGAGAAAGAGAACAGAAGAAAAATGAAATTTAGGAATTACATATAACATCATTCTCAACGGCAATAAAATGTGACTCAATAGCGACGGCCGCAAGGCGGCCATCGCCTATGACCTTTTCGCACGCGCGCAAAAAATTCCCACCAAATTTGGACCCGGGAAGGGTCATTCTCGACGGGCCTCATTAGCGACGGGGAAGCCGTCGCCAATGAGGTCGTTATCGACGGGGAATCTGCCGTTGCTAATGATGTCGTCGCCAATGGCCTATTTTTTTTTTGTGTACGACGTTCCGACATTTCTAGGTTATAGAACGACATACATTTTACTAACACATAATAATAACAAATAATATTATTTTTATTCATTATTAAAAGTATTTACAAAAGGTTCGATTTTCCAGGGCGTTACAGTTACTGTCAGGATATACTCTAATAATGGAAACCCAAACAGATAAGAGCATAGCTTAGCAGAAGGCCATTTAGAATAACACATAACTTGCTTACAAGTTGCAACTTATTAGTGCTCTTCCTATCAAGAACTAAACTATTTAAAATTTGGGGTTTAGAAATCAACACAAAAACTTGCATAAAGCTTTTGTCAATATAGTACCTTACTGATAAGTAGTGCATTATTCAATTGCAACAGGGACACTCAACTAGTACAATAATAACACAAACCACATAATGGGTGCCCAAAAAAATCACTGTATATGCAAGCTAAAAAATGCAAATTTTAATAAATTAAATAACTAAACTAATTATTCAATTCTAGTTTCACTCCATGACTGCAGAAAAAAGAATTTGTCATACCTGGCAAGCATCACCATCCACAAGTTCCCCTGCAACGATTCTACGCTCATACTCCACAAGAGGGCACATTACTGCTCGATTCTCAGATAATCAATAAAATCCAAAACAAACAAAAATGAGATCTTTATGTCCAAAGCCAATTTCAAACTTCCAAAAAAAATCATAGGAATCATTGTAGCGGCATACCTCCACTAGTAACTTGAGCAACATCAACAAATGGAGCTCTAGAGATCATAGAAGAGGGGTGTCCACATAAGCATATATCCACATTATAAGACTGGAGGGTAGAACAACAACCGGGCTAGGCTTACTGTTAGGCTAACCTTTTGAGAAAGTGTTAAGCAAACAAAATTCAACAGTGATAGGAAAACACTTAACATGTTAATATCTTAGAAATACTTTAAGACTTTTCATATATCCGGAGCAACAATGTATGACAGAGTGGTAAACTACCTTTAAGAACAATGCTAGTGATCATGTCAATATCGCACCTTGTTATTAAATTGAGGTATGATAAATGACAGTACCGAAGACACCGCGACAATTATAACATGAAAGGAAGACATCTTGAAGTTTCATGCCCCATGCTAATTGACGCAAGAGCCTGTGAATCAAGGAAGAAGTTTTAAAACAAAGGTAAACAAAAGTGCTTTGCCAATTGCTTTGTCATCGACCAACTTTACACAGATTGCTAGTATAGAAATAGCTATGCCAATTTCTTTGTCAAACAAGTCCTCTACATCTGCATCTTCATCGTCTGTCTTCAAAGTCATGGCCTTTAAAACATTAAAGGTACCAGGAACTGCAACTTTTACTTGCTCAAAGTGTAGTCTCTGAATGGAAAGAAAAACTGAAAACCAAGAAACATGTTTACACCAACTTTCCAAGCTCTGCAATTAATATATGTAGCACAAAGTCAAATGAATAAGCAATTAAATGAAGGCCAGTTAAATTCACTCTTTGAGAAATAAAACCAAAAAAACAACAGTTGATTGATCTAAAGCTTATTCGATGTACTCCAGAACAGTTATGCAAAGCAATTTTAAACTATATTAGTACATATACTTTTTTAACTTACTTTGAGTTTGGAATCTTTAAGAGTGCTAAAACATATTTGAGAATCGACAATCACAAATTTTAACTCACTTGATACATTTCATGTAAATTTTCAAAATAATATATGTTTATCCATAGTACTTTTTAGATAGTTTACAACAATTACAATTTTATCAACTAAAATCAATTGAATTCATATTAATTTTGATTTTTTTAGAATTTTGCAAATTGATTTAAAAAGTCAAAATGTGACTCTTTTTGTGTAAATGAGGGAGTAAAAATAATAATAACAATAAAGATCACATCGTATCCTTAAAAATAAATGGCATGAATGCCACTTAGCTCATCCTTTACTTATTGACCATGCAATTTGTGTGTCACCTATTATACCATTACCTTTTGTTAGCCCACTTCATATAAGAGCATAATAACTACAAGATTTGTACATCGTGCCCGGAGAACCCAGTGCCTGGTCAAAAAAAAATGAGAATGAAGTATCCCATACATGAAATTAAAAGACATAACCTAGCTGTAGAGTAAGCAATGGAGAACAATGCATAAAATCTATAAAACCAATTAGTAGGGTACGAAAGCTACATTTATCATTGGCAAGCAGTACAAATCCATAGAGATTTCATGAAGTACTTAAAACAAAATATTAAGAGATAATTTCAATTATATGCATCTTCCTATTGAATTCTAGAAGGGCCACCCAATAAAAAGGGCAATTCGAGTTTTTACATATATGAAAAAATTTTCACAGAAAAAGGAATACTAGAATAATACCTCACACAAAATAGAAAGTATATTGCAAGTGCTACAACTAACTACAAATCGATCAATAATACCCTCTGAAACACTGATACTACTCTTTGAGGCGCTTGAAAACCTAGCAACAACATTTGGCAACTCAAATAAAAGTGCGTCCATAACTTCCTACAGAGGAACAACAAACAACCCAAAAATCACAAGCTTAGCCACAAATTACAGAATCAAAATTACAGAAGTTTGAAAAATAGAATGAATCATACCTGGTCCAGTGAAGGAGAGGATAAATATGTATGAATTTCTGAAAGGATTTCACACGCAGTGTTCTCAAATTCTTCATTTTCTGGATCCGTTACAACCGAATCGTAAATAGTATTGAGAAAATCAACTAACACGGATGTAGACTCTTCCGATTGGGATAGTGAAAAATATAAACTTGACTAACAACAAGTGTTTAGGGTGTTTCGAGTAAGAAAATAAGTCAAAATTGGGGTTGGATTTGTTCAAATTTAGGGCCCAAATTAGGAGAGGAGAGAAGTTTGGTTTATTTGTTTGTGTTAGGGCTGAGATTTTTAGAGAGAGGTGAACAAAATTGGAAAAACTATAAACCCTAGATTAATACCTGATTGTTATTTGCTAACAGCGATGGTGGTGCTGAGTTGGTTAAGGAGCAGAGCAGTGCGGTAGGAGAGACGCGAAATTGGGAGACTAGGAAGCCACGAGAGAGAGAGAGAGAGAGAGAGAGATTGACGAGGGGAGAGCTAGGAAGCCACGAAAGAGAGAGAGAGCGATGGTGGTGCTGAGATGGTTACAGTTTCCTTATGTTATGTGAAAGAAACTTTAACTTTATGTTATGTTATGTCAAATTTAAGTTTTCACTTCTCCGCCCTTTATTTGAAGCTCCATGTTTTTGACATAGATAACGTTTTTTTTTTAAAAACGTTATCTATTTAAATCTAAAAAATGCTATTATAAATAGATAACGTTTTTCCATATATATCTACAACGTTTTGTTAAAAAAACATTGTGGAAAAAAATACACAACGTTTTTATAAAAACGTTGTTGTTTAAGTGTTGTCTATTTACTATTTTGTACAAGTGTCAGTCGAGGAAAATAGAAGTGTTGAAGCACTACACAAGAGAAGGAAGAGGTGTTATACATTGAAGATCTAATCAACACTCTTCAAGATCGTAGTGTTGTCTCTACCTGTCAACAAGACACTACGATCAGGTCCAAGAAGACATGCATCAGAATCGTAGAGTTCGAACAACTGCAGATTGAAGCATTGGCAACGGTTCAACCTAAAGATTGATATTCGAACAAAGCTTATTGAGAGCATCGATGCAAAAAGATAACCTCTGATCTAGAAATCAAAAGGAGGAAATAAATTTGACTACCTACCCGAGACATCAAAGTGACATCTCTGATGGGGTAGGTGAAACAGTAGACTGCAGTGTCAAAAAGTCAGAAAAGGGGTTGTCATGTCACATCTGCAGTCTACACCAAATAACTCGAGATCTGCGAAGCAATTCAAAAAGCTTTTAACGGCTACTTTCCAACGGGAAGATTGGGAAGGAGTATAAATCAACAGAGCTTCAAAGATCAAGAGTTACTGATGATTGCTATAATGCAGAATCATTAAGTTGTTAGAATGCTATCTTGTTGACTTTAGGAGTTCCACCAAAGCTTAAATGAACAAGTCTCCGTGACAGTGAGACTACGAAGGTGGAAGTGAAGCAGACTTAGAAGAAGAACTTAAACAGACTAAAGCTTCACTCAACAAAGAAGAGAATGCCACTGAAGATGGCAGCCAAGCGGAGAGCAGAGAAGGACAATAAGATAACATTCAGAAGAGTGGCAGAGCAAAGAGAAGATCCAAAGAGCAACTCTACGAATCACCATGAACCTAAAGCTTGTAACGCCCGAGAAAAATCGAATTTTAAGAAGAATTAAAATTTTATTTAATTATAAGGATTAAATGAATTTAATGGATTATTTATGGAGCAAGCTAATTGAAGGTCGTTATATGATTTAAACATATCAGAACATTGTAGGATTTTGGCTATGTGGTAGAATTAAAGTGTTTGAATATCCAAGACGAAAATAAAAGTTTTTCGAGAAATTTTCCGAAAAACACTATTCACGCATTTCTGCTCGAGAATTATTTTTGAACTTCCAAGAAATACGTAACGATATAATATCGAGGTGAGATGGAATATCCAATAATATTTCAGTTATGGAAAACGTAATATTTCGCCTGTGGACTTAAAACCTAACGTTTAAGGAAAATGATTTACAAGAATGAAATGTAATGCGATTAATGAATTAAACAATAATCGTTTAATACGTAGGTATTATACGAAGTAATGAATACAAGTATGATACAGGGTATTATGCGAGTACGTATGAATGATGGTATGTTGTATGTATTGAATAAGTATATGAGTTAGGATATGAGATTAATACATAAATTATGCGTTATAAGGCTTTAAGCCATTTATGAATAGAATTGTGTAAGAAATTGTAAAGTCCAATAAGATATTGATAAGCCCAAGTGGTTGATTAATGAGAAGCCTAAAGTAACTTAATTCAAGCCCAATGTATAAGTTAGGTTAATTAAACCTTAAGCCCAAAGTAAGAATCCAATGGATTAGGAGGATCCATGGGGCAACCCATGATTATATGGGTGAATTAGTGATCAAGAATTAAATGTGTTGAGCAAGTAGACTTAAGTGTTAGGCAAAGGATAAGTTAAATAACTTAAAGGCTAAGTAAAGTGCTTATGCTTGTTGGCTAAGCAAGAGATAAGTCATGTGATGACCAAGTAACTTAAAAGCTAAGTAAAGGATAAGTTTTGTGGGGAGCAAGCAAGAGATAAAAGTTGTGGAGGCCAAGTAAACTTGGTGAGCAAATAAGGAATAGTAAGGAGGTGGAATTAAGGAGGTGGAGTGGCTTAATGACCCTTATGCCCTAACTTAGGATTTCCTATAAATAGAGAAGCCTCACTTCATTTGTTGGTTGTTCAAATTTCATCCAACTCCTCTCAAGCTAAACAACATATTTGGTTGAGAGAATAAGCTAGAAAAGTAAGAAAGCTAGTCTTTCATATTTCAAGGATCAAGAAGGAGATTAAAGATTGAGCAAGGCATAGTCAAATGAATATCAAAGAGTAAGTGATCCTAAGCCATGATTTTCTTTCTCTTCCATTAGCAGAGAAGGGGGTATTGGTAGAGCTAGTATGTTAAGGAATGATAAACCAAAGGGCTTAAGTCTTAATAAGCCGTATAAATCATGAATAAGCTATTCGTAATCATTTAAGTTACGAACTTGTGAAGAACAATAATGAAAGTATAAGAACTTGTAAGAAGTGGTAATATGTTTATATTAAGAAGTTAGCATGACTAATAAGAGGTAAGAATAATGATTAAAGGACTTAACTTACTAATAAGTCATAAGAAATGAAATTAAGTATGTTATACTTTAATAAGTAGTTTATAAGTTTATGAGTTTTGAACTTATTAAGAACAAGCAATAACTTATTAGGTTAACAAAGCATGTATGTCAAGATGGTAGTATAATGGATTGAATCCAAGTGAAATGGTTTAAAAATCTCATATAACGAAGTTTCGCTGGAATTCAAACGATTAAACGACAATCGTCGAATTCGTGAAATTCTCGGAATGGAAGCCGAATTTTGATATTGAGCTTGGAAATGTTTGTTTTCAATAGAGACAAGTCTTATTTGGCGTTATAGAGTTCTGAACTCGAAAATGACCGGATTCTGACTTAGAACGAAGAAACGAGAGTTGAACGTTCACGAACGTTTATCGTTTTCATTAAAAATGGACTAATAGGTGAAATTTTAGCAAAAAAAGTTGAATAGATAAAATTCTTGCATGAACGCATAGAGTATGTAATTTGTGAACCGTAGGCTTTTGAACGAGCCAATTTGGACTTATAACGAAGAAGTTATGCGTCCGGGAATTTCGCAAAGTTGAAAATCTGCAAAAATTTTCTAAGGCACAGAGTTGGCGTCGCGGCGCCAATCGAAGGCCAAAAGATGGCGCCGCAGCGCCAGAACAGTGTCTGAACCTTCTTAACTTTCGCGCCGTAGCGCGACATGAAAAAGCAAGGACTGTGGCGTATAATAAGTCCCAATCTGCGGCCTACTATTAACTTTCGGTAGCCGCAAATACACAAAGAAAGAAGGGTGGCGCCACAGCGCCAACCCTAGGGTTTGGACAGTGATGAATGTTTATGAGTATAGGAGGAAAGATAACACATTAGTAATGACCTAAGGTGTTAATATAACATTATTAAGGCATTGATTAGACACTTAATGTATGATGATTAAAGGTTGAATATAAGACAATCGAATGAGAATGTGAATGGTAAGCAATAAGCGTACTTAACCAATGACGATCGAGTTTCGGATTAATAACGTAAGGACGTTAGAAAGCTGTGAGGAAGGGTACTTAACTTGAACCAAGTTGTATTAATGAAATAATTTCAATTAAGTTATAGAAGAGAATGAAGTTGGTAAGAATGATGTAAAAGAATGAGGGAAAGCTGGAACCCATAAATAACAAATCTAATACGGGATTAGATTGAGAAGTAGGGTAAGATTCTTTAGGAACTAAGTATGTTCATTCATGACCTAACGTGGTATGTTATATGATTATGTGCTGTAGAGACTATAAAGACTCAAAGGAAACATAATTGTTCTGTAGCAGACGCTGAAGGTAAGTTTTTCTTAAACGCTTGTCTAACCTTCGTGTTAGCCAGGTTTTCAAATGATTCACATTATGAGATGCATGTATGATTTTAAAGAAAGGGTCGAAGCCAGTTTTAACTCGGCTAGACTAATCTTGATAGATTGATTTATTTATTTACAAGTCTTTCAATATAGAATTGCTAACGCTATCCTACGCCAACTAATTGGTACGGATTCAAGGTAAGCCTGTATATGAATAAACAAATGTATTTTTCATCGAGTATTCGATGGGTACGTGAGGTTGCCACAACTTAAACGCATACACGTTTAATGAATGTAGTGTTGATTAACATAGAGTACTATAGGCTGATCACCTAGAAGTGCTCGTAAGATATGCCGGACTTACGGACTTCGTGTCGGGTGGTCCTTTTCAAAGAGACTATAATACGTTCACGTCTTGAACCAGAATTGATGAATTATTATTGTTATTGCAAAATGTTTTGAAGGAAAAGAAACGCTATTTTAAGTTATTGATAGTACTTCATAACTATCATCCCGTTATTGAAGATATACGATTTCCTATGTTTCAAACATGCTTTTAAAAATGAAATTGTTGTACTTGCTGAGCTTGTTATGCTCAAACTTGCTTGAACCATATGATTGCAGCTTAGACGATATGACCAAAGGATTCGACAAGGATAAAGTGAAGGCTAAAGCAAACTTGTAGCATACCTATGTAATAATATAGGTTTGTAATGATACTATTTGATATTATGACAAGAACAAATGTAACGGTTAGAAAGAACCTGGGGAATGGTAGTATTGTTTTGGAATATATATAAGACAGATTCGTTCTTTTGAGGCTTTTTCAATTGAATGTTTGTGTGAATCAGAGAACTGTGGAGCACCATCATGCAGTTGAAAGAGACCCGGATTTAAGGCGTCGAAGTCAAAACAAAACAAGTTCAAAACCATGTCTGCCAACCAGGCAAGAAGGGTTCAGGGAATGGTGATGGTGCACAGCTGACATCATATGAAGATAAGCAGAACAAAATGAAGATCAGCTTCACCAAAGAAGATGTGGTCCAGACTCGAAGCAGAATGCAAAGAGGACCACACCAAGTTGCTAAGTACAAAAGATGTTCAAGCTTAAATACATCTTAGCAGCTAAGCACCAACAACAATAACATCAACAACAACAGAAACTAGGGCCTGAGGGGTCCTTGTTCGGAGGGGCTAAATGAAGTTCCAAGACTGTTGGGCTTGAAGAGTTCCTAGGGAACTAGAGAAGTTCCAAGGCTGCTGGCCTTGAAGAGTTCTTAGTGAACTGAAGTCCCAAGGCTCCTGGCTTTGAAGGAATCTTAGTGATTTAGGGTGCTTCCCTTCCTTAGTGGAAATCCTACTAGTTGAAAGCAGAAGAGTGGATTAGGAGCTTGAGTCTCAGAACCACTTAAAATCCCTTGTGTCTTTTACTTTATGTCATTTACATTATGTACATTAACTGCTATAACTGCTATGTATGTTTTAATTGCTTACAATCGAACTAACTCTAAGAACAATGTATGTATGATTATAAATATATCAATGTAGGGGATCTTTACTTATTCCGCTATGCTTGAAAAGATTCTTATGTTTGTCATATGATAAATCATTAGCAATACAAAATTAACGAGAAAAGTATTTGAAATTAAAAGGATCTATTCAACCCCCCCCCCCCTTCTAGATCTATTATGTGCCTACTGGAAACTAACAATTGGTATCAAAGCAGGTTCTCATGCTATATTCAAAAGCTAATTGTTTTGGGTATGATTCTAGGCACAAACATTGTTCTAAACTTAGTTTAGTAGTAAGTCACTTGTTATAAGCAGATGAGCTCACACGTTGGAAATATTGTGAACAGGTAAATGTGTATATACACTTGAAGCTATTCAGATTGGTCCATGTTCTTGATTGCCATATCAACAAGACCAATCCTTACCCACGATCATTCTTGTAGTCTGAAGACCAGGCTAGGAAGCTTAAGAGACATCAACAGAAAAGAGTCAAACATCCACCAGTCTGAAAAGATGAAAAGGCCATACATGCTAAGAAATGCTTATCCAGAGAAGAAAAAAGAACTTCTCAAACATGTATTTGGCCAACTAGAGGCTAGATGTAAACCTTATGAACTCAAGGATGTCAAAGAACTAAAGATACTGAGATTGTCTTAGCTTGCATCTTCAAGACCACGACTAATTGACTGAAAGTCAACTAGAGCACCAAACTGTCAGGAGTAAATGAGAAACTATGCACATCAATGCCTAACCTCAGTATATCTAAGTTAAATGACTGTTAAGAAACTGACAGAAGAAAGGTAAGGTTCCTCACTAATATAAATGTGTACATCATGTAGCACCTGCTTATGAACTATAACAGTATTCTCTCAAGGAATCATACTCTACCTAAAAAGCTGAAGAGAGAAAGTACTCTGAGGTTGGAAACTTAAATGCTTACAAAATTTCTCTCCATCCAAGTTTTAGGTTGAAGATGACATCTTGAAAGAAATCTGAAATAGGTCATAAGTATATCAAAGTTTAAATTAATCTTATGTGGAATAATCTTTGTTGTTGGGTGAGAATGTATGTACAAACCTATGTTCTAAGTTTTTAATAACACATAAAGTATGATCAGTTCTACAAGAGTATCTTGAAGATTTGTAGAAACTGACCACCTCCATGAATCAACCAAATACAAATAAGTCATAGAGTTGATTCTCACCCTGTGAACATTTAAACTCTGTGAACATAACCCAGCGAATGATGAAACCATCAAAGAAAAGAGTGTTTTATTAAAATGGCTAATATTAAACACACTCATCATCATGCATCTCATAATGTAATATCTAAATTAGTTATATGCATGAACCTGATTGTTGGTGATCAATATGATGAAAATCCAAATATATGAGGAACATGGATTTTGAAAACTAACCTGGTAGGACCCATTTAACTATGGGTACCAAAAATAGAAATATATCTAACCTGCAGGTACTTGGTCTATCTGACCACACTAAGGAATGCTGAAGCAGAAGACTTCATTCAAGAAGATTCAACTAGCAGAAGGCTTAAGACTGTTCATAAATGATTCTGATAAAATTCCTATATGTCAAAGCATGTCCTTGAAGACCTGCTGAGCTAATCTAAATGAAGCTCACATGGCTGCTGATCTTTATATGGAAGCATGCCATTCAACTAAAGATGAAAAGGGTCTTATATGCTCAATCATGCAAAGCATGTCATAAGAGAAGAATCCTCAAGGAAGCTCACCTAAGAGGATCATCGATCATTAAACATGAGGAACTCATTACGGGAGCAGAACTCCACAAGTACACACTAACAAGGAAGACTACGTTCGTTGTGCTGTCAAAGGATCGTAGAATGATCAACCCTGAAGATACCCATGTCTATGACACAAGAAGATTTAATGACTTTTGCCAGAATGAGATATACAAGGCTGCCTTCTGCTACACATGAAGAAAAAGAACTTATGTCTCTCTAAGAAGACAATATCAAATATGGGGGAGCAGTAATCTTCTAATAGTACAGTAGCTCTAAAACATCAGAGGTATACTATAAAGCAATGTACCGGTTACAGAGTCCCAAAAATTTGTGGCTGACGAACTAAATGAAGATCTATAGTCAGTAGGAACGACACAAAATGTACTACTGATAACCAGTCAACCACCTAACTCAAAATCGTGGAGAGCCTACGATCAAACATCTGATCGTAGTGTAAGAGCAGGAGGACACCACGATTACAACTAATGTAAATGTCTAAAATTGGTAGAGGAACTCCCCAGCAAAAGAGGTCAAATGAGATATCAGTACAAATCACTTTTAAAAAGCGCCTCAGGGACAAACCTGACCCTTAGTTCACTCTAAGAGGTTGGGCCTTCTTGAGCTACCTTAACCCAGAAGGAATGCTTAACAAAGTTTATCTCAAGGACCAATAAAGTCCACGATCTTAAAGTCGAGTTTGAAGAGAACTCAACGATCGAAGAAGCAGACTCGACGATCGTAGACTTCCAGAGGGTACACCAGCTCATAAAGAGCTAAGAAGAATTGGATACTTGCTTAACTACTCAGATCATGTGGAGATAAATACGAATATTGGTTGGAAAGATGACCTGCAGACTCATCTCAGAAGTAGAGTGCCCAAACCTTCATAAAGTACATCAGTGACTAAGACATGCAGTTTCAAGATGATGATTAATGTCAAACCATCCACTACAGCATATCTCAGAAGAAGATCGTTGAGTCAACAAAGAAAAACGTAGAGTCCACAACTACCTCACCAAACTACTCTACGAACCAAAAAGGTCAACGGTCAATCCATGTCATTGACGCCTATTTTCTTAAAAGAAATATCAAACTAAAAAGTTTATGGGGAGTTACAGTTTGTTACTGGGCATTGTACAACCAATGAATGGTTGACACATCACACCTTATGCAGAGTCAGAAGAAACTGCCATAAAGACAAATTCAAAATCTGCAAACAGTTATCAGAAACTATCGAACCTCTCTCTCTCCTTGTTTCAAACCCTAGAATCCTCTTCAAAGTCTTAATCCAGAAATCTTCCAGAACCTTGCCCAAATCACATTCAATCATCTCTCATAAGACTCCCTAAATCAAACACCCATACTCTTTGAACTTTTCAAATGAAAAATTGGCGAGTAATCACTGGCATTCAGCTCGGAACCAAGACGTTTAAGAAATCTGAAAAGAACTTTAGAGATATTCTTGAACTTGTGAAGAAGGATGGATTCTCAAAATGTCTTGCGGTAAGCACTCGAGTATATGCTGAACTGGTAAAGGAGTTTTACTCAAACACATCCATAAATTCTGGAACCCTTTCTACCAAAGTCAGAGGTTAGTCTTTAAAGCTGAAATCGTCTAAAATCAATCAATGCTTAGGCGTTCCTGACCTGGGATTGAAGAGCCTTGATGAGATTGATACTGAACAAGTAAAGAAGATTATGGAGTATAAAAGAAACCCTATTCTGAAGGACATAAAGAAAAAGGAATTTCCTGAAGAATTCAAGTTCCTTGCTAAGATAGTGGGCAAATGTATACTATGCAAGGACACTGCACATGACACTATGTTTGATCAACAACTGAAGATTATGTCTGCAATAGTTCTGAAGAAGCAAATAAACTTTAGAGCTATCTTGTTCGATCAAATCTCCAAATGGGTGGAAAAGGCTGAGATGAAGAAGTCTACAGATAAACCCCTTACCAAGGTTTTTCATGGAAGAATGTTGAGTATTGTACTGAAGAAGAAATTGGGAGGCAAGATCAAGGATCACGAGGGAGAGCCTCTAAACATTCATAAAGTGATGTCCCCACAACTGTTTATTATGACGCCCCCAAACTCAGGTGCTTGAAACCCAAATTCAGTGCTTCACGATACCATTTAAATCTTTGAGCGGAATAATAATAATAATGTCATAAATATTAAACTTAATTTATATATCAGAGTTGTCTAAATCCCAGGTACGCGACCTTTAAAACATTTCATTACATGATAGATAATAAATACCATCATCTTATTTAAGTCTAGCTATTACATAAGATAACACAAACTTATTCTGCTAGCTTTCCTTTCCCTTTGTTCTTGCCTGAACCTTCAGGTCGATCATACATAGCTGAAAACATTTAAATTAAACAAGAATGAGCATTTGAGTGCCCAGCAAGTAATAGCAATCAATAAAAATTTGATGAAAGGATTAAATATTTTCTTTGAACGACAGTTCTACAATGAAGCAATAGTTGTGAAGTAAACTGAAGCAACACTAAACAACATAACCAATCTATTTCAAATTTTGAAACTATGTACTGACTATAATTGGTGAGTAGTCGACAGACCATAAACTTTGTTTTCAATTTTTGAAAAGGTTTAACAGAACTTCATCTATAAACCATAATAACTTACAAGCACGGGGGGTGATTAGCCCGTTATGCCCTATATTGATCAATACTACATACCAGAACGATATTCTCGTTCTTCATATCCGCCTTAGGCGCACAAAAGTTTTCCCATATTCGGGATGTTCATACTTAGTCGGGAATCCGAACTAAAATAATTAGGTTGGATATCAATAAGGTTCTATCATATTCAAAGATATTTTTAGATCCTTGTCTAGCCAAGACAAATAGCTTAGACGACTTTCAATTAAGATATACATATTGGAAATCAATAAGTATGTATCAACATGTTCAATAGTTATCCAAGTGAGGACACTTGTATAACAAATCTTAGAAATTTACGAACAAAATATATATCTGAATAATACTACAATGATAAACAATGATTGGATATAATTCAAGAACTGGCATATCTACAAAGGTATAGATACATGAACAATAACAATAATAATATAGTTCTAAAATTGGCTTACACATGTCCATTGCATAAAGTAAATGCAAAGGGTAGGATACTTGCACAATGTAAAAGATAGTTCAGATACTTGCACAATGAAATTTGAGTATGGTTAGGAAACTTGCTTACGATATCCGTTGAATAAAGTAAAACAAGAGTTTAGGATAATTGACTGGTCTGCTGCTTAGACAACTTAGTTCTATCTTTAATTCAACGACCTATCATTTATAAGATTGTTCTATTGATTAGAATAACATATCATAACACATAGTACTGTTATTTACAGTCAAAACATAAGCTAATCACATTGTCACATAGTTATATCAGTCATCGGACCATAAACAGACATTTATATAGTCAAACTATATAGTTTCAGATCAATTTCAGTAATATTTCGGTGTACCGACGACTTTATCGGATAATTATCGAGTTTAAAACTCTATCATTGTGACAAACGAGATTTTTTAATTTAATTTTAATATTTATTGAATTAAATAAATATTTTCGATGATTTAATTATTAGATTAAATAACTAATTGATGAAGTTGTGGTAGATTAATTTAATTATATGCGTTATAGTTATAAAATTAATGTAGAGAATTTTACTATTCAAATTATGTAATTATGTGAGCTTACTGAATTAAATAAAATATTTAATAAGCATAATGTTATTTTAATTAAATTAATAATTAATTAGAGATTTAATAATTTGACATAATTAATAAATGAGAAAATTAATTATGTGACTATGTGAATTAATGAGAAATTATTATATTTTATTCAAATTAAATTAAATTTATTGTATAATTAGGTGTGACATGATTTAAACTATAGTATAAGAAAATCATTAAATTAAATGGTTTTGGAGCCTATTATTGCTAGCCAAACGAGGCCCTAAGAGAAGTTAGTAGCAGTTAACCCATGATGGGTTAACTGACCACCACAATGCGTCAGTTCTTAAACCTTCATACGTCTTATTTTTCATTGTTTGTCAAGTTTGGAAAAATGGTCAGAGAGAATTTGAGAATTTGTGAGGGAGATTGAGAGTGAGTGATTGAAGAAGCATCTGAGCCTACAAATCTACACTATACGCTTTGGGTAATTTCTTCAACCCAATTTTATTTACGTTGTTTAAGTTTTACAAGAAAATGGCTTTCAAGTTCTGTAAAATATCTATAATTGGAAAAGGAGTAAAGATTATGTGTTATTATGTTAGTATAACATGTTTTACTATATATCGTATAATCCATAGTATCAATTTCATAAAAACATATCATAGATAGTTTATTCAAAATTTCAGAGTATGAAAATATGGCCATATGGCTTTATATACCAAATTTAACATAATAATCATAAGTTGTATCATAAAGTTATACTTGTATATAATTATGCATATTAAAACGAAGGAAACAAACTTCAAATGAACAGATTCGGTGTTATAATGAAACCGTAGTGTTAATTTTCATGTTTTGTATTCAAAACTTTCAAAAACATCAAGAACAGTAAATTATATGCTTTGATTCTGCAAATTATGTGTTATAAACATGTTAAAAGCATGCTGAGTAGTAAGTATATGTGTATTACAGTGTTTGGGTATGTCTAATTTCGTGTAAGAATAAATTAATTGGAGGTGTTGGCCATGTTCTGCAATTTTTCGCGAATTGTAGAAGCATTATCGTTAGTCCATAAGCCAGCTTGATGCCACACGCTTTAATATAAGGCTGCAAGAATACCACCGCTACCAAGCAAAGACACAAAGGCCAAGTCGCCAAGGCCAAGATAGCCTATAAGTGGCGTATACATACCACCTCTGCAGAATGTCCAGAAATGAATTTTTTTTTAATTGTTTATGTAAGACCCCGAAATTTTTTAAATAAAAAGGAATTTCCTTTATTTATTATTTTGAAATAGTAAGGGTGGATTTGATTAATGCGGTTAGTTATGGGTAAAATGCGCAAATATTTTAAATAAGCAAGTGGTGATAAAATATTCATTATCGTCGGGGAATATTCGTACGACGGCGCAGTCTTTTGTGGGCCCCATAACGGAAAGCGATTGGATGAAGAAAACGACAAATATAAGTTGTTTTAAATAACGGCGTAGTTGTTATCGTTAATATCGTTGGAATACCCTTATGTTAAAACACACTAATACGCGTTGTTGAACAAAGAAGCACTGTGATTGCACCAATTATTGATTCTTACGTAAGAAGGCACTACTCAATAATTGTTACAAATAATTACCGCTCAAATTTTATTTTATTGATTCAATAATTGTTTGTATTGATATTTTATATTATTGTTGTTTCAATAAATTGTCATTACACAAAGATTTTCCATTATCGAAGCAATAATTCATATTATCCGAATAATATTATTAGATAACATTATTGGCAATGTCTAGAAAGTTCTGCATAAGGAGAGGTTTGGTCACCTAATCATGCGTGCGAAGAAGAGAAATTCTTATTGAAAGCCCCTCTTTCCTCGAACCGCTCGGTTGTCAATATTGTGATTCTATAATATTATTTATGAATAATTAATTATTGATTCATATGATGAGGAAAATATTGATTTTATGTGGATATAGATGGAGAAAAATTTTAAAATGACAATTGTTGAAAATTAATATTTTATCTTTTTCTGATAAAATAATTCATTTAAATATATTATTTTAATAATATATTAACGGTGATATTTTTACAATGAATGTGGGATATACGAGTATATGAGGAGGAAGAGTATTTTTGTTGCATTAAATGATTAACACATGTTTTGTGTGTCGGTGGACCCCATTTCTTGACTGAAATTTAATTATAGCCTAGAAATTTTTCGTATGTGGATTTCGGTCAATTTCTGTTTAGAATTTGGAAAAACTTTCTTCTGCAAAGTTGTAGAGAATTGAATTTCCTATAAAAACACGCGAGATTTAAATTTTTCTGATAACAGAGCTATTTATTATGAATTATTGAAGTTCTGATGCTCCGAAATAATTGATTTTTGGAAGTTTTAATTATTTATATCAACAAAAACGCTTTTTATTGTTTTGGTTGGCCCCCATGTGTTGTAAACATGCTGATTTCAGAGTCTTGGTTGGCGTAGGAATATATATATAATATATTATTATTATATTAAATTTTCTGCTTTGGTGTTCTAAGCAATTTCCTATAAATAGGGTGTTTAGGTTAGAATTGAAAATCACACCAGAAACTGATGTTTTCTCTCTCTATATTATCGAGCGTATTCTTGTGAGTATTTTGGGTATACTTTGAGTATTGCTATACGGTGCAAGTTCAAGTCATAGCCTATATCCGGTGTTTTAACTAGAAGTACTGTCTTTCGAGGTAAGGGATGTTATTTTCTTCTCAAATGATATTATTTCTTCAATATCATTATGCTGAAATATTGGTTGGAACTTTTTATCAAATTTGGAACTTTTTCATGTCGGGGTTACTATTCATGAGTTACTATTCACGAGTTACTATTCATGAGTTACTATTCACGAGTTACTATTCACGAGTACTATTAATGAAGCGTGAAGATGTTTTTTGTGAAATTTCTATCTTTTGGTGTCGGAGTTACTATTCAAGTATACTAACTATTCACGTATACTGACACTATTCACGAATACGACACTATTCAATTAAAAATAAAATTTTTCTTTTCATCTAAAATATCTATTCGGATACTAGCTTTGATTGTATCCATGTTTTGATCATTCTTGAATTTTACACCACCGTGATTATTTTTGAGGTATTTTTGACGTGGATAAAACAAAGTACTTAATCCTTAATCCTTAATCCTTGTCATTTTGTTTCATTGGATTCGCTTTTTAAAATATTTTTCATAATCTTCACCTTAAATGATGATATTATGGAATATCTTTGGCCTCAGAGTCAAAGATGAATGATTTCAAGAATATCTTTGGCCGTAGTGCAAAGATGAGCATGTGTTTAGATGAACATGACTAATCGATGAATATCTTTGGCTCAGTAGTGCAAAGATGAATATTTGATTCCGTATGTATGTTGATTGATGTTACAGGATAAAAGATAGACGATTTAACTTTTAAATTCATACATAGAAGATAGTAGTTGCATTCTCTACTTAACTCTTCTAATGAATTATTATTTCATTGCGAATATTGGTTTAAAAACTTGTTGTCTCATTGTATTCTATTAGTTTTTTTCCTCGTTGAAGACTAATGATAATTTGTTGTATATTATCTTAGTCATAATAATCTTTATCGGGCTAGTTGAGCTCACCCTTTTCCTTGTTGTTCCATTTTTCTTCTCGTGAGAGCAAGAATGTAGCGAGTACTTTAGCCTGGGGTATGGAATGAAGGTTCTAGAGAGAGTTGTTTAGTAGTCCTCACCATTTTGTAAAATAATGTATCAATAAATGTGATGAGGATTTATTTGAGTATAGATATTATCTAGAAGATAATATTTGTATTCAAACTCACGCTTTCTTGTTGTAATAATAAAGTTGTAGTTGTTTCTATACCATGTATTTGGCACTCGTAATGGGTTGGATGGAATGGACCTATTTTGGGGGCGCCATGGTTGGTATCGAGCTTAGGGATATGATCTCCAAGGAGATCGGGAATAGAACTAGGAGGGGAGAGACGAGTAAATCCTTCTCTAGTGTGTCCTACCTAAGCTTATTTGTTAGTTGGTCAGTATATAGGGATATTATGTGATATATTGATTTCCTTAATTAACCCTTGTTTTATGACAATGATTTGAGAATGTCGAATCGAGAATATTAACAATGTAAATGAGACCGTGGAGATGCTCAGACTCACCAACAAGGAGAACGTGCAACAGTCGGCAATGTTCCTCTTGTGAACAACACCACCGAATGTATGATGAACGAGGGGATGTTTAGAAGCTTTTGCGAGCTTCATGCAAAATCACCGAGGGAGACTCGTGTTCAAAATACTGAGGAGGAAATGATAGCAATTCACGGTTGTCACAAATGCAAGCGCTTCAAAGAGTTGGGACCACTGCACTGCAGGGAAGCCGATCCGATTAAGGCGAGACGTGGGTTAAACAAATTACCAAGATATTCGATGTCTTGGGATGCACGGAGGAATAGAAAGTTCCATTCGCCACCTTTATGTTCCGTGGCGAGGCGACATCGGTGGGAATCAGAAGCGTACCCATCCAAATTTGCACTCAAGATGTCCCGGGGAGACATTTCAGAAGCAGCTTCAATGACAAGTACTTCCCCGAAAGTATTCGTATATAAAGGAAGTGGAGTTTATTAGACCGGAGCAGTAATAACATGACAAAGTCCCAAAGACGAGGCCAAGTTCATGGAGTTATCCAGGTTTGCACCTCATTTGGTGGAGAATGAGGAACGATGACGCGGATGTTTCGAGAGGTTTGAAACCCAGATACGCCAAGATCTCATTTCTTATAAATTTTCTCTATTCATTTGTTGTCATCAACAGGGCTCAACAGTTAGAGCGAGATAACGAGTACGCTCAACCGAGGGACCATAACCCGGATCATATCGAAGATAGCAATCATCGTAATAACGATAACCAATGGAGAAAGAAGAATACTTGACAAAGGCGGTAAACCACTCCGGTGGTAATCATGGCCATGAAAAAATAGAAGAAGCGAAGTCGGGAGGAGATTTTAAAAGAGGAGATTCAACAACGACCATTTGAAGACGCCGCCAAAGAGCAACTAGTTCCAAGGGAGGAGAAAGACCATCTACGTATGTTACAAATGCGGAAAGAGGGACATATCACCAAAACCGCCCACAACAGCTTTAAGGTATGCTATAATTGTGGAAAAGAAGGACATATCGCCGAGATCAGACGGTATCGAAACCCTGTCCAGCGGGAATGGTGACTCAAAAGGATGTCCCATAAAAGTCAAAGACAACGATTCCTGGAAGAGCGTTTGTCGTGACCGGTCAAAATGCGAGGAACTCAAACGAAGTTAGCACGGGTTAGTTAATTATAAATTCTTGCAAGTTTATACCTTACTAGATAATTTGGCTTCTACCCATTCTTTATCTCTCTTGCTTGCGCTCAACGTTTGAACTTGACTACGGAGAAATTAGACTTTATCCTATTTATGGAGACTACGTTAGGAGAAACTTTCATTACATCCGTTGTTTAGAAATCTTGCTTGATTCAGGTTGGCACTATCACATTACCTGTTAACCTTATTTCTATAGAGATATTTGCTTTTGATGTGATTTTAAGGTTAACTACTCATCATGCCGAAATTGATTACTTTCGTAAGGTTGTTAGTTTTCATATTCCTAAGCAACCTCATTATTCAATTCAAGCAATCAAACCATTGTAGTCAAACATTTTCATATCAAGCCATGAAGTCATTCGCTTATTACGGATGTTAAGTTTTCTTAGTCCATGTTATGGATTTGAATAAAGACACGCCGATTTGAATAATATTCCTATTGTTATTGATTTTTCCCGGCGTATTTCAAAGAATTTCGCTTACTCCCAAAGCCTAATATTAAATTTTGTATCGACTTTGAACCCTAGTACAAAACTCATTTCTAAAATCTCATATCGAATGGCTCCTATTGAACTTCGGAGTTAAAATTCAACTATAGAATTTGGTACCGAGCCTTTATCCGGTGACTTCCTTTGTGGAATGCACCGCAAGCGGCACTCTCCGTAGGGGACACCATATTATTCGTGCGATAGTAAACCGATAGGTGTCATTGTAACGTGCTATCCAAGGTTGGGATATGAGTCACGATTGAGAACAACCTAAGTCGAGAATCGAAATACGTAGCTTTCTAGGCTTAGTTGGTTATTATCGGAGATTCGTTGAAGGATATTCTCGAATCGCTATTCCATTAACGCAATGACTTCGTAGAGATACAAAATTCGAATGGAGCAAGGAATGTGGGAAGAGCTTCAAGAACTCAAGAGGAGACCCATTTCAAAGACATGTTCACATGCCATCCTCGGAAAAGCGAACGTGGTAGCCGACGTGTTGAGTAGAAGATCGTATACAAGTACGAAGTACGATATTGTCAAAGTCTCATTTCGTATAATTTATAAATAATAGAGATGGAGATGAAAACTCTAGGTACCCACGTGATGATATATTTGAGTATAATCGATTTTAATCGATAAAGTTAAAGTTGTTAAAGCTACACACTTCGAGTCGATGAATTTGAAGAAGGAGGTGCAAGAAGTTGTTATTTCAAAAGCAAGAATCGGTGAGGTGAGGAAAGCTCAAACCTTCGATTTATTAACCTATTTGAAATTCTCGATCGAATAAGAACTGTGGCCTATAGACTCGTTTTACCGCCAAGTATGACGCGTGTTCATAACGTTTTTCACGTATCGATGTTATGTAAATATGTGGACGACCCAACCACGCTATTGAAGTTAGAACCGGACGAGATAGACGAAGACTTAACGTACGAGGAGGTACCTGTCAAGATCTTGTAGAGGAAAGAACATGTCCTATGTACCGAGGTTATACCACAAGTTAAAGTTTTGTGGAGAAACCATGCTATTGAGAAAATGACCTGGGAGTTGGAAACGGAAATGAAAGCGAGGTAATCTCATCTTTTCAAACACTGTGTATCGTCGCCAATTTCGAGGACGAAATTTCATAAGGAGGGGAGGTTGTAAGACCCCAAAATTTTTTAAATAAAAAGGAATTTCCTTTATTTATTATTTTGAAATAGTAAGGGTGGATTTGATTAATGTGGTTAGTTATGGGTAAAATGCGCAAATATTTTAAATAAGCAAGTGGTGATAAAATATTCATTATCGTCGGGAATATTCGTTTGGTCGTGGAATATTCCGAACTGTCGGGGAATATTCGTACGACGACGCAGCCTTTTGTGGGCCCCATAACGGAAAGTGATTGGATGAAGAAAACGACAAATATAAGTTGTTTTTAAATAACGGCGTAGTTGTTATCAAGTAATACCGTTGGAATACCTCATGTTTAAAAACACTAATACGCTGCGTTGTTGAACAAGAAGAGCACCAGATTGCACCAATTATTGATTCTTACGTAAGAAGGCACTACTCAATAATTGTTACAATAATTATCGCTCAATATTTTATTTTATTGATTCAATAATTGTTTGATTGATATTTTATATTATTTGTTGTTTCAATAAATTATCATTACACAAGATTTTCCATTATCGAAGCAATAATTCATATTATCCGAATAATATTATTAGATAACATTATTGGCAATGTCTAGAAAGTTTTGTCTAAGGAGAGGTTTGGTCACCTAATCAAGGCGTGCGATAAGGAGAAATTCTTATTGAAAGCCCCCTCTTTCCTAAAACTGCCTGGTTGTCAATATTGTGATTCAGAATATTATTTGTGAATAATTAATTATTGATTCATATGATGAGGAAAATATTGATTTTATGTGGATATAGATGGAGAAAAATTTTAAAATGACAATTGTTGAAAATTAATATTTTATCTTTTTCTCGATAAAATAATTCATTTAAATATATTATTTTAATAATATATTAATCTGATGATATTTTTACAATGAATGTGGGATATATGAGTATATGAGGAGGAAGAGTATTTTGTTGCATTAAATGATTAACACATGTTTTGTGTGTCGGTGGACCCCATTTCTCGATCAAATTTGATTATAAACATAAAATTGTCCGTATGTGGATTTGGCCAATTTCGCTTTGGAATTTGGAAAACTTTCTTCGCAAAGTTGTAGAGAATTGAATTTCCTATAAAAACACGTGTGATTCAATTTTTCTGATAAAAGAGCTATTTATTATGAATTATTGAAGTTCAAGCTCCAAAATAATTGATTTTTGGAAGTTTTAATTATTTATATCAACAAAACGTTTTTATTGTTTTGGTTGGCCCTCCATGTGTTGTAAACATGCTGATTTCAGAGTCTTGGTTGGCGTGAGGAATATATATATAATATATTATTATTATATTAAATTTTCGCTTTGGTGTTCTAAGCAATTTCCTATAAATAGGGTGCTTAGGTTAGAATTGAAAATCACACCGTAAATCATGTTTTCTCTCTATATTATCGGCGTTATTCTTGTGAGTATTTTGAGTATACTTTGAGTATTGCTATACGGTGCAAGTTCAAGTCATAGCCTATATCCGGTGTCACCTAGAAAGTACTTGTCTTTCGAGGTAAGGGATGTTATTTTCTTCTCAAATGATATTATTTCTTCAATATCATTATGCTGAAATATTGGTTGGAACTTTTTATCAAATTTGGAACTTTTTCATGTCGGGGTTACTATTCATGAGTTACTATTCACGAGTTACTATTCACGAGTACTATTAATGAAGCGTGAAGATGTTTTTTTGTGGAATTTCTATCTTTTGGTGTCGAGTTACTATTCACGATATACTGGCCACTATTCACGATAATGACACTATTCACGAATCACGGCACTATTCAATTTAAAAATAAAAATTTTTCTTTTCATCTAAAATATCTATTCGGATACTAGCTTTGATTGTATCCATGTTTTGATCATTCTTGAATTTTACACCACCGTGATTATTTTTTGAGGTATTTTTGGACGTGGATAAAACAAAGTACGAATCCTTAATCCTTAATCCTTGTCATTTTGTTTCACCGGATTCGCTTTTTTAAAAATATTTTTCATAATCTTCATCTTAAATGATGATATTATGGAATATCTTTGGCAGCAGAGTCAAAAGATGAATGATTTCTCAAGAATATCTTTGGCCCGTAGTGCAAAGATGAATGTGTTTAGATGAACATGACCAATCGATGAATATCTTTGGCTCAGAGTGCAAAGATGAATATTTGATTCCGTATGTATGTTGATTGATGTTACAGGATAAAAGATAGATTTATTTAACTTTTAAATTCATACATAGAAGATAGTAGTTGCATTCTCTACTTAACTCTTCTAATGAATTATTATTTCCACGCGAATATTGGTTTAAAAACTTGTTGTCTCATCGTATTCTATTAGTTTTTTTCCTCGTTGAAGACTAATGATAATTTGTTGTATATTATCTTAGTCATAATATTCTTTACCAAGGCTAGTTGAGCTCACCCTTTTCCTTGTTGTTCCATTTTTCTCTCGTGAGGCAAGAATGTAGCGAGTACTAGCTCTGGGGTATGGAATGAAGGTTCTAGAGAGAGTTGTTTAGTAGTCCTCACCATTTTTGTAAAATAATGTATCAATAAATGTGATGAGGATTTATTTGAGTATAGATATTGTCTAGAAGATAATATTTGTATTCAAACTCACAGTTTTACTGTTGTAATAATAAAGTTGTAGTTGTTTCTGTACCATGTATTTGGCGACTCAAAATGGGTTGGATGGAATGGACCTATTTTGGGGGCGTCACAGTTTAAGTCTAAGAATGTGATAGTAACCTAATCTAATGAACATAAAAATATGTTAGAAGTATAACGAGATGTTAAAATAAGTTATTAACATGTCAATAACATAGTTACGTGTGGATTGAATGATTAAACACATAGTTAACTTATTGTTCGTGAAGTATAAAATTATGTGACAATAAGTGTGGTAATTTTACTAACTATAGTCATACTCCGAGTTAGACAAAAAGAATGAACTTGTGATAACTAATTACGATGTAATTGACTAGTATTGTGAATGAAAATGATATGTAGGATTAAATCAAGGAACGTGTATAATTAACGTATAATCTACGCACGAGGCAAGTTTCCTAACCCTACTTGTTATCATTATTCAAGTTTATAATTTACGTCGAGTAAATTCTCATTATTATTATTCAAGTTCAAATTGTTATAATAAAGATTATTTATCTTTTTAAAGCATGATTTCTGTTATACAATACTTGTTATATTGTATACCTATTGAAATTGTTATTCGATTTAAATATCATTTATTGTTGAACCTTGTTAGACTAGTGAATCCCTTATTGATTCTACTAGTCCTTTGTTGATGAACGTTCTAAATTTCAGAACCCTTATTGATTTATCCAAACCAAACTTCCTTTGGTGTGGACTCTAATGTCAAACTGAGATGAACAACCCTGTATAGGGATTACTTATGCGTTAGCGTTAAGATATTGTGCACAGTATGGTACTAAGGGTTGATCCCCCTAAGTTCGAGTAGAAGAGTCCATAGTCTTATGAATGTTAATGGTTTCAAGTATAACCCTAGATAACCTAGGACATAGTTCAAGGTCTTATGACCCTCAGAAATCTTTTGATTCTTGTTATTCATTCTTGATTCAAAAGTTGAGTTTTATTCCAGAAGTCTTTGATTCACTCGCATGTTATTATATATTATTATTTCATTTTTATACTTGTTCATGCTCACTCTTGCGTAATAATAATATTGCAGTTAAGAACGAAAGGTCCGACGAGCCTTCTACTAGCAAAGGCAAGGGCAAGATTAACAAGTGATGAAGACTTGTTATTTTATGTGATGATGTATTTTTGTTTTAGACTTATGTTAATGATGTGTAAGATGATTAATTGTTTATGTTTTCGCAGTTAAGATTTAAGGTTAGTATGACCTGTGATTTATGTATTTTTTTACGATGTAACTCCTTAAAGAGAAGATTTATTTATATCTCTATTAATGATTTCATTTATTACGGGTAGATAGACATATGATGTTTATTTATTGAACACCAATTCATGTGGGAATTTAAGTACCTAGATTTGGGGGGTGTCACAATCATGTAGTTCAATATTATCCTGGATATTTTAAATATCAATCGTATTATTTTTAAATGACTTATAATAATTTTAAATAATTATCTTGATTTTTAAACTCTAGAATCATTATTAAATGATTTAAATATTGGATAATTCTATTATCATTAATATTAAAATAATATTAAAATATTAATACAACCATTGCCAAAATATCAAAGTTATTTATAATAACTCAAAATATTTTAAAGTATTAATATTACTCTTAAATGATTTTTAAAACATTTAAAATCATTTTTAAACAATTACCATTAACACTAAAATATTAAGGTATTATTTACTAAAATATTAAAAGTCATTTATAATAACTTAAAATATTTTAAACCATTTATATCATTTTTAAATGATTTTTAAATCAATAAAATTATTTTTAATCTATTTATTTAATATAATTATTAAATAAATCTAATATCATTAATATTAAATAATTAATGAAATTTACTTTAAAATATTGAAAGTTACATTTTATAAATTAAAATATTATTAAATACAAGATTATCATTTAAAATGATTTTTAATATAATAAAATCATTTTTAGTTAATTTATTTAATGCATTTATTAAATAAATTAAATATTAATAATATTCAAATAATTATTAATATTTATGAAAAATATGCCAAATTATTAAAAGTTAATTTTTATGACTTAAAATAATTATTAAAAACTGATTTTATAATTTTCAAAATTTATTTACTATTTTTAAATGATTTTTAGAAATTTAATTAATTAAAATTAATAAACACATCATATAGCCTTTAGCGACAAAATCATCATTTTAGGTGTTCGTGGAGGCTCAAGAACAACAACGACAGCTTTAGGTTCAAGAGGCTCCTTTGGACTGCCTTTTTTAATTCACAGCCTAAGCATGATCTGGGACATTTTAAACACTGATCATGTAGTGATTAGGTACTACATGAATCAACTATCCTACAAGTCAAACAATCATGTATCATGAAGATCTAGCCCCTCAAACTCGTCAGAATTTTCTAGGTTTTCTGGGTTACCCAGAAACCAAGTAAGCTTCGAGTAGGCAGTTTGAGGCTTAATTTTCTTCGGGTTCTGTTAATTGTTAAAGTGTTCTTGTGACGGCCCCAAAATAGGTCCAATCCAACCATCCTATTCTGAGTCGCCAAATACATGGTACAGAAACAACTACAACTTCATTAATACAATTGTCGTGCAAAAATACGATAACACATAAACTCTAAGTTTAAATACAAATATTGTCTTCTAGACAATATCCACACTCAAATAAGTCCTCATTACAATTATTGATACACTATTTTACAAAATAGTGAGGACTACTAAAACAACTGTCTTGAACCATCACTCCACACCCCAACTAGTTCCCGCTATATTCTCGCCTCCTCGAGAAGAAAAATGGAACAAAAAGGAAAAGGGTGAGCTCAACTAGCCCAAAGAAAGAATATTATGACTAAGATAATGTACAAAAATTATCCTTAGTCTTCAATAGGAAAAATCTGATAGAATACAATAGACAACAAGTTTTAGATCAACAATCAGTGGCGGAAACAACAATTCATTAGAAGAGTTAAGTAGAGAATGAAATCTATCATCATCTATGAATTTAAAAGTCCATCATCGATATTTTATCCCTGTAACATCAATCAATATACATCATAAATCAAATATTCATCTTTTCACTACAGGGCAAAGATATTCACCAGTTGGTCATGTTCATCTAAACACCTGTTCATCTTTGCACTACGAGCCAAATATATTCATCATAAAATCATTCATCTTTGCACTACATGTGACGCCCCCAAAATTAGGTATACATCACCCATCTTGGGTAGTCAGATACATGGTACAGAATTTAAATACAACTTACTAATATAATTGTCGTGTACAATACGACATAAACTGTGAGTTTGAATACAAATATTGTCTACTAGATATTATACAAACTCAAAAGGAGTCCTCATTACAATTATTATCACACTATTTCACAGAATAGTGAGGACTACTAATGCTATCCTCTCGACCATTACTCCGCTCCCAGGACTGTCGTCCCAATATGTTCTCATTTCAAGAAGAGAAAGGTGAAAGAAAGGGTGAGCTCAACTAGCCCAAGAAGAAATATTATGACTAAGATAATGCGTAATAAATTATCAATAGCCTTCAACATTGTTAAACCGATAAAATATAATAAACATCAAGTTTAATCATAGCAATGAACAAGCAATCCATTAAAAGAGTCAAGTAGAAAATAAAATCTACTATCTTTTATGATTTAAAAGGTTTTTCATCATCATTATAGCCGAGACTCAGCTTTAATAAATAATCCACATCATCGAATCACCCCAGCATTTCGGCCAAGGATATTCTTTAGTATCACGACCACAATTATTCCTGCACTACGGGCCAAGAATAGTTGTGTATTCATTAATGGTCATGATCATGCCAACAACTGTCCATCAATGCACTACTGACCAATCGAGGACTTTTACCACATCATTTGTAACATTACGATAATGATTACACCGAATAATCCTCGGTCATAATCATACCAAGTCCATCCATGCTCTACAAAGCCACGTATGACTTTAAAAAAAAATATAAACATGAGGATGATGACAATGATATAAGAATTCAATAAAACAAGTTCAAGAATTAAGTTATTCAGAACTAATAACATCCAAACTGTCGACATGATATCTTGCTTTGTAGAGTAAAATTCAAGAATGATCGGAAGAATATTTCCATGAAAAGATATTTGGATGAAACGCAAATATCAAGGATATTCTACTAATTTCATGGAGTATAGAAGTCAAAGTTTTAACCAACCGGGTATAATAAAGAATGGAATAACAAAAGAAATCACCATGCATGCGGTATTTCGCCATGACAAAGTTATTCCAACATAATAATAATAACGGAACCAGTGTCGTGTGAAATTCACAATCGGCAGATGTTCCAACAGAATAATAAAGATGGAACCGGATCCGGTGTAAAACACACGATAGGATATTCCAATGTAATGATAAAGATTTTAACCAGTCCTAGTGTAAAACACACGACGGGATGTTCCAACGAGAATAATAAAGACGGAACCAGTCCCGTAAAACACATGTATGGATGTTCCAATGTAATAATAATAAAGATTTTAACCAGTCCTGTAAAACACACGCATGTGGATGTTCCAATGTAATAATAGAAGAATGTCACCAAGTATAGGGTAGACCATCACAGATATGAAGTTATTCCAATGAATAATAAAGAATGGAACAATGTAAGATTTCACCAAGTATAGGGGAGTCCGCATATACAAAGTTATTCCAACGTAATAATAAGGAATGGAATAACTGAAGTTCTCTTCATGAATACAAAAGAATAACACCCCTTACGGGTACAACAAATAATATTCCCTACCTTAGAAGAACTGAATATTGGCAAAGTGAAGTAGCAGAATACTTTTCTTCTTTCTCTCTATAGTTTCTCTCTCTAGAGTTTCAGTGAATTCGTAAGAAAATAATGAAGGAATGAGCTTCTATTTATAGGAAAATAGAATGCATAGTAATTAATCCATGAACGGTCTAGTTTGATTTACTTTAATCTGACGGTCCATATTTAAAGCAAAATCTTTTAAATAAAATATAATATATTCTATTTATATAAAAACATTTTACTATGCAAACACTATGCAACACTATGCAAAACACTATGCAAAACACTATGCATAATAAAATATAATATATTTTATTTATAGAATAACTTTAATAAAGTATTATATTTTATATAAAAAGATGTTTCTGTTTTATTACGTTAATAATACGAATAAAACAAAACGTCATTATCGCTATAATAATTCATATTATTAATCGACAATAATGGAATCAAACTGAGTGACTTCTCACATAAGCATCAATAATCAATACCGTGCTACTATGCAACCACACGACATCGTATTTTACTACTGAAAGTAGTTCAACAAGATCAACGGTAAAACTTCCGCCATTATTTCAATAAAATATTTTTGTCATTTTCTCAATCGACAATAATTACATTGTGGGTCCACCAATGATTGAGTAGTTGTCATGCGAATATTCCCTCGCTAAACCTAATATTCCCCGACCAATCGAATATAATATAACCACTTGCATACTTTGCAAAATTTATAAATATTACCCACAACTATAACATTATATCAAATTATTCCATAATATTCAAAAATAATATTTATAGAAAATTCATCTTTATTTATAAAAGCTGGGGTCTTACACTACAGGACAAAGATATTCAGTTATATCATCATTTAGGACTGAGGATGATGAAAAATATTTTAAAGAAAACGAATCCAGTGAAATAAAAGAACAAATATTAAGGATTCGTACTTTAAATAATCCAAGTTCAAAAATACTTCATAAATAACCAGAGTGGAGTAAAATTCAAGAATGATCAAAACATGGATACAATCAAAGCTAGTATCCATAATAGATATTTTGGACGAAAACAAAATTTAATTTTTTTGTGAATAGTCCGTATTCGTGAATAGTCTTGGTATTCGTGAATAAAGTCAGATATCGTGAATAAAGGCCAGATATCGTGAATAAAGAATCTCAAACACTAAAAGATAGAAATTTCACAAAAAAAATCATCGTGCTTCGTGAATAGTACTCGTGAATAGTAACTTGTGAATAGTAACCCCGACATGAAAAGTTCCAAATTTGATAAAAAAATTTCAACCAATATTTCGGCATAATGATATTGAAGAAATAATATCATTTTCGAATAAAATAATATCCTTTACCTCAGAAAGAATAGTACTTCTGACTGGAATATTGGATATAGTGTTGAAAGAACTTGCACCGTATAGCAATACTCAAAGTACTAAAATACTCACAAAAATACGCTCGATATATAGAGAGAGAACGAGAGAGAAAACTTGTGTTTCTGGTGTGATTTTCAATTCTAACCTAAGCACCCTATTTATAGGAAAATGCTTATAACACCAAAGCAGAAAATTTAATATAATAATAATATATATATATATTATAAATTCTTACGCACACCCTCATTGATCCAAACATATCAGCCACACATGTGCCAAACTTTCCAAAAACGTTTTTCATATAAAAGTTATTTAAAACTCCAAAAAAAATAATAATCAATTAATCCGGAACTTCAATAACTCATAATAAATAGCCCTTTTATTATAAAATTCGAATCTCGCAAATTTTTATAGGAAATTCAATTCTCTACAACTTTGTAGAAGAAATGTTTTCCAAATTCCAAACAGAAATTGACCGAAATCCATATACGGACGATTTTACAGGCTATAATCAAATTTCAGTCAAGAAATGGGGTCCACCGACACACAAAACATGTGTTAATCATTTAATACAACAAAAATACTCTTCCTCCTCATATACTCATATATCCCACATTCATTGTAAAAATATCACCATTAATATATTATTAAAATAATATATTCAAATGAATTATTTTATCAGAAAAAGATAAAATATTAATTTTCAACAATTGTCACATTTAAAAATTTTCTCCATCTATATCCACATAAAATAAATATTTTCATCATCATATAAATCAATAATTAATTATTCACAAATAATATTACGTAATCACAATATTGACAACCGTGCGCTTCCCAAAGAAAGGGGCTTTCTAATAAGAATTTCTCCTTATCTGCCGCAATTAGGTGACCAAACCTCTCCTTAGCATGAACTTTCTAGACATTGCCAATAATGTTATCTAATAATATTATTCAGATAATATGAATTATTGCTCCGATAATGGAAAATACTGTGTAGTGACAATTATTAAAACAACAGTAATATAAAATATCAACGTAGAAATTATTGAATCAATAAAATACTGAACAGTAATAATTGTAACAATTATTGACTAGTGCCTTCTTACGTAAGAATCAATAATTAGTGCAATACCGTGTGCTACTGTGCAACAACGCGTATTACTGTGATTTAACCACCGGGTATTCCAACGAGATAATACTGGTAACAACTACGCCTGTAGTTATTTATAAACAACTTATACTTGTCGCTTTCTTCAACCAATCGCTTTACTACATTATGGGGCCCACACAAAGGTCACGCCATCGCATTTAATATTCTCGACAAAGAAGAATATTCCACGACCAAACGAATATTCTCCGACAACAATGAGTATTTTATAACCACTTGCTTATTTAAAATATTTGCGCATTTTACCCACAACTAACCACATTAATCAAATCAACCCTTACTATTTCAAAATGATAAATAGAGGAAATTAAATTTCATTTCTTAATAATTTGGGGTCTTACAACCTCCCCTCCTTATGAAATTTCATCCTCAAAATTGATGTACGTACCTGGTGTTTCGAAAAGATGAGGATACCTCGCTTTCATTTCTATTTCCAACTCCCAGGTCATTTCCTCAATAGCATGGTTTCTCCATAAAACTTTAACTTGTGGTATGACCTTTGTTCGTAGGACATGCTCCTTCCTATCCAAAATCTTGACAGGTACCTCTTCATACGTTAAGTCTTCGGCTATCTCGTCCGGTTCTAACTCAATAACATGGTTTGGATCGTTCACATATTTACGTAACATCGATACGTGAAAAACGTTATGAACACGCGTCATACTTGGCGGTAAAACGAGTCTATAGGCCACAGTTCCTATTCTATCAAGGATTTCAAATGGACTAATAAATTGAAGGTTTGAGCTTTCTTCACATCGCCAATTCTCGCTTTTGGAATAGCAACTTCTTGCACCTTGTTCTTCATATTCATCAGCTCCGGTGTGTAGCTTGAACGATTTTAACTTTATCGATTAAAATCGATTCTACTCGTATATCATCACATGGGACCCTAGAGTCTTTAACTCTATCTCTATCATTTGTAAGTTATACAAAATGGGTCTTTAACAATATCGTACTCGTACTCGTATACGATCTTCTACTCAACACGTCAGCTACCACGTTCGCTTTTCTAGGATGGTATGGTCAGAACATGTGCTGAAATGAGTCTCCTCTTGAGTTCTTCGAAGCTCTTCCCACATTCCTTGCTTCATTCGAATTTTGTATCTCTACGAGTCAGCTGCGTTAATGGAGTAGCGATTCGAGAATATCCTTTAACGAATCTCCGATAATAACCAACTAAGCCTAGAAAGCTATGTATTTCGATTACTGACATAGGTTGCTCTCAACTGTGACTCATATCCCAATCTTGGATAGCACGTCACAATGACACCTATCAGTTTACTACCACACAAATATGGCGTCCCCTACAGAGAGTCTGGCTTCGGTGTATTCCACAAAGGAAGTCACCAGATAGAGGCTCGGGTACCAAATTCTATAGTTGAATTTTTAACTCTTGAAGTTCAATAGGAGCCATTCGATATGAGATTTTAGAAATGGGTTTTGTACCGGGTTCAAAGTCGATACAAAATTCAATATCACACTTTGGGAGTAAGCCAAGAAATTCTTCAGGAAATACATCAGGAAATTTATTAACAACAGAAATATCATTCAAATCTGACATATTTTTGTTCAAGTCCATAACATGGCTAAAAAAGCTTGACATCCATTTTTCAATAAACGAATGACTTTACGGCTTGATATGAAAGAGTTTGACTTCAATGGTTTGGTTGCTTGAATTCGAAAAACAGGTTGCTTAGGAATATGAAAACTAACAACCTTACAAAAGCAATCTGTGACGCCCCCAAAATAGGTATACAACACCCATTCTGAGTCGTCAAAATACATGGTACAGAAATAACTACAACTTTATTAATACAACATAAAAACTGTGAGTTTAAATACAAATATTGTCATTTAGACAATATTCACACTCAAATAAGTCCTCATTACAGTTATTGATACACTATTTTATAGAATAGTGAGGACTACTAGAACTACTTCTAGAACCATCATTTCACACCCCGACTAGTACTCGCTACATTCTCGCCTCCTAAGAAGAAAAATGGAACAACAAGGAAAAGGGTGAGCTCAACTAGCCCAGTAAAGAACATTATGACTAAGATAATATAGAATAAATTATCGTTAGTCCTCAACAGGGAAAAATCTAATAGAATACAATAGACAACCAGTTGTAAATCAATCTTCGCAGCGGAAATAATAATTCATTAGAAGAGTTAAGTAGAGAATGCAAACTACTATCTACTATATATGAATTTAAAAGTTAATCGTCTATCTTTTATCCCTGTAACATCAATCAATATATAACTAAAATCAAATATTCATCTTTGCACTACAGGCCAAAGATATTCATCAGTTGGTCATGTTCATCTAAACACCTCTTCATCTTTGCACTACGGGCCAAAGATATTCATCAGAAATCATTAATCTTTGCACTACAGGCCAAAGATATTTAATTATATCATCATTTAGGACTGAGGATGATGAAAAATATTTTAAAGAAAACGAATCCAGTGAAACAAAAGAATAATTATTAAGGATTCGTACTTCAGCTATTCCATGTCCAAAAATACCTCATAAATAATCATAGTGGAGTAAAATTCAAGAATGATCAAAATATGGATACAATCCAAGCTAGTATCTAGAATAAATATTTTGGACAAAAAGAAGAAAATTTCATTTTTCGGTGAATAGTGCCGTATTTGTGAATAGTGTCGTCTACGTGAATAGTGCCGTATACGTGAATAGTAACTCCGACACTAAAAGATAGAAATTTCACAAAAAAGATCATCATGCTTCGTGAATAGTACTTGTGAATAGTAACTCATGAATAGTAACTCGTGAATAGTAACTCATAAATAGTAACTCAGGAATAGTAACTCATGAATAGTAACCCCGACATGAAAAAGTTCCAAATTTGATAAAAAGTTTCCACCAATATTTCAGCATAATGATATTGAATAAATAATATCATTTTCGAATAAAATAACATCCCTTACCTAAAAAGGATAGTACTTCTGACTGGTATACTAGATATAGTGCTGAAAGAACTTGCACCGTATAGCAATACTCAAAGTACTAAAATACTCACAAGAATACGCTCAATATATCGCGAGAGAAAGAGAGAGAAATCTGTAGTTTCTGGTGTGATTTTCAATTCTAACCTGAACATCCTATTTATAGGAAAATGCTTAGAACACCAAAGCAAAAAATTTAATATAATATTAATATTTAATTTTTTTTTCCTACTCCTACTTTGAAAATCTGATTTCAGCCATTTGCAACACATGGGGGGCCAACCAAAACAATAAAAACGTTTTTCTAACTATAAATATTTTAAACTTCCAAAAATCAATTATTCTGGAACCTCAGAACTTCAATAATTCATAATAAATAGCCCTTTTATTAGAAAATTCGAATATCGCAATTTTTTTTTTATAGGAAATTCAATTCTCTACAACTTTGCAGAAGAAAGTTTTCCAAATTCCAAATGTAAATCGACCAAAATCCATAAACAAAGCGATTTTACGGTGATATAATCAAATATCAGTCAAGAAATGGGTCCACCAACATGTTTTAAACAACTTTTGCAACAAAAAATACTCTCCTCCTCATATACTCATATATCCCACATTCATTGTAAAAATATCACCATTATTATATTATTAAAATATAATAATAAATTATTTTATCGTAAAAAAGATAAAATATCATTTTTAACAATTGTCACTTTAAAATTTTCTCCATCTATATCCACATAAAATCAATATTTTCCTCATCATATAAATCAATAATTAATTATTCACAAATAATATTACGTAATCACAAGATCGGGTGACCGTGTCGCTTCCAAGAAAGAGGGGGCTTTCGATAAGAATTTCTCCTTCATCAGGCAATTAGGTGAACAAACCTCTTCTTAGACAAAACTTTCTAGACATTTCCAATAATGTTTTCTAATAATATTATTCAGATAATATGAATTATTGCTCGATAATGGAAAATACCGTGTAGTGACAATTATTGAAACAACAAGAATATAAAATATCAACGTAGTAATTATTGAATCAATAAAATAAAATATCGAATAAGAATCTCCGTAACAATTATTGAGTAGTGCCTTCTTACGTAAGAATCAATAATTGGTGAAATACCGTAAATCTTCTTGTGCAACAACGCCAGACATCGTGTTTTAACCACCGGGTATTCCAATAGATAATAAAGAATAACCGCACTGCTATTTATAAACAACTTATACTTGTCGCTTTCTTCATCCAATCGCTTTCATGGGGACACACAAGGTTACGCTACCGTCAGTACAAATATTCCCCTGACAAAGAAGAATATTCCACGACCAAACGAATATTCCCCGACAACAATGAATATTTTATAACCATTTGCTTATTTAAAATATTTGCACGATTTTACCCATAACTAACCACATTAATCAAATCAACCCTTACTATTTCAAAATAATAAATAGAGAAATTAAATTTTATTTATTAATAATTTGGGGTCTTACAACCTCCCCTCCTTATGAAATTTCGTCCTCGAAATTGACATGCGTAGGACATGCTCCTTCCTATCCAAGATCTTGGCTGGTACCTCCTTGTACGTTAAATCTTCGCTTTATCTCGTCTGGGTTCTAACTCAATAATGTGGTTCGGTCATCCACATATTTACGTAACATCGATACACAAAAAAACGTTATGAACACGTCATACTTGGCGCAGAAACGAGTCTATAGCAACAGCCCCTATTCTATCGAGGATTTCAAATGGACTAATAAATCGAAGGTTTGAGCTTTCTCACATCGTCGATTCTCGCTTTTGGAATAACGACTTCTTGTACCTCCTTCTTCATATTCATCAGCTCCGGTGTCTAGCTTGAACGGTTTTAACTTTATCAATTAAAGTCGATTCTGCTCGTATATCATCACATGGGTACCTAGAATTTTCAACTCTATCATTTGTAAGTCATACAAAATGGGTCTTTGACAATATCGCACTTGTACTCGTATACGATGTTTTATTAACACGTCAGCTACCACGTTCGCTTTTCCAGGATGGTATGGTCAGAACATGTACCAAAATGAGTCTCCCCTTGAGTTCTTCGAAGCTCTTCCCACATTCCTTGCTCCATTCGAATTTTGTATCTCGATGAGTCAACTGAGTTAATGGAGTAGCGATTCGAGAAAATCTTTCCACAAAATCTTCGATAATAACCAGCTAAGCATATAAAGCTACGTATTTCGATTACTGACTTAGGTTGCTCTCAACTGTGACTCATATCCCAATCTTGGATAGCACATCACAATGACACCTATTTACTACCGCACGAATATGGCGTCCCCTACGGAGAGTCTGGCTTCGGTGCATTCCACCAAGGAAGTCACCAGATAAAGGCTCGGGTACCAAATTCTATAGTTGAATTTTTAACTCCTGAAGTTCAATAGGAGCCATTCGATATGAGATTTTAGAAGTGGGTTTTGTACTGGATTCAAAGATGATACAAAATTCAATATCACGCTCTGGAGGTAGGCCAAGAAATTCTTCAGGAAATACGTCAGGGATTTTACCAATAACATAAATATCATTCAAATCTGACGTATTTTTGTTCAAGTCCATGATATGGGCTAAGAAAGCTTGACATCCGTTTTTCAATAAACGAATGGCTTTATGGCTTGATATTAAAGAGTTTGACTTCAATGGTTTGGTTGCTTGAATTCAAATAACAGTTGGTTAGGAATATGAAAACTAACAACCTTACGAAAAACAATCAATTTTGGCATGATGAGTAGTTAACCAATCAATTCCTAAAATCACGTCAAATGCAAGTATCTTTAAAGAGATAAGGTCAACAAGTAATGTGATGGTGCCAACTTGGATCAAACAAGATTTATAAACAGTGGATGTGATGAAAGTTTCTCCTAACGGAGTTTCCACAGATAGGTCAAAGTCTAACTTCTCCAGAATCAAGTTTAAACGTTGAGCACAAGTAGAAGAGATAAAAGAATGGGTAGCACCGGTATCAAGTAATGTATAAACTTCGCATGAATTTATGATTAGCTTACCCGTGATCACCTCGTTTGGGTTCCTCGCATGTTGACCAGTCACGACAAACGCTCTTCCAGGAACCATTGACTTTGACTTTTCTAGGACAGCCTTTTGAGTCACCATCCCCGTTGGACTTGGTTTCACTACAGTGCAATCTCGGGCGATATGCCCTTCCTTTCCACAGCTATAACATACCTTAAACTGTTGTGAGCAGTTTGGGCTGATATGTTCTTCTTTTCCGCACTTATAGCATATGACCGGTGGTCGTTCTCCTCCCTTAAAACCATTCTTGTCTTTGTGTACGACGCCTTCACAAAGTGTCATTGTTGAATCTCCTCTTTTTAAAATCTCTCCCCGACTCACTTCTTCTATTTTCATGGCCACGAGTACCACCAAAGTGGTTACCGCTTTTGTCTGAATGTTTTCCTCCCCGCTGGTTTTCATTGCTCGATGATCGCTCAGAACCGGTATGACCTACGTTGGTCCTTGTTGAACGTACTCGCTATCTCGCTCTAATAATTGAGACACATTGACAACATCTGAATATAAAGAAAATTTACGAGAGATAAGATATTGCCAATCTCGGTTTTAAACCTCTCAGAAACATCCTCGTCATTTGTTCCTCATTCTCTACCAAATGAGGTGCAAACCTGGATAACTCTGCAAACTTCGCCAGTATTGGGACACCGCCATGTTGTTTTATTGTAGTATAATAAACTCTACCTCCTTCATATGGCGAATACTTTCAGAAAGTATTTTTCGTTGAAAAGTTTCAAACGCTTTTCCAAAGACATGCGAGTGCAAAGAAGTCGGGTCAATTTCACGCACTCCCCACTAGTAGTCACGCTTCTCGCCACGAACATAAAGGTGGCGAATGAAACTTTCTGTTCCTCCGTGCATCCCAAGACATCGAATATCTTGGTAATTTGCTTGACCCATGTTTTCGCCATGATCGGATCCGGATTTCCCTTAAATTCTGGTGGTCCCAACTCTTTGAACTCGCTTGTCAGATAAGTCGGCGCGTTGCTATCATTTCCACCAGATTCGCATACACGAGTCTCCTCGTCTCGGTTTTGCATGAACTGCAAAAAGCTCCTAAACATCCCGTCGTTCATCGTCTGCTCAGTGGTGTTGTTTACAGGAGGAATATTGCCTTCCAGTTGCACGTTCCCCTGGGTGGTGATTAAAGGTGTTTCCACAGTCTTATTAACTCCACTGTTAATATTCTCAGCTTCCATTCTTAAATACTGCCATAAAACAAGGGTTAATTAAACAAATTAACATATCACATATTAACCATATACTTCAACTGACCAACAAATAAGCTTAGGTATGACACACTAGCGAAGGATTACTCGTCTCTCCCCTCCTAGTACTATTCCCCGATCTCCGCCAGAGACCATATCCCTAAGCTCTGATACCAACTGTGACGCCCCCAAAATAGGTATACAACACCCATTCTGAGTCGTCAAAATACATGGTACAGAAACAACTACAACTTTATTAATACAACATAAAAACTGTGAGTTTAAATACAAATATTGTCATCTAGACAATATCCACACTCAAATAAGTCCTCATTACAAATATTGATACACTATTTTATAGAATAGTGAGGACTACTAGAACCACTTCTAGAACCATCATTCCACACCCCGACTAGTACTCGCTATATTTTTGCCTCTTGAGAAGAAAAATGGAACAACAAGGAAAAGAGTGAGCTCAATTAGCCCAGTAAAGAACATTATGACTAAGATAATATAGAACAAATTATCGTTAGTCCTCAACAGGGAAAAATCTAATAGAATACAATAGACAACCAGTTTTAAATCAATCTTCACAGCGGAAATAATAATTCATTAGAAGAGTTAAGTAGAGAATGCAAACTACTATCTTCTATATATGAATTTAAAATTTCATCGTTTATTTTTTATCCCTGTAACATCAATCAATATATAACTGAAATCAAATATTCATCTTTGCACTACTGTGCCAAAGATATTCATCATTAATCATGTTCATCTAAACACTGCTCATCTTTGCACTACTCTGACCAAAGATATTCATCGAAATCATTAATCTTTTGACTACAAAAGCCAAAAATATTCAATTATATCATCATTTAGGACGAAAGGATGATGAAAATATTTTAAAGAAAACGAATCCAATCAAACAAAAGAATAAATATTAAGGATTCGTGTACTTTCACTATTCCATGTCCAAAAATACCTCATAAATAATCATAAGGAGTAAAATTCAAGAATGATCAAAATATGGATACAATCAAAGCTAGTATCCGAATAGATATTTTGGACAAAAAGAAGAAAATTTCATTTTTCTATGAATAGTGTCATATTTGTGAATAAGGTCAGATACGTGAATAGTCTTAGTATCGTGAATAGTAACTCACACTAAAAGATAGAAATTTCACAAAAAGATCATCATGCTTCAGTGAATAGTACTCGTGAATAGTAACTTTCGTGAATAAGTAACTCATGAATAGTAACTCGTGAATAGTAACTCATGAATAGTAACTCATGAATAGTAACCCCGACATGAAAAATTTCCAAATTTGATAAAAAGTTCCCACCAATATTTCAGCATAATGATATTGAATAAATAATATCATTTTCTAATAAAATAACATCCTTACCTAAAAAGGATAGTACTTACATTTGGTATATTTGGATATAGTCTTTGAAAGAACTTTCACCGTAGTATAGCAATACTCAAAGTACTAAAATACTCACAAGAATACGCTCAATATATCGCGAGAGAAGAGAGAGAAATCTATAGTTTACGTGTGATTTTCAATTCTAACCTAAGCATCCTATTTATAGGAAAATGCTTAGAACACCAAAATGTAAAATTTAATATAATATTAATATTTAAAAAAAAATTCCTACGCCTACTTTGAAAATCTTATTTCACCATTTGCATCACATATAAATAACCAAAACAATAAAAACGTTTTTCTAACTATAAATATTTTAAACTTCCAAAATCAATTATTCTTGAACTTGAACTTCAATAATTCATAATAAATAGCCCTTTTATCAGAAAATTCGAATCTCACGTGTTTTTATAGGAAATTCAATTCTCTACAACTTTGCAGAAGAAAGTTTTTCCAAATTCCAAACAGAAATTGATAGAAATCCATAAACAGGCGATTTTATAGGCTATAATCAAATTTCAGTCAAGAAATGGGTCCACCAACATGTTTAACATGTTTTAAACAACTTTTGCAACAAATACTCTTCCTCCTCATATACTCATATATCCCAAATTAATTGTAAAAATATCACCATTATTATATTATTAAAATATAATAATAAATTATTTTATTAGAAAAGATAAAATATCATTTTTTAACAATTGTCACTTTAAAAATTTTCTCCATCAATATCCACATAAAATCAATTTCTTCATCATATAAATCAATAATTAATTATTCACAAATAATATTACAGAATCACAGTACTGGCAACCAGTCCATTCCTAGGAAAGAGGGGGCTTTCCAATAAGAATTTCTCCTTACTAGCGCGCAATTAGGTGAACAAACCTCTCCTTAGACAGAACTTTCTAGACATTGCCAATAATGTTTTCTAATAATATTATTCGAGATAATATGAATTATTGTTTCGATAATGGAAAATCTTTGTGTAGTGACAATTATTGAAACAACAAAGAATATAAAATATCAACGTAGCAATTATTGAATCAATAAAATAAAATATTTGATAAAGAATTCATCGTAACAATTATTGAGTAGTGCCTTCTTACGTAAGAATCAATAATTGGTGCAATACCGTGTGCTATCGTGTGCAACAACGCGTATTCATCGTGTTTTAACCACCGGGTATTCCAACAAGATAATTCAGAATAACCGCTACCAAGTTATTTATAAACAACTTATACTTGCTATTTTCTTCATCCAATCGCTTTCAGTTATGGGCCCACACAAGGTCATACTGGTCGTATTTAATATTCCCAAACGGTAAGAATATTCCACGACCAAACGAATATTCTCCGACAACAATGAATATTTTATAACCACTTGCTTATTTAAAATATTTACGCATTTTACCCATAACTAACCACATTAATCAAATCAACCCTTACTATTTCAAAATAATAAATAGAGGAAATTAAATTTTATTTATTAATAATTTGGAGTCTTACAAAATCAATTTGGCATAATGAATAGTTAACCAATCAATCCCTAAAATCACATCAAAAGCAAGTATCTTTAAAGAGATAAGGTCAACAGGTAAGGTGATGGTGCCAACTTGGATCAAACAAGATTTATAAACAGTGGATGCAATTAAAGTTTCTCCTAACAGAGTCTCCACAGATAGGTCAAAGTCTAATTTCTTCAGAGTCAAGTTTAAATGTTGAGCACAAGCAGGAGAGATAAATGAATGGGTAGAACCGGTATCTAATAAGGTATAAACTTCGCAAGAATTTATAATTAATTAACCCGTGCTAACTTCGTTCGGGTTCCTCGCATTCTGACCAGTCACGACAAATGCTTTTCTAGGAACCGTTGACTTTGACTTTTCTGGACAGCCTTTTGAGTCACCATCCCCGCTGGATTGGGTTTCACTACCGTACAATCTCGAGCGATATGACATTCTTTACCATAATTATAACATATCTTGGAAGGTTGTGAACAGTTTGGACTTATGTGATCCTCTTCTCCGCATCTGTAGCATCTAACTGGCGGTCTTTCTCCTCCTCTAAAATTCGTTGCTGGTGTTGGTGCCGACGTCTTCCCGTCATTGTTAAATCTTCTCTTCTTGAAATTTCCACTTTAGTTATTTCTTCTATTATCTTGGCCATGATTACCACTGAAGTGGTTACCATTTCTGGCATGATAATTTCCTCCACGATGGTTATCATTGTTCCGATGATCGTCATACCGCATTTACGATTATCATCGAGTTATTGGTCATTATTCTTCAGTTGAGCCGACTCATTATCGCGCTCCAATAACTGAGCCCTATTCACAACATCTGAATATAAACAAAGTTTATGAGAAATGAGGTATTGACGTATTTTGGGTTTCAAACCTCGCAGAAACATTCGCGTCATTCTCTCCTCATTATCAACCAAATGGGATGCAAATCGGGACAACTCGGAAAACTTAGCTTCGTACTACGACACGTTCATATTGTTTTGCTCCAGCTTGATGAACTCTACCTCCTTCACGTGACAAATACTTTCGGGAAAGTACTTGTCGTTGAACAATTCTTGGAACTTCTCCCAAGACATCTTCAGTGTGATAGGCTGAGTAAGCTTTACGGATTCCCACCAATAATTTGCCTTTCCTCGCAACATGAAAGTGGCGAAAGGAACCTTTTGCTCCTCTGAGCATCCCAAGACATCAAATATCTTAGTGATCTGCTTTATCCACGTCTCTACCGTAAGTGGTTCTGGCTTTCCCAAAAACTCCGGCGGTCCTAACTCCTTAAACTGCTTAGCGGTGACCATTCGTGAGTTGCCAGTGTTTCCACCTGCATTTTGAACAGTAGTCTTTCTCGTTTGGTTTTGCATGAATTCTAGAAAGTTCCTAAACATACCATCGTTCAATCATCCGCTTTCAAGGTGTTGTTGTTCACGGGAGGAACATTGTCACCTGTGTACGCGTTCTCCTCGTTGGTGAGCAAAGGTGTCTCCGCATGATCTCATTTACTCCATTTGTTAACATTCTCGATTCGACATTCTTAAATACTTCCATAAAACAAGGGTTAATTAAAAAATTAACAAATCACATAATACCCCTATATTATGACCGACCAACAAATAAGCTTAGGTAGGACACCTGTTTAAGGATTTACTCGCCTCTCCTCCTAGTTCTATTCCCGATCTCCGCCAAAGATCATATCCCTAAGCTCTGATACCAACTATGACGCCCCCAAAATAGGTCCAATCCAACCAACCTATTCTGAGTCGCCAAATACATGGTACAGAAATAACTACAACTTCATTAATACAATTGTCGTGCAAAAATACGACAACACATAAACTCTGAGTTTAAATAAAAATATTGTCTTCTAGATAATATTCACACTCAAATAAGTCCTCATTACAATTATTGATACACTATTTTAAAAAACAGTGAGGACTACTAAAACAACTGTCTTGAACCATCACTCCACACCCCGACTAGTTCCCGCTATATTCTTGTCTCTTGAGAAGAAAAATGGAACAAAAAGGAAAAGGGTGAGCTCAACTAGCCAAGTAAAGAATATTATGACTAAGATAATGTACAACAAATTATCCTTCGTCTTCAACAGGGAAAAATCTGATAGAATACAATAGACAACAAGTTTTAGATCAACAACTGCAGCGGAAACAACAATTCATTAGAAGAGTTAAGTAGAGAATGAAATCTACTGTCATCTATGAATTTAAAAGTCCATCATCGATATTTTATCCCTTTAACATCAATCAATATACATCATAAATCAAATATTCATCTTTTGCACTACAGCCAAAGATATTCACCATTAATCATGTTCATCTAAACACTGCTCATCTTTTGCACTACGGGCCAAAGATATTCATCATAAAATCATTCATCTTTGCACTACTGTGCCAAAGATATTCGATTATATCATCATTTAGACCGAGGGATGATGATGAAAATATTTTAAAAGAAAACGAATCCAAAGAAACAAAAGAACAAATATTAAGGATTCGTACTTTAAACAATCTAAGTTCAAAAATACTTCATAAATAACCAGAGTGGAGTAAAATTCAAGAATGATCAAAACATGGATACAATCAAAGCTAGTATCCATAATAGATATTTTGGACGAAAAATGAAAATTTAATTTTTACGTGAATAATCATCGATTCGTGAATAATAGTCAGATATCGTGAATAAATAGTCTTAGATATCGTGAATAGTAACTCCGATACTAAAAGATAGAAATTTCACAAAAAAAATCATCCTGTTTCGTGAATAGTACTCGTGAATAGTAACTCGTGAATAGTAACCCCGACATGAAAAGTTCCAAATTTGATAAAAAATTTCCAACCAATATTTTGGCATAATGATATTGAAGAAATAATATCATTTTCGAATAAAATAACATCCTTTACCTCAGAAAGAATAGTACTTCTAACTGGAATACTAGATATAGTGTTGAAAGAACTTGCACCGTATAGCAATACTCAAAGTACTAAAATACTCACAAAAATACGCTCGATATATAGAGAGAGAAAGAGAGAGAAAATTTGTGTTTCTGGTGTGATTTTCAATTCTAACCTAAGCACCCTATTTATAGGAAAATGCTTAGAACACCAAAGCAGAAAATTTAATATAATAATAATATATATATTATAAATTCTTACGCACACCCTCATTGATCCAAACATATCAGCCACACATGTGCCAAACTTGCCAAAAACGTTTTTCATATAAAAGTTATTTAAAACTCCAAAAAAAAAAATAATCAATTAATCCAGAACTTCAATAATTCATAATAAATAGCCCTTTTATTAGAAAATTCGATTCTCGCAAATTTTTATAGGAAATTCAATTCTCTACAACTTTGTAGAAGAAAGTTTTTCCAAATTCCAAACAGAAATTGACCAAAATCCACATACGGACGATTTTACAAGCTATAATTAAATTTCAGTCAAGAAATGGGGTCCACCGACACACAAAACATGTGTTAATCATTTAATGCAACAAAAATACTCTTCCTCCTCATATACTCATATATCCCACATTCATTGTAAAAATATCACCATTAATATATTATTAAAATAATATATTCAAATGAATTATTTTATCGTAAAAAGATAAAATATTAATTTTCAACAATTGTCACATTTAAAAATTTTCTCCATCTATATCCACATAAAATAAATATTTTCCTCATCATATAAATCAATAATTAATTATTCACAAATAATATTACGAATCACAATATCGACAACTGTGCAGCTTCCTCAGAAAGAGGGGCTTTCCAATAAGAATTTCTCCTTACTGGCGCGCAATTAGGTGACCAAACCTCTCCTTAGACATAACTTTTTAGACATTGACAATAATGTTATCTAATAATATTATTCAGATAATATGAATTATTGCTCCGATAATGGAAAATACTGTGTAGTGATAATAATTGAAACAACAGTAATATAAAATATTAACGTAGAAATTATTGAATCAATAAAATACTGAACAGTAATTATTGTAACAATTATTGAGTAGTGACTTCTTACGTAAGAATCAATAATTAGTGCAATACTGCATGCCATCACAAGCTGACAACAACGCGATATCATCGTGTTTTAACCACCGGGTATTCCAACAAGATTAATTCTGTAATAACTAAGCCGTTATTTATAAACAACTTATACTTGTCGTTTTCTTCATCCAATCGCTTTCTGTTATGGGACCCACACAAGGCTGCGCCGTCGTACAAATATTCCCCGACAACAAGAATATTCCACGACCAAACGAATATTCTCCGACAACAATGAGTATTTTATAACCACATGCTTATTTAAAATATTTGCGCATTAAGACCCCAAATTATTAATAAATGAAATTTTTATTTCCTCTATTTATTATTTTGAAATAAGAAGGGTTGATTTGATTAATGTGGATAGTTATGGGTAAAATACGCAAATATTTCAATAAAGCAAGTGGTTATAAAATATTCATTATCGCTTGGGAATATTCGTCTTCGTCGTGAATATTCGCATCGCTTGGGAATATTCGCATTTACGCACGCTAGCTTTTTGTGGGCCCCATAACTAAAAGCGATCGATGAAGAAAACGACAAATATAAGTTGTTTATAAATAACTACAGAAGTTGTTACCAAGTAATACTCGTTGAATACCCGGTGGTTAAAACACACTAATACGCTGCTGTCAAACAAGAAGACACCAGATTGCACCAATTATCGATTCTTACGTAAGAAGGCACTACTCAATAATTGTTACAAAGAATTACTATTCAAAGATTTTATTTTATCGATTCAATAATCACGCATCGATATTTTATATTACCGTTGTTTCAAAATAAATTGTCATTACACAAGATTTTCCATTATCGGCAATAATTCATATTATCCTAATAATATTATTAGATAACATTATTGGCAATGTCTAGAAAGTTCTGCTCTAAGGAGAGGTTTGGTCACCTAATCATACTACCAAGAAGTGAGAGAAATCCTTATCGAAAGCCCTCTTTCCTCGAACTACCGTCACAAGATCGTGATTCTCAGAATATTATTTGTGAATAATTAATTATTGATTTATATGATGAGGAAAATATTGATTTTATGTGGATATAGATGGAGAAAATTTTAAAATGACAATTGTTGAAAATTAATATTTTATCTTTTTCTCGATAAAATAATTCATTTAAATATATTATTTTAATAATATATTAACGGTGATATTTTTATAATGAATGTGGGATATATGAGTATATGAGGAGGAAGAGTATTTTTGTGGCATTAAATGTTTAACACATATTTTGTGTGTTGGTGGACACAATTATCGAATCGAAATTGATTATAAATTTCGTAAAATCGCCTGCTTGTGGATTTCTTGCCAATTTCGCTTGGAATTTGGAAAACTTTCTTCTCGCAAAGTTGTAGAGAATTGAATTTCCTATAAAAGTCGCGAGATTCAAATTTTCTGATAAAAGGGCTATTTATTATGAATTATTGAAGTTCAAGTTCAAATAATTGATTTTTGGGAGTTTTAATTAATTTTTTTTGAAAAACGTTTTTTTGATTTTTGTTGAACCCTCATTTAATATGTGTGGTTGTTGAATTTTTTTCTTCAAAGGTGGGCTAAGGAAAATTTGTATAATTATATTAATATTATATTAAATTTTCTCGCTTTGGTGTTCTAAGCATTTTCCTATAAATAGGTGCTTAGGTTAGAATTGAAAATCACACCGTAAATCAAGTTTTCTCTCTATATTATCGAAATTTATTCTTGTGAGTATTTTGAGTACTTTTGAGTATTGCTATACTAAGTAAGTTCAAGTCATAGCCTATATCCTGTTTCAACTAGTAAGTACTGCCTTTCGAGGTAAGGATGTTATTTTCTTCTCAAATGATATTATTTCTTCAATATCATTATGCCAAATATTGGTTGGAACTTTTATCAAATTTGAACTTTTTCATGCTCTGGTTACTATTCATGAGTTACTATTCACGAGTTACTATTCACGAGTTACTATTCACGAGTTACTATTCACGAGTTATTATTCACGTACTATTCACGGTTGCGTGAAGATGTTTTTTTGTGAAATTTCTATCTTTTGGTGTCTGAGTTACTATTCACGATACTTCAAGACTATTCACGATACTCAAGACTATTCACTTAATACGGCACTATTCAATTAAAATGAAAATTTTTTCTTTTCGTCTAAAATATCTATTCTGATACTAGCTTTGATCAGATCCATGTTTTGATCATTCTCAATTTTACACCACTATGATTATTTTTGAAGTATTTTTTGACGTGGATAAAACAAAGTACTAATCCTTAATCCTTAATCCTTGTTCTTTTGTTTCAATCGATTCGCTTTCTTTAAAATATTTTTCATCATCCTCACCCTAAATGATGATATTATCAATATCTTCGGCCCAGAAAGCAAAGATGAATGATTTTCGATGAATATCTTTGGCCCAGAAGTAAAAGATGAATGTGTCGAGATGAATACGACCGATCGATTAATATCTTCGCCCCGTAGTGCAAAAAGATGAATGTGTGTTTTAGATGAACACGACTAAATCGATGAATATCTTTTTGCCTCAGAAAAGCAAAGATGAATATTTGATTCCGTATATATATCGATTGATGTTACAGGATAAAATATCGACGATGAACTTTTAAATTCATATATGTAAGATAGTAGTTTGCATTCTCTACTTAACTCTTCTAATGAATTATTATTTCACCGCAGCTTATTGATTTAAAACCCGGTCATCTATCAGATTCTATTAGATTTTTCCTCGTTGAAGACTAACGATAATTTGTTGTATATTATCTTAGTCATAATATTCTTTATCGGGCTAGTCGAGCTCACCCTTTTCCTTTTTGTTCCATTTTTCTTCTCGTGAGGCGGCGAATGTAAATGAGTACTAGCTCTGGGTATGGAAATGAAGGTTCTAGAGAGAGTTGTTTAGTAGTCCTCACCATTTTTGTAAAATAATGTATCAATAATTATGATGGGGATTTATTTATGCGTGGATATTGTCTAGATGGCAATATCTCAGATTTAAACTCACATATGTTATATGTTGTAATAATAAAGTTGTAGTTATTTCGCATCATGTATTTGGCGCACTCGTAATGGGTCGATGGAATGGACCTATTTTGGGGGCGCCACAAATGGTATCGTAGCTAGGGATATGATCTCCAAGCGAGATCGGGAATAGAACTAGAGGGGAGAGACGAGTAAATCCTTCGCTAAGTGTGTCCTACCTAAGCTTATTTGTTAGTCGGTTAAGATATAGGATATTATTATGTGATATATCGATTTCTTAATTAACCCTTGTTTTATGACAACAAGATTTGAGAATGTCGAATCGAGAATATTAACAAAGGAGTAAATGAGACCGTGGAGATGCCTCAGACTTACCAACGAGGAGAACGTGCGTAACAGTCGGGCAATGTACTCCCCGTGAACAACACCACCGAAAGCGATGATGAACGAGGGATGTTTAGAAGCTTTTGCTTCATGCAAAATCGCATTTAGGGAGACTCGTGTTCAAAATACAGAGAGGAAATGATAGCAATTCACGTCGTGGTCACAAACAAGCAAGCTCAAAGAGTCAGGGACCACCGCACTCGGGGAAAGCCGATCCGATTAAGGCGAGACGTGGTCAAAACAAATTACCAAGATATTCGATGTCTTGATGCACGGAGGAATGTAAAGTTCCATTCGCTACTTTTATGTTCCGTGAACGAGGCAGACATCGGTGGGAATCAGGAAGCGCACTCCATCCAAATGCACTCAAAGATGTCATGGGAGACGTTTCAGAAATAGCTTCAATGACAAGTACTTCCCCGAAAGTATTCGGCTATACGAAGAAGTGGAGTTTATTAGACCGAGCAGTAATAACATGACGTGTCCCAAAGACGAGGCGAAGTTCATGAGTTATCCAAGTTTGCACCTCATTCGGTGGAGAATGAGGAACGATGACGCGCGGATGTTTCGAGAGGTTTGAAACCCAAGATACGCCAAGATCTCATTTCTCATAAATTTTCTCTCTTCAGATGTTGTCAATGTGCTCAAATGTTAGAGAGCGAGATAACGAGTACGCTCAACCGAGGGACCATAACCAGATCATACCAAGATAGCAAATCATCGTAATAACGATAACCAAATGGAGAAAGAAGAATACTTGACAAAGGCGGTAAACCACTCGTGGTAATCGTGGCCATGAAAATAGAAGAAGCGAGCCTGGGAGGAGATTTTAAAAGAGGAGATTCAACAACGACTATGTGAAGACGCCAAGCCCAAAGAAAAATCGGTTCCAAGGGAGGAGAAAGACCACCACCTATCAGATGTTACAAATGCGGAAAGAGGGATATATCACCCCAAACCGCCCACAACAGCTTTAAGGTATGCTATAATTGTGGAAAAGAAGGACATATCGCCGAGATCAGACGATATCGAAACCCCACCAATGAATGGTGACTCAAAAGGATGTCCTGTAAAAGTCAAAGTCAACGATTCTCGAAGAGCGCTTTGTCGTGACCCCATTAAAATGCGAGAACCCGAACGGTTAGTTAGCACGTTAGTTAATTATAAATTCTCAAGTTTATACCTTACTAGATACCTGGCTTCTACCCATTCTTTTATCTCTCTTTGTCATACCAACGCTTGAACTCGACTACGAGAGAAATTAGACTTTGACCTATTTATGGAGACTCCGCTAGAGAAACTTTCATTACATCCGTTGTTTAGAAATCTTGCTTGATTCAGTCAGCACTATCACATTACCTCGTTAACCTTATTTCTATAGAGATATTTGCTTTTGATGTGATTTTAAGGTTAACTACTCATCACGCCGAAATTGATTACTTTCGTAAGGTCATAGTTTTCATATTCCTAAGCAACCTCGTTATTCAATTCAAGCAATCAAACCATCAGTAGTCAAACATTTTCATATCAAGCCATGAAGTCATTCGCTTATTACGGATGTCAAGTTTTCTTAGTCCATGTTATGGATTTGAATAAAGACACGCCGATTTGAATAATATTCTCGTTGTTATTGATTTTTCCCGACGATTTCAAGAAGAATTTCGCTTACTCCCAAAGCCCGATATTAAATTTTGTATCGACTTTGAACCCTAGACAAAACTCATTTCTAAAATCTCATATCGAATGGCTCCTATCAACTTCGTGAGTTAAAATTCAACTATAGAATTTGGTACCGAGCCTTTATCCGGTGACTTCCTTTGTGGAATGCACCGCTGCCGCATTCTCCGTAGGGGACACCATATTCGCGCGATAAGTAAACCGATAGGTGTCATTGTAACGCATATCCAAGGTCGATATGAGTCACAATTGAGAACAACCTAAGCTCAGAATCGAAATACGTAGCTTTCAGCTTAGTTGGTTATTATCGAGATTCGTCAAGGATATTCTCAATCGCTATTCCATTAACGCAATTGACTCGTAGAGATACAAAATTCGAATGGAGCAAGGAATGTGGGAAGAGCTTCAAGAACTCAAGAGGAGACTCATTTCAAACATGTTCTCACCATGCCATCCTCGAAAAGCTTAACGTGGTAGCCGACGTGTTGAGTAGAAGATCGATACAAGTACGAAAATACGATATTGTCAAAGACTCATTTCAGATAATTTACAAATAATAGAGATGGAGATGAAAACTCTAGTACCCACGTGATGATATACGAGTATAATCGACTTTAATCGATAAAGTTAAAGTCGCTCAAGCTACACACCCGAGTCGATGAATTTGAAGAAGGAGGTGCAAGAAGTCATTATTTCAAAAGCGAGAATCTCCAGAGGTGAGGAAAGCTCAAACCTTCGATTTATTAATCCATTTGAAATTCTCGATCGAATAGGAACTGTGGCCTATAGACTCGCTTTTACCGCCAAGTATGACGCGTGTTCATAACGCTTTTCACGATCGATGTTACGTAAATATGTGGACGAATTCAAACCACGCTATCGAAGTTAGAACCGACGAGATAGTCAAGACTTAACGTACGAGGAGGTACCGCCAAGATCTTGGATAGAAAGAACATGTCCTATGTACCGAGGTTATACCACAAGTTAAAGTTTTGTGGAGAAACCATGCTATCGAGGAAATGACCGAGTTGGAAACGAAATGAAAGCGAGGTATTCTCATCTTTTCAAACACTGTGTACGTACGCCAATTTCGAGGACGAAATTTCATAAGGAGGGAGGTCAGAAGACCCCAAATTATTAATAAATGAAATTTATTTTCCTCTATTTATTATTTTGAAATAGTAAGGGTTGATTTGATTAATGTGGATAGTTAGGGTAAAATACGCAAATATTTCAAATAAGCAAGTGGTTATAAAATATTCATTATCGTTTGGGAATATTCGTTTGTCGTGGAATATTCAGATCGCTTTGGAATATTCGTATTTACCACCAGCAGCCTTTTGTGGGCCCCATAACTAAAAAGCGATATGGATGAAGAAAACGACAAATATAAGTTGTTTATAAATAACTACAGAAGTTGTTACTCAATAATCGCTGAATACCCTATGGTTAAAACACACTAATAATACGCCATTGTTGAACAAGAAGATACCTAGATTGCACCAATTATTGATTCTTACGTAAGAAGGCACTACTCAATAATTGTTACAAAGAATTACTATCAAAGATTTTATTTTATCGATTCAATAATTGTCATTGATATTTTATATTATCGTTGTTTCAATAAATTGTCATTACACAAGATTTTCCATTATCGAGCAATAATTCATATTATCCTAATAATATTATTAGATAACATTATTGGCAATGTCTAGAAAGTTCTGCTTCAAGGAGAGGTTTGGTCACCTAATCATGCGCACCAAGAGAGAGAATTTTTATCGAAAGCCCTCTTTCCTGAAACTACCGGGTCACAAAGATCGTGATTCTCAGAATATTATTTGTGAATAATTAATTATTGATTTATATGATGAGGAAAATATTGATTTTATGTGGATATAGATGGAGAAAATTTTTAAAATGACAATTGTTGAAAATTAATATTTTATCTTTTTCTCGATAAAATAATTCATTTAAATATATTATTTTAATAATATATTAACTATGATATTTTTTATAATGAATGTGGGATATATGAGTATATGAGGAGGAAGAGTATTTTTGTGGCATTAAATGTTTAACACATGTTTTGTGTGTTTGGACACAATTATCGAATCCGAAATTTGATTATAAATTTGAAAATCGTCTGCTTGTGGATTTCTTGGCCAATTTCTGTTTGGAATTTGGAAAAACTTTCTTCTCGCAAAGTTGTAGAGAATTGAATTTCCTATAAAAACTCGCGAGATTCAAATTTTCTGATAAAAAAGGCTATTTATTATGAATTATTGAAGTTCAAGTTCAAATAATTTTTTTGGGAGTTTTAATTAATTATTTTGAGAAAAACGTTTTTGTGAGTTTGTGAACCTCATTTAACATGTGTGGCTGGTGTTTTTGACCAAAAGGTGGGCTAAGGAAAATTTGTATAATTATATTATTATATTATATTAAATTTTCTACTTTTGTGTTCTAAGCATTTTCCTATAAATAGGTGCTTAGGTTAGAATTGAAAATCACACCGTAAATCAAGTTTTCTCTCTATATTATCGATTTATTCTTGTGAGTATTTTGAGTATACTTTGAGTATTGCTATACTTGCAAGTTCAAGTCATAGCCTATATCCTGTTTCAACTAAAGTACTGCCTTCGAGGTAAGGATGTTATTTTCTTCAAAAATGATATTATTTCTTCAATATCATTATGCCAAATATTGGTTGAACTTTTTATCAAATTTGAACTTTTTCATGCTCTGGTTACTATTCATGAGTTACTATTCACGAAGTTACTATTCACGAGTTACTATTCACGAAGTTACTATTCACGAAGTTACTATTCACGAGTACTATTCATGAAGCGTGAAGATGTTTTTTTGTGAAATTTCTATCTTTTGTGTCTGAGTTACTATTCACGATACTTGACTATTCACGATACTAAGACTATTCACGAATACTAACTTATTCACCAAAAATGAAATTTCTTTTTTCGTCTCAAAATATCTATTCGGATACTAGCTTTGATCAGTATCCATGTTTTGATCATTCTCAATTTTACACCACTATGATTATTTTTGAGGTATTTTTGAACGTGGATAAAACAAAATACTAATCCTTAATCCTTAATCCTTGTTTTTGTTTCAATCGATTCGCTTTTTTTAAAATATTTTTCATCATCCTCACCCTAAATGATGATATTATCAATATCTTCGGCCCGTAGTAGTGCAAAGATGAATGATTTTTTGATGAATATCTTTGGCCCAGAAGTGCAAAGATGAACAGTGTTGAGTGAAATACGACTCGATCGATTAATATCTTTGGCCCGTAGTGCAAAGATGAACAGTGTTTAGATGAACACGACTAATCGATGAATATCTTTTTCGCAGAGAGTAAAAGATGAATATTTGATTCCGTATATATATCGATTGATGTTACAGGATAAAATATCGACGATGAACTTTTAAATTCATATATAAGATAGTAGTTTGCATTCTCTACTTAACTCTTCTAATGAATTATTATTTCACCGCAATTGTTGATTTAAAACTTGTCAGTCTATCAGATTCTATTAGATTTTTCCTCGTTGAGACTAACGATAATTTGTCAGATATTATCTTAGTCATAATATTCTTTATCGGGCTAGTTGAGCTCACCCTTTTCCTTTTTGTTCCATTTTTCTTCTCGTGAGGCGAGAATGTAGCTAGTACTAGCTTCTGGGGTATGGAATGAAGGTTCTAGAGAGAGTTGTTTAGTAGTCCTCACCATTTTTGTAAAATAATGTATCAATAATTATGATGGGATTTATTTGCGTGTGGATATTGTCTAGATGGCAATATCTCGTATTTAAACTCACGCTTTATTTGTTGTAATAATAAAGTTGTAGTTATTTACGCATTATGTATTTGGCGACTCGTAATGGGTTGGATTTAACATTTTGGGGGGCATAATATACTTAAACTGAGCACAACCTCGTCTTATATGACACGAGATTGTAAGTCATTAACATCTTGTATGATAGTGGCAAAACACCTTCCAACGTTGGGTTCATAGTCGATTCACCAAATATAACTACTAAATGATGATGGGTTGATGGAATTGAAATGAATGGACCTATTTTAAGATATTCGTCAACAATTCATCTTTCCACTATCGCCAAAGATATTCAATAACATGTCATCTTTGCACTACGGGCCAAAGATATTCATCAACAATTCATCTTTGTACTATAGGCCAAAGATATTCCTCAACAGCCTCATATTTGCACTACAAGCCCAAATATATTCATCAATGAGCTCATATTTGTACTACAAAGCCAAATATATTAATATCTCAAAAAAATATATAATCATTTCAGAATTTATATAAACAATAATTATAACCATGTTGATCATTTCACCTTTGCACTTAAGTTAAAGATATTCAATTATAAATTCAATGATCATGATTATACCAGTCAACAATTCAAATTTGCACTACTGGCCAAAGAGAACCCATAGTCATGATCATACCAAAAATCTACCCATCTTTACACTCAAGTCAAAGAGAAATATCATCATTAGGGTTATAAAAATGTTATATATGATAATAAAAATAATATGATCAACATATAGTTTTAATCTCAAGAGTAATATTCATAAATCAACTATAATTTGGTTAGAAAAAGAAACCAATTTTGCCGTGAATAGTACCCGTAAATAGTAACTCTTGAATAGTAACTCGTGAATAGTAACTCATGAATAGTAACCCCGACATGAAAAAGGTAGAAATTCCACAATAAAATCCTTACCAATATTTCGGTATAATGATATTGAAAGAATAATATTTCTTAAGCTTATAAACAATTTATTTTAATTGTTTACACTTTACTAAATAATGCATTTAATCATTCTAAAAAGCCAACCTCATATGATTTCATCACCAATAACCAAAACCCTCATCAAAAATCTGCATATACCTCATGTAGGATTCTCAAGCCATAAAATCCTATTTTCTAATTTTCTTACTTTACATAACATATTTAATTCATTTACTCATAACTAGTCCATTTTCATGAAAAATACCAAATCAGTTCCAAAAATATTTATTTTCTGGGATTTAGCAGAATATAGTCCCATATTGAACATATATTTTTCTTAGAATTTTTAAATTTCATTGACTATTTTTCATATGGCCAAAACCGCCGAATATTTAGACATTTATCATAAATTGTACTTTTATCTAAAAATTACGAAATTCACAGAGTACACTAATATTATATAGATGTACTCCCAATAAAAATTTCATCAATTTTGGAGTTAACCACAAGGAGTTATAAGCGGTTACTTTTAAAATAGTCTTTTCTCATAAAATTCATAACTCTTAATCTATACATCCAAAAATCACCATTTTTGGACACAATCAATAAAACTCATCAAAATATCATTTTAAATTTTTCCAGAATTTTCTGAAAGTCGGAAGAAGTACGAACTGAAAAACATAATAACCTTTAAAATCCCTTACCTCAAAATAGCAGTACTTCTGACTGGAATATCGAATGAAAAACCGAAGGAAACTTCTACTAAATAGCAACTCTTAAAATATCTAAATACTCTCAAAAATATGCTTGATAATATAGAGAGAAAGAAAACTTGTTTCTGGTGTGATTTTCAATTCTAACTTAAGCACCTATTTATAGGAAAATGCTAGAACGCCAAAGGAGACTAAATTAATAAAATACTATATTAATTTTTCTTCTGCGCCACCTTTGAATGAGCTGATCAGCAGCCTCCTTTGAAAAAGAATTCTCAGCACATGTTTTTGACAAAAAAAACAAAAGTGGATCCCACCCAATTTTAATAAAAATTATTTTATTTTCCAAAACTTCAACAATTCATAGAAAATAGCCCAGTTATTAGAAAAATACGAATTATATGTCCATTCTGATTGAAATCGAATTCTCTACAACTTTGTAGCTTTGAGTTTTTCCAAATTCCAAACCAAAAATATCCAAAATCCATAAACGGATGATTTTTTATACCTCCACACCGACAAAATACTGATAAAACACCTCAGCATTAATTCCTTCATTTTTATCCACATAAAAATAAATATATCCATCATTTATATCCACATAAAATAAATATTTTCTTATCATATAAATCAATAATTAATTATTCACAAATAATATTACAGAATCACAATTATGACAACCAAAGCAAAGATCCCAGTGAAAGAGGGGCTTTCCGATAAGGATTTCTCCTTACTGGCGTGCAATTAGGTGACCAAACCTCTCATTGACATAACTTTCTAGACATTACCAATAATGCTATCTAATAATATTATTCCAAATAATATGAATTATTGATCTGATAATGGAAATGATGTGCAAAAAGACAATTATCGAAAACAATAATATAATATATCAACGCAACAATTATTGAATCAATAAAATAAAATATTGAATAGTAATTACTGTAACAATTATTGAGTAGTGTCTTCTTACGTAAGTATTAATAATTCAAAAATACTGTGTAAAACCGCAAAGCTATCGCGTGCAACACACGTATTCTCAGATTTTAACCACCGGGTTCCAACAAGTTGTTAATTCAGAACAACTACTGCTAGTATTTATAAAAACTCAATTTTTGTCGTTTTCTTCATCCGATAGTTATTCGTTATGGGGCCGACAAATGGGTGCGCCGTTGTACGAATATTCTCCGACAGAAAGAATATTTCACGACCAAACGAATATTCCCCGACAATTTAATATTTTATAACCACTTGCGTATTTTTAAAAAAAATCATATCTCACCCATTTTATCATTTACTGAATTATAATTATAAGAAAAATTGAATAATTTAATTTCATAAAATTCGGGGTCTTACAATCTCCCCTCCTTATGAAATTTCGTCCCCGAAATTTACGTACCTGGTATTTCGAAAAGTTGAGAATACCTTGCTTTCATTTTAGATTCTATTTCCCAGGTCATCATGATTTCTCCATTGCTCATCTCCCGTGATAACTTCATTTGGGTTCCTCACCTGTTGGGAAGTCATGACAACCACTATCCCTCGAACTACTCGGCTTTGACTTGTCTAGGGCAAGATTTTTGGCGTCATCACTACCGTTGGAATATACTTTTCTATATGGCATATTCCTCCCTCAATCGCCTCGTCAGACTCTCGATTCATGATCTCAATCATCAATCTTCGATCCATATCAAATTCAGTTGACCGCCTGCATGCAGGTAATTCAAAACTCGATGTTGGGTTCTCCCAATTACTTTCCAAAAGAGAAATTCATATCATCTATTTTAGCCTTCTTAGATCTGGACATCTCTTTCCACAATATCCACGTGTCGTATGGCGGCTTTTGCCCATGCATCACTTATTCTCACTGCTCAGCTTTTTTCTTATTTCACTTTCATTCCATCTTTATTATCTTATACTCGCCAAAGAATGCTTCGCTCAAGCATCACATATCGGGTAACACAAGCTTGAATTATCAGATCCTTTTGTTCCACGCATCATTTGTCGTTCTTCACTTCGCTTCTTCTAACTCATGAATACGATTTTGCAATTCTACATTTTGATCATATAATACCTCTAATAAATTCTCCTCGTGTACCTCTTCTTCCTCTTCTTCCTCACTCTCAATTTGTTACCTCATGACCATCTCTGTGCAACTATCAATTCTTCACTCACCACATGGATTTCTCTAATTCCTTCTTCGCCTGACATCACATTATCCTGATTGGTGATTAAAGGTATCCCCACGGTCTCATTCACTCCATTGTTAACATTCTCAGCAGCCATTCTCAAATACTGCCATAAAACAAGGGTTAATTAAACAAATTAACATAGCACATAATATCCCGATATTATAATTGACTAACAAATAAGCTTAGGTTGGACACACTAGCGAAGGATTTACTCATCTCTCCCCTCCTAGTTATACTCCCCAATCTCTGCAAGAGACCATATCCCTAAGCTCTGATACCAAATGTGACAACCTTAAAATAGGTCCATTCCATCCAACCCATTCTGAGTTGCCAAATATATGGTACAGAAAACAACTACAACTTTATTACAACAATTGTCGTGTAAAATACAACAACACATATACTGTGAGTTTGGATACAAATATATACCAACTGTGACTCTCATCCCAACCTTGGATAAGACGTCACAATGACACTTTTACATAAAGGTATAGTCAAAAAAACTGCTTTTAGAAATTAGAATCTTTGGGAAGTGCTCAAGGAAACCTTCGTATACGGGAGGCCATGCTTCTAGGTTATGATAGATATCATATGGCCACAAAATTATCCTCGTCAATGACCTAATAGACCCCAAAGAAAAATGAGAAGATTACTATCATATTCTTCCCAATGGTGAGTCTTCTCTTGACATATCATTATCTCCACTGTCTGTAATTGAGAATTATACTCCAAACAAACACCAAGATTATATAGGTAGTGCTCATAAATATACTCAGTAAGTGGATGAGCACAACCCTGTCTTATAATGACACGAGGTTGTATGTCATTAGACATCTTGTATGATAGTGGCAAAACACCCTTCCAACGTTGGGTTCGCCTCACCCTAGTCGATTCACCAAATATAACTACTACATTATGACCACCGTTCTATTCCACTGTTACCCCCGCTCTACCCAGCTACACTCTTATTACCTGAAAGGAATTGTAAAACAGAAGGGTGAGCACAACTAGCCCAGTAAAGAATATCATGACTAAAGATAATTAAATTATCAATAGCCTTTATCAATAATAAATCAGAGATTTAGATTATATGGTAGATGATAAAAAAAATTCAACCATAGTTGCAACGGAACGAGCAATCCATTAGAAGAGTCAAATAGACCATAAAGTCTATTATCTTCTCTATGTTAAAAATCCACCAACAATGTTTTACCCCTGTAACATCAATCAACAGTTCCAGTCCACAATCATATGAATAACTCATAATCATAATTGTGATTCTAAATTTATCTTCGCATCCGTGATTTAAGATAATTTTCATCACATGTCTTTACCTCAAACATCAAAGATCATGGTTATACCAAATCACGCCTCGCTCATAATCATACTAATAAATTCATCTTTGCACTACTACCAAAGATATTCATCAACAACAATTCATCTTTGCACTATCGCCAAAGATATTCAACAACATGTCATCTTTGCACTACTACGGGCCAAAGATATTCATCAACAATTCATCTTTGCACTACAAAGCAAAGATATTCCTCAACAGCTCATATTTGCACTATAGGCCAAATATATTCATCAACAGCTCATATTTGTACTACACAAAGCCAATATATATAATATCTCAAAGAAATATATAATCATTTCGAATTTATATAAACAATAATTATAACCATGTTGATCATTTCACCTTTGCACTTAAGTTAAAGATATTCAATTATAAATTCAATGATCATGATCATACCAGTCAATAATTCAACTTTGCACTACTGGCCAAAGAGAACCCATAGTCATGATCATACCAAAAATCTACCCATCTTTACACTCAAGTCAAAGAGAAATATCATCATTAGGGTTATAAAAATGTTATATATGATAATAAAAATAATTTGATCAACATATAGTTTTAATCTCAAGAGTAATATTCATAAATCAACTATAATTTGGTTAGAAAAAGAAACCAATTTTGTCGTGAATAGTACCCGTGAATAGTAACTCGTGAATAGTAACTCATGAATAGTAACTCGTGAATAGTAACTCGTGAATAGTAACCCTAACATGAAAAAGGTAAAAATTCCACAATAATATCCATACCAATATTTCGGTATAATGATATTGAAAGAATAATATTTCTTAAACTTATAAACAATTTATTTTAATTGTTTACACTTTACTAAATAATGCATTTAATCATTCTAAAATGCCAACCTCATAAGATTTCATCACCAATAACCAAAACCCTCATCAAAATCAAGATATATACCTCATGTAGGATTCTCAAGCCATAAAATCCTATTTTCTAATTTTCTTACTTTACATAACATATTTAATTCATTTACTCATAACTAGTCCATTTTCATGAAAAATACCAAATCAGTTCCAAAAATATTTCATTTCTGGGATTTAGCAGAATATAGTCCCATATTGAACATATATTTTTTCTAGAATTTTAAAATTAATTTACTATTTTCATATACGGCCAAAATCAAGAATATTTAGACATTTATCATAAATTGTACTTTTATCTAAAAATTCCGAAATTCACAGAGTACACTTATATTATATAGATGTACTCCCAATAAAAATTTCATCAATTTTGGAGTTAACCACAAGGAGTTATAAGCGGTTACTTTTAAAATAGTCTTTTCTCATAAAATTCATAACTCTTAATCTATACATCCAAAAATCACCATTTTTGGACACAATCAATAAAACTCATCAAAATATCATTTCAAATTTTTCCAGAATTTTCTGAAGGACGGAAGAAGTACGAACTGAAAAACATAATAACCCTTAAAATCCCTTACCTCAAAAGAGCAGTACTTCTGACTGGAATATCGGATGAAAAAATGAAGGAAACTTCTACTAAATAGTATCTCTTAAAGTATCTAAATACTCTCAAAAATATGCTTGATAATATAGAGAGAAAGAAAACTTGTTTCTGGTGTGATTTTCAATTCTAACTTAAGCACCTATTTATAGGAAAATACTAGAATGTCAAAGGAGACTAAATTAATAAAATACTATTTTAATTTTTCTTCTGCGCCACCTTTGAATGAGCTGATCAACAGCCTCCTTTGAAAAAGAATTCTCAGCACATGTTTTTGACAAAAAAAACAAAAGTGGGTCCCACCCAATTTTAATAAAAATCATTTTATTTTCTGAAACTTCAACAATTCATAGAAAATAGCCTGAATATCAGAAAAATACGAATTTTATGTCCTTTCTGACTGAAATTGGATTCTCTACAACTTTGTAGCTTTGAGTTTTTCCAAATTCTAAACCAAAAATATCCAAAATCCATAAACGGATGAATTTTAATATCTCCACACCGACAAAATACTGATAAAACACCTCAGTATTAATTCTTTCATTTTTATCCACATAAAAATAAATATGTCCATCATTTATATCCACATAAAATAAATATTTCCTTATCATATAAATCAATAATTAATTATTCACAAATAATATTACAGAATCACAATTATGACAACCAGCGGCCTCCTCAGAAAGAGGGGCTTTCGATAAGGATTTCTCCTTATCAAAAGCCTTAATTAGGTGACCAAACCTCTCCTCGATGTACCTTAATATGCTATAATGCTATCTAATAATATTATTCCAAATTATATGAATTATTGATATGATAATGGAGATGATGTGCAGTGACAATTATTGTGCAAAAATAATATATTATATCAACGCAACAATTATTAAATCAATAAAATAAAATATTGAACAGTAATTACTATAACAATTATTGAGTAGTGCCTTCTTACATAAGGATCAATAATTCAAAAATACTGTGTAAAACCGTGTGCTACTGTGCAAACACGCATATTACTGTATTTTAACCACCGGGTATTCTAACAGTGTTAACGGTAACAACTACGCCGTTATTTTTAAAAGCTTAATTTTTGTCATTTTATTCATCCGATAGTTATTCGTTATGGGGCCCTCAAATGACTGCGCCGTCGAACGAATATTCTCCGGTAGAAAGAATATTCCACAACCAAACGAATATTCCCCGACAATTTAATATTTTATAACCACTTGCGTATTTTTAAAAAAATTCATATCTCACCCTTAACTTTAAACTTTTATCAATTTAATCATTTACTGAATTATAATTATAAGAAAAATTGAATACTTTTATTTCATAAAATTTGGGGTCTTACAATGAATCTGTAATACACCTACAAGAGTATAACTTTAATACACTAACACAAACAAATATACAAACGCATGCAAGATCTGGGCCCATGAACTTGTTGTTAGACTCCGATGAACAAGTTCTAGGTTACCTAGAAAATGCAAAGTCATGGTCGGTCAACGCAGTTTGACCTTCCATAACTTGCAATCTACACATGATCTAAGCATGATTTCAAGTCCATATCAAAGTCCTTCTAGCATACTACAAGTCCAAAACATAAAACACACAAAATAATAAACATAGACAGATCTACAGCCCCTGACATTCGTTGTCAAACTATAGTTTTAAATTTTTTCCAAATTTTGTAAATCTTTAAATTCGAGCATATAAATGTCATGGATCCACTATTTAGCAACCCAGATCACTGATTCACACCTTAAATAACATATTTAAACATTTATATATCAAATCCAACATAACATACAAGATTAAATTTTTGGTTTAGGGTTATACCTTTCTATGGACCAATTCTTGATTCTGGCTTTCTAATTTCATATAAGTGATAGTGGGCCTTGTTTTGTGACTGATCTAGCAAGGTAATTTCGGAGGTTTGGGTGATAGAGAAGTGAGTTGAGTGTTGGTAAGTAAAATGAGCAAGTTAGTAACCTTTCTCTCTCTTTGATCTTATATAATGACATAGATGCAATGCACCTGGATGTGAAAGTGGCTGATTTGTATGGTTTATAGGCACATGGCTAGCTAGAGTTGGTCACCAACTAAAGTTATGGCAACCTATACAAGTTATCTATTAAAATAATGCAAAGGGCAATTATGTCATTTGATTTTTACTTTTAGTGGCAAAGTTGACAATTTATTCTTACCCTTAGGGTTTGACCCTTAGGGTTTAACCCTAAGGTTTCATAAGTCCAATTTCTAGGATTTTGTAATTAGGGCTAAAATGAGAATCTTAGTTTCTAAAAATGTGAATTAGGGTTTTTCTAATTAAATTAGGTTTACTATTCACCTAGGACTTGTAAATTAGGCTTCATAATATGCTAGTTACCATTAATCTTGCTAAATTAATAATTAGGGTTTAGAACTTAGCAATTAGGGTTCTAATTTAGTTATTAGGTTTTTAAAATATTAATTAGGGTTTACCTAATTAACATTAAATTTATACTAATTGTCATTAATTACATAACATAACAACTTAACAAATCTTACAGTCGTAATTGACTTATGCACTATAGTTTATCAGTAACGCTAGGGTTTTGCACTGTTTTACTATAACTGTTCTATACATTAACAGTACGCATATATCAAACATGTTTATATTACTGAAATATAAATAATATTATATTAATGTTCTCATTCCTTATTCAAAATCCAGAATTAGGGTTTTGAATCCATATCCGACATAACCTTCATATATACCATTATTAATTAAGTTAAAATAATTAACTTAACTATAATAAAAATACATATCATAATAATCCTTATAATCATATCATATATATAATAATCATATTTTAATGGAAAATAAATAATAAATATTTTTATTACAAAATTAAGTTATAATAAGAATATAATCTATAATGATCAATAATTCCTAAAAAGAATTTATTTAAAATTATTCATGTAATAAATAAGTTTTATTTATCACATAAATACATATACTTTTCTTTGCACATAATCCCATCTTTATAAAAAAATTTAAATGCAAAATTTATTATTTAATTATATTAAATATATTGGGTTATTACATCCACCCTCCCTTATAAGGATTTCGTCCCCGGAATCACCACTTCAAAACTTATAGATACTAGGGAAAATAACATACACAGTCATTTCAAGTAGATCTCGATCAGATTCGATCGAACTAATCTTTAACTATTTAACATAAAACTTGTCTATTTGATCATACAGAAATTTGATTTCTAACAAAACTCAAATTTCTCCTTCAAAATTTCTTTATAACAAAAATAAAATAAAATTATATATAAAAAGTAAAATTTATTCGAATAATACCTGAAGTTCCATCCCCGGCTACTACGGTATCCTGAACCATCATGTTGAAGACTCTTGCGGTTGATTTTGTTGAAGTTGGTCCCATTATCACTAGTGTTCCGTTGCCTCTCCCCGCATTCACGCTTCTTGCATCCATTCTCCTTTTCGGACAGTCCTTTACCTTATGTTCCGTTGATCCACACAGAAAGCACTCATTGTTCGTCCTAGGATTGGGGCAGTTAGGAGAGATATGTCCCTCTTGCCCACACTTATAGCACACGAACTTACCACTAAGACAATCACCTGAATGATTCTTCCCACAATTCTTACACTGCACAGCCTGCTTCCTCACACCTTCTTGTTTGACTTGGACATTTCCAAAATTGTTCCACTTTCTTTTTCCATTCCCACTATCATTACCTGCTTCTACCTTCCCAGCTCCTTCAACCTTACCCTTGTTCTTTTTCTCCTTATTCTAGAGGCTCATGGCCTCACTTCCCCCTTCGGCTTTGATAGCTTTCTCCAAAAGTGCTGCAAAAGTATTTATCTGCAATACCACCACCTTATTGTAGAGCCAGGGTTTTAAGCCCAACTCAAACCTCCTTGCCTTCCTTGCCTCCGTATCAACTTGATGCGGAGCAAAACCTAGCTAATTCATTGAACTTTGCGACATACTCCGCAACTGTCATGTTCTCCTGCTTCAACTCCAAAAACTTCACCTCCATCCTAGCCTATACACTGGACGAGAAATAGTTCTTAAAGAACAACGTCTTACCTAGTCCATGCTATCACTCCTTCTCTTGCCCTAGCTTGATTTGCCTCCCACCAGAAATTTGCCTCTCCTTTCATCATATAGGTGGAAAAAGTTGTCTTTTGCCCCTCAGCTACCCTAGTGACTACAAACGCTTTTTCTATCTCCTTAACCCAAGTTTGGGCTTCTATTGGGTTAGTGGTACCTCTAAATTCTAGCGGTCCTACAACCTTAAAATCTTTGAAGTTTACAAATTGATTGTCTGGTTGATTTCCCGCGGCCGACATTCCATTATGTATGGCTTGAGCTACCATGTTTGCGAAATTCTGCATTAGGTTTGGGTGTTGTCCTCCAGCATTGTTGACAGATTCTTCTGCCCTTTGGTTTTGAGTTTGACGTCTTGGCAAAATTATCTGGTTAAATAAAACATAATCTATATTTTATTAACTTACATTCTAAACCTTATCGTATAAGTTTAATATTTTAAACTTGTTTCATTAACCAAACATAAATTCATATTCATTCAACTATTTCATATTACATAACATAGCACATACTGCTTTAAACATCCGATATCCCTTTGTGACCACAAAAGTCAGGAATCGCTGCTATAACTTATACAAAAGTGAAAATATTACATTACACAGACAAACTTGTCATAGAACACACATATTCAAATAGTACTTATACTTATCTTTTTCTTTCCTCGATCTTGACAACCTTTATTTTGACCTTCCATCCCACAAATAAAATATGCACCTTTATCTTAATGTTTCGGGACAATGATGATGAGATATTGATATGTCCTCATCATGTCCAAATGTAAACATATCTTTTCCCTTTCCTTTGATACGCCTCATGTTTCTTGTCATGGTTGTTTGTACACTTTTCTATTTTGTTAGCGTCCTCTTGGTTATTATCGAAATTTCCTATTTTGCGGTCTTTTATCTTTCTTTTCCCTTTCTTGCTCGGAGCTGCACATGATATGTTGCTTTTGGCTCCCATCTGATCAATTTGGATCTTAAGCTTATCTTGTTCTTCCATCGTTTTGATTAATTCCTTTTGCAATTAACTATTTAGTAGCTTTTCTATTTCCCACAACTTTTCCAGAGAAGAAACCTTGTTCCTCAGATTCTACACTTTGGTTGATGCTTGATCAGCTCCAACTTCGGTGTCCAAATCACTATCTGTTAGTTCCACCAATTCTGGGTCCGGTACTATATTTTCCAAAATGATCACCTCATCAAGGTTATCATCAACTTGAGCCTCTATTTCAGCTATTGACTTTGATATTGGCTCGGTTATGGAGATTAACTCATTCTTTACGATTTGAAGGTATCCTAATCCTTTTCCACCTGACATCTACACTTAATTTATCTAGATTAGTATATAATATACACACACAACAAGTAATAGTTTTATATAGGTTATTTTTATTTTATTTTACGATGAATTCAGTTAATTTATCTCATTTAAAACTCTATACGAATTATTTGTATTTTTAATATTTCCTAGTGCCCTAAGGTTATAGCCTAAGGTCTATCCCACCTATGGTTTCTAACCTTAAAGCTCTGATACCAACCTGTGACGCCCCCAAACTCAGGTGCTTGAAACCCAAATTCAGTACTTCACGATACCATTTCTTTGAGCGGAATAATAATAATAATGTCATAAATATCAAACATAATTTACATATCGAGTTTGTTTAAATCCTGTGCACGTGACCTTTAAAACATTTCATTACATGATATATAATAAATATCATCATCTTATTTAAGTCTAGTTATTACATAAGATAACACAAACTTATTCTGCTAGCTTTCCTTTCCCTTTGTTCTTGCCTGAACCTTCAGGTCGATCATACATAGCTGAAAACATTTAAATTAAGCAAGAATGAGAATTTGAGTGCCCATCAAGTAATAGCAATCAATAAACATTTGCTGAAAAGATTAAATATTTTTTTTGAACGACACTTCTACAACGAAGCAATAGTTGTGAAGTAAACTGAAGCAACACTAAACAACATAACAAATCTATTTCAAATTTTGAAACTACGTACTGACTATAATTGGTGAGTAGTCGACAGACCATGAACTTTGTTTTTAATTTTTGAAAAGGTTTAACAGAACTTCATCTGTAAACCGTCATAACTTACATGCACGGGGGGTGATCAGCCCGTTATGCCCTGTATTGATCAATACTACATACCAGAACGATATTCTCATTCATCATATCTGCCTTAGGCGCACAAAAGTTTTCCCATGTTTAGGATGTTAATACTTAGTCGGGAATCCGCACTAAAATAATTAGGTTGGATATCAACAAGGTTCTATCATATTTAAAGATATTTTTAGATCTGTGTCTAGCCGAGACAAATAGCTTAGACGACTTTTAATTAAGATATACATATTGGAAATCAATAAGTATGTATCAACATGTTCAATAGTTATCCAAGTGAGGATACTTGTATAACAAATCTTAGAAATTTACGAACATAATATATATTTGAATAATACTGCAATGATAAACAATGATTGGATATAATTTAAGAACTAACATATCTATAAAGGTATAGATACATGAACAATAACAATAACAATAACAATATAGTTCTGAAACTGGCTTACACATGTCTATTGCATAAAGTAAATGCAAAGGGTAGGATACTTGCACAATGTAAAAGATAATTCAAATACATGCACAATGAAATTTGAGTATGGTTAGGAAACTTGCTTACGATATCCATTAAATAAAGTAAAACAAGAGTTTAGGATACTTGCCTGGTCTACTGCTTACACAACTTAGTCCTATCTTTAATTCAACGACCTATCATTCATAAGATTGTTCTATTGATTAGAATAACATATCATAACACATAGTACTGTTATTTACAGTCAACACATAACCTAATCACATTGTCACATATTTATATCTGTCATCGGATTATAAACATACATTTATATAGTCAAACTATATAGTTTCAAATCAATTTCGGTAACATTTTGGTGTATCGACGACTTTATTGGGTAATTATCGAGTTTAAAACTCTATCATGTAGTTCAATATTATCCTGGATATTTTAAATATGAATCGTATTATTTTTAAATGACTTATAATAATTTTTAAATAATTATTATAATTTATCTTGATTTTTCAAACTCTAGAATCATTATTAAATGATTTAAATATTAGATAATTCTATTATCATTAATATTTAAATAATATTAAAATATTAATGCAACCATTGCCAAAATATCAAAGTTATTTATAATAACTCAAAATATTTTTAAAGTATTAATATTACCCTTAAATGAATTTTAAAATATTTAAAATCATTTTTAAACAATTACCATTAACATTAAAATATTAAGGTATTATTTACTAAAATATTAAAAGTCATTTATAATAACTTAAAATATTTTTAAACCATTTATATCCATTTTAAATGATTTTTAAATCAATAATTTTTTTTTAATCTATTTATTTAATATAATTATTAAATAAATATAATATCATTAATATTAAATAATTAATGAAATTTACTTTAAAATATTTAAAGTTACATTTTATAACTTAAAATATTATTAAATACCTTATTATCATTTAAAATGATTTTAATATAATAAAATCATTTTAGTTAATTTATTTAATGCATTTATTAAATAAATTAAATATTAATAATATTCAAATAATTACTAATATTTATGGAAGATATGCCAAATTATTAAAAGTTAATTTTTTATTACTTAAAATAATTTTTAAAACTGATTTTAAAATTTTTGGAATTTATTTACTATTTTTAAATGATTTTTAGAAATTTAATTAATTAAAATTCATAAACCTGTCGCTATAGCCTTTAGCGACAAAATCTGTCACCTTAGGTGTTCTTGAGGCTCAAGAACACTGACAGTCAGTGTTCAAGAGGCTCCCTTTGACCGTCTTTAATTCACATCCTAAACATGATTTGGGACATTTTAAACACTGATCATGTAGTGATTAGGTAATACTACATGAATCAACTATCCTACAAGTCAAAAAATCACGTATCATGAAGATCTAGCCCCTCAAACTCGTTGTCGGAACTTTTTGGGTTTTCTGGGGTTACCCGTAAACCCGATCGACTTTAGTAAGCGGTTTGAGGCTTAATTTTCTTGAGTTCGTTAATTGTTAAAGTGTTCTAATGGGTCAGGGTTGTAGTCCACATAACAGAGTATATTTATCAATCATCAGGTCAATCAGAAGATATCAGAATCATAAGATAGCATTCGGTCAAACCTTGTCAGAGACAACGTTCATCAGTTTTCTGGGTTACCCAGAAAACCGAGTTCGTGCTCGTCCAGGCTAGTTTGACCATCGATAAATTTCTGTATACTTGTTATCTAAGTGATATAGAAGCATGAATCTGTAATACACCTACAAGAGTATAACTTTAATACTCTAACACAAACAAATATACAAACGCATACAAGATCTGGGCTCATGAACTTGTTGTCAGACTCCGATGAACAAGTTCTGGGTTACCTAGAAAATGCAAAGTCATGGTCGGTCAACGCAGTTTGACCTTCCATAACTTCCAATCTATACATGATCTAAGCATGATTTCAAGTCCATATCAAAGCCTTTCTAGCATACTACAAGTCCAAAACATAAAACACACAAAATAATAAACATTGAGAGATCTACAGCCCCTGACATTCGTTGTCAGACCACATTTTTAAACTTTTTCAAGATTTTGTAAATCTTTAAATTTGAGCATATAAATGTCATGGATCCACTATTTAGCAACCCAGATCACTGATTCACACCTTATATAACATATTTAAACATTCATACATCAAATCCAACATAGCATAGAAGATTAAATCTTTTGTTTAGGGTTATACCTTTCTATGGACCAATTCTTGATTCTGGCTTTCTAATTTGATATAAGTGATAGTGGGCCTTGTTTTGTGACTAATCTAGCAAGGTAATTTCAGAGGTTTGGGTGAGAGAGAAGTGAGTTGAGCGTTGGTAAGTAAAATGAGCAAGTTAGTAACCTTTCTCTCTCTTTGATCTTATATAATGACATAGATGAAATGCACTTGGATGTGAAAGTGGCTGATTTGTATGGTTTATAGGCACATGGCTAGTTAGAGTTGGTCACCAACTAAAGTTATGGCAACCTATACAAGTTATCTATTAAAATAATGCAAAGGGCAATTATGTCATTTGGTTTTTACTTTTAGTGGCAAAGTTGGCAATGTATTCTAACCCTTAGGGTTTGACCCTAAGGTTCCATAAGTCCAATTTTAGGATTTTGTAATTAGGGCTAAAATGGGAATCTTAGTTTCTAAAAATATGAATTAGGGTTTTCTAATTAAATTAGGTTTACTAATCACCTAGGACTTGTAAATCTGGCTTCATAATATACTAGTTACCATTAACCTTGCTAAATTAATAATTAGGATTTATAACTTAGTAATTAGGGTTCTAATTTAGTAATTAGGGTTTCTAAATATTAATTAGGGTTTACCTAATTAACATTACATCTATACTAATTGTCATTAATTACAAAACATAACAACTTAATAAATCTTACAATCGTAATTGACTTATGTACTATAGTTTATCAGTAACGCTAGGGTTTTGCACTGTTTTACTATAATTGTTCCACACATTAACATTACGCATATATCAGGCATGTTTATATTACTGATATATAAATAATATTTTTTTAATATTCTCATTCCTTATTCAAAATCCAGAATTAGCGTTTTGAATCCATATCCGACATAACCTTCATATATACTATTATTAATTAAGTTCAAATAATTAACTTAACTATAATAAAAATACATATCATAATAATCCTTATAATCATATCATATATATTAGAATCATATTTTCATGGAAAATAAATAATAAATATTTTTATTACAAAATTAAGTTATAATAAGAATATAATCTATAATGATCAATAATTCTTAAAAAGAATTTATTTAAAATTATTCATGTAAAAAATAAGTTTTATTTATCACATAAATACATATACTTTTCTTTGCACATAATCCCATCTTTAAAAAAAAAATTTAAATGCAAAATTTATTATTTAATTATATTAAAAATATTGGGTTATTACATTTATAAATTGGAAGAAAAATCCCAAGGAAAACAAGAGGCTGATAACTATTAGGAGCAGCAGCAAGGTCTCTGTAAAGAAGAGGAAGGCAAAAGAGGTGGAAAGTTCTGAATTTGGTGACTCTGTACCAGTGGCAACCACACCAGCAAGGAAGAAATCCAAGGGTGTGAAGAAAATTGAGGCCCTACCAAGAAGTCTCTCCACTGAAGACAAGGATGAAGGTGAAAAGGTCTCAACTGCAGATACCACAAAGAGGAGAAGTAATAGATTACTTCACGGGCCATCCAAAAAGAAAGCTGAGGTGGTAAACAAGCCAGCTCTAGTTCCCCAAGAAAGTCCATCTGACAAAGAAGAGGACGTAGAGTCAAAAGAGGAGAAGGGAACTAATAGACTCAAAACTGAGTCCCCAAAGAACAAATCCAGCAATGAAGATGAAGTTGGATTCATGAAAAAACGTGAAAACTCTGATAATGAAGAAGAATATGCAAGCCCTATGGCTAACTATCACAACATCCACTCTGATAATGAAGAAAAGCTATAAGATAACCCAACTGCATCTCCAAATGCAAATGCTCTAACAAGCCCACATGATGGGTCAAATGATGTTGAGTCCGAAGAAGAAGGACCTACCCCTGCCAATGCTGAACGTCAAGGAAGTATACCTGATGATTCAAAGGCCTCAAAGTCTGAAGAGGAAGAAAAGTTTGTCTCTCCTATAGCTGAACCTCCAAGGAGAAGAAAGAACAACAAACTGTTTGCTAAATCTATCCCCAAGAAGCAAGGAAAACCCTCTACTACAATCATTGAAGTGGGTGATGAAGAAGTTGAATCCAAGGAAGAAGATGCTAAAGAAGATTCTGGTAATGAAAATCAACAAGAAGGATTCACTAATGAATTTGATCAGAATGATTCAAGCTCAAAAAGTGAAGAAATGGAGAAGGATTCCCGCTCTGCAAATCAAGAATCAGAGGAATTAGCAGACTATCATATCATCTCTCCAGCAAGAATCAACAGAAGAATAGTGGTAGAAGTTTTTGATGAACCAACAGAACTACCAGTAGAAAGATGGGTAAGATATGGCAATGAACACCTCAAGGTTGTAAGGATGACTGCATATGATGTGGTCAAAAATTAGAACAACACGGAGTTAGACTGCACCACTATCCTCTATAATCCGGATGATCCTTTGGTGAGATTGTTCTTCCCATGGATGCCCTGATTAAAGGCATATACTGAAAAAGATCGAAGTTACTTCATCTGGTGTTATTCTCAGTTTCCAAGCTTGGAGTTGGTGTCACAGAACTTCCCAAGGATGAAGAGATTTCCAACCATAATGACCAAAGACCAGCCTCACTACAAAGTCTACCGACATGCTGGCAACCACTACATTCCCTAGGATCATAGAGTGGGTTTTGACGGTAGAAGGATAATGACCAAGGGCACGATTGTAGAGTCCCTTCTCTCTATCACTGAAAATGATCAAGTTCAGTTTGAAGAGCTTCCCTCTGCTCAAGCACATATGTCTAACATGCCTTCATCCTCCAACAATGATTGGCACTCAATGATTTCTCAGATTCTCACTACTTTCAAAAATCTGTCCAAGAATGAAAATCTTAGAGTTCAATCTAGTGCTCAACTAAAGGCTACCCAACAATATGACCAAACTCCTAAGGAGCAGGAATTACTAAAGAATTCTGATGAGTTGGTCAAAAAGATGTCAGTCATCTCTGAAGAGGCTAAGATGCTGACCGAAGCAGGAGACAACGCAGCTCAAGACAGACTTCAAGCCACTATATCTGAAATATCTCTCAACATCAAAGAGAGAGATCAAATCTATCTAAAGGTCATGTGAATGATCGAAGCGTGAAGCTCTACGAGTCTGTATAGGCTAATGAAGAGCAAGTCCAAGCCCTCTCTGACAAGATTGACAATCTAAATCAGTCTTTCTCCCTACAACTTGAGCTAAGCCAAGAAGAACTCAAGATTGAGGTTGGTAACTCCTCTTATCTGATGGAGCAACTTATGTCCAACATGGAGCAGATTTCTCAAGTGATTAATGACAAAAGGGGGGAGAAAAAGAGACATAGAAAGAAGAAATCAAGGAGGAACAAAGAGAAAAGAAGCAAATAAGGTAAGAAGGCTAAGAAGAAGACAAAGAAGAAGATAGCAGCAACACAAGCTGTATCATCATCTGAGGGGGAGCCAAATGATGATGAACCTATGAATGCAAAGTTTGAGGGGGAGCCAGAAAAAGAAGAAGAGCATGAGTCTCAGGGGGAGCAGGAGCAAAGAGATCAAACAGATGAATAGCTGATCAACAGACATCCTGGAAACACACATGGAGCCAAAGAGGTACATCTCTAACTAATTAGGTATGTTCTGGATCCAGGATGTAAAAGTGTCATAGCTTATAAAATTCCATATCACTATAAAATGACATTCATAATTATCTATTTTAGAACTACAGCTGCTCATTGTATATAAGATTCATTCATAACATGCATATGCACTTATTGTTTTTGTCATAATCAAATAGGGGGAGATTGTCAGGAATACGCATGTGAATGATATTATGTTTAAATATGATTTGATTATGATATATATGAATGAATATGAAAGTATGCTTGCATCAAGAAAAGATGTAAAGTCCTTTGATAGATAATAGGAACATATGTGCAAGGACGTAGAATGAATTGATCAAATGTGTTAGGATGATCCTACATAAGCAAAACAGCTTTGTAAAGTCCTTAAAAAGAAATAATGTACAAGGACTATAAATATGGAAAGATTAAGTGTGTTAGGTTGATCTTATGATGTAATAGATCGGCTTTTCTGATCGTTGAGCACTGCACCAGAAATCGTAGTCTGTCATGAGAGTCAAGGAAAACTCGAGAGCTATCGAGGCAGAATCGTAGTCTGCAAGATAGTAGATCTCAGAGTTCATAGACTGCCAGGAGAGACGAGAAAGGATCGTAGTGTGTCGAGGAGAACTTCCTCAGAGCCATATTCTGCTGAGGAAGTCATGTTCAGAATCTTAGAGACAGCCTGACTACAAGCTGACCGAGCATCTGCCGAAGCCAAGTCAAGAATCGTAGACTACACTCGGAGTTGTACATTCTACTGATGTCGAAGCCAAGTCAAGAATCATAGACTACACTCAGAGTCGTAGAGTCTACTGATCATATAAGAGGCAGAGATCTTAGTCGAGCAAGATCAGATGAAGACAATGAGCACAAAGTCAGAAATCGTAGTGTCAAGATCTGATCTCAGAGTCATAGTGTCTGCACAGCCAAAGCTAAATCGTAGAGTGTAGAACTAAGACTTCAACAGATGTGCTCACAATGCCAAGGCAGAATCGTAGAGCAAACACGATTCTCAATAATTGAGCACTCCCAGAATATCCAAAGGAATGAAGCCTCTGGTTGGTACTGCAAAGATACATCCCACCTAAAGGAAACCAGAGAGCACTCAACGAATAGCATGTAAGCTAACAAAAGATCTAATCACCAACTCAATCAACATCTAGATTGAGTTATGAAGCCATTCGAGATGAAGTCTTCCACAAGTTGATCAGAAGAAGACTTCAGTAACTGACTAAGGAAAGTCAGCAAGTGCAGTAGCTGTCAAGTAAATAGATGACGACGATTTTGAAAGCAACCAGGATCGTAGTGTTTTCCAAACAAAGAAGGAACTGATGGAGTGTACACAAAGATACTGGTTAGCCTCTGAAGAATAAGGCTAAAGTGATTAAGCATTGGGTCAGTCCATTGATGATAAGTGAATGGGAGATCACAAGGAGAAAGGGAGCTGGACACGCCGCAAATCTAAAGTGTCTTGCTATTCAGAAGGGGCCATAACAAGGAGTCAAGCCATCAGTATCTGAGAGTAGTCGAGGGAAACAGAAGTGTTGAAGCACTACATAAGAGAAGGAAGAGGTGTTCTACATTGAAGATCTAATCAACACTCTTCAAGATCGTAGTGTTGTCTCTATATGTCAACAAGATACTACGATCAGGTCCAAGAAGACATGCATCAGAATCGTAGAGTTCGAACAACTGAAGATTGAAGCATTGGCAATAATTCAACCTAAAGATTGATATTCGAACAAAGTTTATTGAGAGCATAGATGCAAAAGGATAACCTCTGATCGAGAAATTAGAAGGAGGAAATAAATTTGACTACTTGCCCGAGACATCAAAGTGACATCTCTGATGGGGTAAGTGAAACAGTAGACTGCAGTGTCAGAAAGTCAGAAAAAGGGATGTTATGTCACATCTTCAGTCTTCACCAAATAACTCGAGATTTGCGAAGCAATTCAAAAAGCTTTTAACGGCTACTTTTCAACGGGAAGATTGGGAAGGAATATAAACCAACAGAGCTTCAAAGATTAAGAGTTGCTGATGATTGCTATAATGCAGAATCGTTGAGTTGTTAGAATGCTATCTTGTTGACTTTACGAGTTCCACCAGAGCTTTACATGAACAAGTCTCAATGACAATGAGACTACGAAGGTGGAAGTGAAGCAGACTTAGAAGCATAACTTAAACAGACTAAAGCTTCGCTTAATATAGATGAGAATACCACTGAAGATGGCAGCCAAGCCGAGAGCAGAGAAGGACAAGAAGATAACATTCAGAAGAGTGGCAGAGCAAAGAGAAGATCCAAAGAGCCACTCTACGAATCACTATAAACCTAAACCCGAAACAGAACAAGTGCAAAACCATGTCTGCCAACCAGGCAAGAAGGGTTCAAGGAATGGTGATGGTGCAAACCTGACATCATATGAAGATGAGCAGAACATAATGAAGATCAGCTGCACTAAAGAAGATGTGGTCCAGACTCGAAGCAGAATGCAAAGAGGACCACACCAAGTTGCTAAGTACAAAAGATGTTCTAGCTTAAAGACATCTTAGCAGCTCAACACCAACAACAACAACATCAACAACAACATAAGTCAGGGCCTGAGGGGTCCTTGTCCGGAGGGGCTAAATGAAGTTCTAAGCCTGCTGGGCTTGAAGAGTTCCTAGGGAACTATAGAAGTTCCAAGGATGCTGGCCTTGAAGATTTCTTAGTGGGCTGAAGTCCCAAGGCTGCTGGCCTTAAAGGAATCTTAGTGATTTAGGGTGATGACCTTCCTTAGTAGAAATCCTGCTAGTTAAAAGAAGAAGAGTGGATTAGGAGCTTGAGTCTCTGAACCACTTAAAATCCCTTGTGTCTTTTACTTTATGTCATTTACATTATGTACATTAACTGCTATAACTTCTATGTATGTTTTAACTGCTTACAACCGAACTAACTCTAAGAACAATGTATGTATAATTATGAATATATCAATGAAGGGGATCTTTTACTTATTCCGATGTGCTTGAAAAGATTATTATGTTTGTCATATGCTAACTTATTAGCAATACAAAATAAACGAGAAAAGTATTTGAAATTAAAAGAATCTATTCAACCCCCTCCCCTTCTAGATCTATTATGTGCCTACTGGGAACTAACAGAGTCTGATTGGTTTGATGAAAGAGACTCGGATTGGTCAATTTTGACCCTTGGATATGCATAAAGATTGATGGTGTAGATTAAATCCTTGAAAATAAATATAAATATGTAATATACCTTACTCTAATAATTATAAAATAACCATTAAAATAATAAATGAATATTTATACTTATAACTTAGTTTGATAAAAATTATTAAAATTAATTATATAGATATATATATAAAACTTGGTTAAGAAAAATTAAGAAAATATATGTATATTAATGAAAATATATATTAATTTAATAAAATTTATCAAAAATACTATATATATTTAAATAATTAAGTTAAAATTTGTTCAAACAAAGCAAAAAAAATAAAATAAAACAATTAAGAAGAAATATCCAGCATTCCTAACTCAATTCTTAATTTGTAGAATCTTTCCAAACTTAGTGGTTTAGTAAATATATCAGCTATATTTAATTTAGTGTCAATATGTTCTAGCTTAATACTTTCGTTATTAACATGATCATGTAAAAAGTGATGTCTAATGTCTATACGTTTTGACCTAGCATGCAAGATTGTATTTTTGTTGAGATTTATGGTACTAGTATTATCACATAAAATTGAAACCCAGTCAAATTTCAAGTTATAATCAGCAAGGGTCTATTTCATCCACAGTATTTGAGCACAACATCGTGCAACTGCAACGTATTCCGCTTCGGTGGTTGAAATAGATACCGAGTTCTGTTTCTTAGAAAATCAAGAAACCAAACATCCTCTTAGGAATTGGCAAGTACCACTGGTACTTTTTCGATCGACATGATGACCTGTATAGTCAGAGTTTGAAAAGCATACTATATTAAATGGTTGATCCTTAGGATACCATAGACCCAATTCAGTGGTTCCTTTAAGATATCAAAAAATCCTCTTTACTGCGATCAGGTGAGATTCTTTAGGATCAGCTTGAAACCTGGCACATTTAGAAACACTAAACATGATGTCAAGTCTACTAGTAGTTATGTATAATAGACTTCCGATCATTCCTCTATATTTCTTTGAGTCAACAGATTTTCCATTTTCATCAATAATTAATTTATCCGTCGTTGACATAGGAGTGTTAAGAGGTTTTGCTGATTCTAAGCCAAATTTCTTGATCATTTCTTTACAGTATTAAACTGAGATATATGAATATCTTTTTCTCCTTGTTTGATCTGCAGTCCGAGGAAGAAGTTTAATTCTCTCATCATACTCATTTCAAATTCTTTACTCATACTTTCAGAAAAATCATTGCACATAGTAATGTCAGTAGAACCAAAAAATATATCATCAACATATATTTGAATTACCAAAATATCATCATTTTTATTTTTAGTGAATAAGGTAGTATCAACAGTCCCTAGTTTAAAGCCATTTTTTAACAAAAATATACTCAACCTTTCAAACCAAGCTCTGGGTGCCTATTTTAAACCATATAGAGCTTTATGTAATTTATAAACATATTCAGGATGACTAAAATCTTCAAATCCATGAGGTTGTTTAACATAAACTTCCTCTTCTATAACACCATTTATGAATGCAGATTTCACATCCATTTGAAATAGTTTAAAATTCTTATGGCATACAAATGCTAATAACATACGAATAGATTCAATTCTAGCAACAGGAGCATATGTTTCATCATAGTCAATTCCTTCCATTTGATTATATCCTTGTGCAACTAATCCCTCTTTATTATGAATAATAGTTCCATTTTCATCAAGTTTATTACGAAATACCCATCGAGTTCCAATGACTGAAACATCTTCGGGTTGTGGGACTAATTCTTATACTTTATTTCTAGTGAAATGTTCAAGTTCGTCTTGCATAGCCATTATCCATTCTTCATCTAGTAAGGCATCTTTTATTAATTTAGGCTCAATTTGAGACAAGAAAGACAAATGACCAGCTAGATTATGTGTTTGTGCTCTAGTGATGACTCCTTTTTCAATATTACCAATAACATCTTCTATAGGATAATTTTTAATAACATGAGACTCTTTGGGAAAATCATTCAATTGAGGGTTTAGATTTTCAAGGGGATTCTCAATAATAGGTGGAGATGCATTATCTAGTTTTGGTTCTTCCATATTTCTGAGAATATCTTCAATGACAACATCATTATCAGTCAGTGCTTTATATTTTGGAGGAAGCTGAGTTTCATCAAAGGTCACATTCATTGATTCTTTCACAACTAGACTTCTTTTGTTGAAAACTCTGTATGCTTTACTATTGAGAGAGTATCGCATAAATATTCCTTCATCAGATTTAGGATCAATTTCAACAAGTGTCCTTTGGTGTTTAAAATAAAACATTTGCTCCCAAAAACACGAAAATAATTTATTTTTGGAGTTCTTTTATAGTAAAGCTCATAGGGAGTTTTGAGTAAAAAGGGTCTTAATAAAACTCTATTTAATATGTAACATGATGTTGCCACTACTTCAGCCAAGAAATACTTTGGAAGACGGTATTCATTTAACATGGTATTCGCCATTTCTTGTAAAGAACGATTTTTTCTTTCAACTACACCATTTGACTGGGGTGTATAAGGAGCAGAGAAGTTATGACTTATACCGTTCTCATCACAGAATATATTGAAATCAGAATTATCAAATTCTCTTTCGTGATCAGATCAAATATAAACAATAGAACTCCTCTGTTGATTTTGAATCTTTTTACACATAGTAGAAAAAGAATTAATAGCCTTATTTTTAAATTTTAGAAAATCAACCCATGTAAATCGTGAATAATCATCAACCAAAACTAGAATATATACAGCACCACCCATGCTATGTTTAGGGATAGGTCCAATAAGGTCCATGTGTATCAATTCTAAGGGTCGAGAGGTTGACACAGTGAATTTATGTTTGTGGGATGCATGAATTTGTTTACCTAATTCGCAAGCTTCACAGATGTGCTCTTTAAAAAATTTTAATTTAAAAAGACCACAAACATATTCTTTAGAAGAAATGTTATTTATGAGTTTCATATTAATGTGTCCTAGTCTGCGATGCCATAGCCAAGGATCCTTATTTGCAGATACAAGACATATGTTATCTAAGTGAGAGTATGCATCTAAGTCACAAGTATACACATTTTGATATCTAGGATAATCTAATATTAATTTACCAGTTTGATAAAAAATAGAGCAGTTATGTGTACTAAAGGATATTTTAAAACCACTATCACATAGTTGACTGATAGATATAAGATTATACCTGAGTCCAGTAACTAACTAAACATTGGAAATGGTTATGTGTTTGTTACCAACACATCCAACTCCAATTATTTTACCTTTATTGTTATCACGGAAAGTTTCCTCACCAAAGTCTGTAGCTTGCCGATTTCTTAATTTGAATTTGTCTCCAGTCATATGTCTAGAGCATCCACTATCAAGATACCATTTACTTTTATTCAAATCAGCTGCAAGACATACCTGCAATATATGTACTAATTTTACAAGTTGGTACCCTTTAAATTGAAGGGTCCTTAGGGTGAGTTTTCCATTTTGTATAAGGAGCATTTAAAGTTTCATTTACAAAACTCGGGATAGGATAATCAATTTTAGTTGAGAAAAGCATTCTATGAGTAACTGGAATGTGAGAAGTATGATAATGATGTTTGTGAAATTCTCTTCTTGTGATGGTTGGTGCAGTATATGTTCCTTTGGGAACCCAAATAATTTTTCCTTTATAGTTTCTATTTCTAGCATTGCACATATTCTTTACCATTTCTATTACAATAGGAACATTTTGTGAAGGGAGATATATGACTTTCTTTTTCTTTAATTTTAATGTGATATAATCCTTTATCTTTTGATTTACTTGTTTCACTGGTATATCCTAAGCCTTCTTTATTAAAGCTACATTTTTGTTGATTTAACACGACAACAAGATTTTCCTTTCCTTCTATAAATTTATAAACAATTTATTTCGGACATGATTCGGTCCATAAAATGGCTCAATCACGTGATTCTAGCTAGTAAACTTCCATATCTACAACTTTGCAGTTTTAAGTTTCTTCAGATTCAAAACACACGAATTTATATGAATTTTTCAAAGTCAGAAACCGTAACAGTTTTGATTTTACTCGATGATTATTTTCCTTCGCATCACCAGCCATACTAAAACAGACATTGCAAGAAATCTACAAAGAGTTTTCATGTGATTCTACTTTCAAAATATAGCTTACTTCCATATCTTCGATTTGATACAAGGCTCACGTTCTAACTCATTATACCCAAAGAGGTATGAATTTCACAAGATATGTCCACAATTACTAAAAAACCTACGAATTTTGTTCTTCAAATTTTCTTTCCATTTCATTTTCTTTCTTGAATCCTCTTGTTTGATTCTTGATAATCCAAGATTAAACCAATACAAACAGATTAAGCATGATCTACTACCCTAGAACATAAATCTACCCAAAAAAATCAAGGATTAAATAAGAGTTTAGAAGTTACCTTCTTCTAGCTTCTTTTTTTTTTTTTTCTTCTTCTTCTTCTTCTTCTTCTTCTTTTTCTAGCTCATCTCGATTCCTTTATTTCTCTCTATCTCTCTCAATTTCTCAATACAACTTCTATATAACAATTATCTACATTATGAAGAACATAAAAATATAATTAAAACAAGGAATTTAGATTATAACTTTATTAGTATGAATTTAAGAGAGAGATGGAGATGATGATGATGGGGCTTGTTTTGTCTTCTCAAAGCTTTCCATTCTTCTTCTTTTTCTTCCTCTTCTTCTTCTCTTACAACTCTCTCTAACTCTCTTCTTCTTTCTTTGGTTTGTTTTCTAAAACTAACATACTAACTTGTAGTATATACATATAATATACAATTCTAGTAATATATAATATATGTAACTCCTAGTAATTATTAGATATACTAATTACTAGTTAATACATAGGTTACACCAATTTGAACTTGAAAAGCCTAAGACCATGTTTGGCAAATAGTCATTATTTTAATTAATCAATAGCTTAACATCAATCAATCTCATCAAATTGTCATATATTTATATTTACTTGTTAATTATAATTTTGTGTAACAATCATCACATAACTCATCTAATTTAATTATCTCAATTAAATTAGAACTATAACATAAAATTATTATATTAATTAAATTAAATACTAAATATTTATTTAATTAATCTGCTACACTTAATTACATTACTCTATAATCAAAACAAAATTTATTTATTTAACTCAATAAATAATTCAATTAAATAGATATATATATATATATATATATATATATATATATATATATTAAAATTAATATATAACATTCTCTTCACATCAATTCACATATTCTACAATATATGACATACACATACTCACACCCAACATATTTCATAAATAATACTTTTATTTATAAAATTCTCATTTATAATTTTTAAAAATCTGGGATGTCACATCCTTCCATCCTTATAAGGATTCCGTCCTCGGAATCACCGAAACCCTACCTTACTCAGGTTTTCCTTAAATCTATTCATTGAATAACTTCAACACATTACCTTAATATAGGTTTTATATTTTCTATTCTCACCATTATTGATAATAAATTCTTATAAGTTTTATTTCATAATATTTACTTAGACTCAATTATATTTGAGTATTACATATTCTTTGACCCGTTCATTATCTTTCTCTAAGGATCATTATCATATATTATATGATCAAACTCTCGGGACATTACATTCACCCCTTCTTCTAAGAATTTTGTCCTCGAAATTTTATTTATTTATTTATTAATCTTTATTCATTCAATCTATCAAAGTAGATTTTTTTACGTCACAACTTCATTCATTCATTGGTTTCTATAACCACTTTCTTTCCACAAACATCATTCTACAATTATTAAACTTTTCTATTAAACGTTTCACATTATTCTTTGATAACTCACATCCTTTTCACTTCAAAATTTCTTTTCTCACTTATTCAACATATCCATCATTCAGTGTCGCATTTTACGACTTACTTCTTTCTAAGGAATACTTTCCTTTTTCACTTCCATCTTGCAGAATAACAAGAATCCTCCACAATTGTTCAATAATTGGGAAGTAGTATGAATAACTTAGGAATTTAAAAGATTCCAAATCATGCCGAGGGTCACAAGACCATGAACTCTATTCTCCATGTTTAATAGTGTTTCACCCCCAGTTCTTCACACTTTAAACCCTCTTTGGCAGAATGTTTATCAATCACAAAGACTAAAAACACCCTCCGCAAGTACTCTAGGTGATCAACCTATGGTACATGTATTGTATACAAACATTTCAGCACAAAGTATAAAACTAAGCGCAACCCCTAATAATAGGGTTGTTCATCTCATCTTATCAACTTCTGAATCCGCACCAAAATAATTTGGTTTGGCATAACTTCTCAAGAAACTCTTGAATTTCATGAACATCTTTCAATATTTGTTTAGCTGAATCAAATAACATAGACCTCTACAACAATTCGGACATCAACCAAAATATACATATACATACATACATACATATGTATTCTCATATCTCGTAGAAATCTCAAAAATATTTTTATGATGTCATGATACCGCACTGTATTTACAGTCCGTTGAGGATTCCGTCATTTGGTGATTTTATCATACTACATCATACCATAGTGGGCTGACGATCCTTAGATCACATCCAACACTAGGTAATACTGCATTAATGACTCCATCATTTTTATCATCTTTGCACCAGGTTACATGATGCATTAATGATATAAAATACATTTTGATATATTCCAAATCATTTTTGTCTAGCTGAAGCAATTAGCATAGACATACGAATAAAAGTATTATTGTTAAAACTCATTAGTTCCATCAGTTGATCCAATGTTTTTCAAGAAAATAGAAGTGTAAACATCAGCACGAAGTCAATAAATTTCAAAGTCTAGCATAGCTAGTAGATTTATAATACCTATGCTTCCACCATCAACTCCACTTTCTATAATGATCCATTGCTTAATAGGTATATCTATTCCTATCATCCTCAATACTCCATTCACACTTATCTATACCCGGTTAAATCAAACTTATCACACGTTATGAGTTCGGAACTTGCCACAATCATATGAGTTTAAGAACTTATCCTAGTCGGACCATAAAGGCGTCCATTCACCGAGGGGTTCAAAAACATACCATATAATTATGAGTCACGAACCTACCATAAGTACGAGTTTTAAGAACTCGCACTTAACCTTATAATATTCTTTAACTATACTCTACCTATCTGTTATACACATGAGAAAAGAATCACCTTCTCAACAGGCATATAACAAATAGCGCGACATAAACATTCCAATGATTATCAATGTGATAAACTGAGTGCAAGCACAAAACCCTCTTCATACAAAGATTTGTACAACTCAGCCATCACAAGAGTCCTCAATTGAAACCCCACCTAACTCTATCTTGCTCTTAACTTGCTCTTTGCTCGATACGAATTTCTCATATCACATCATCTATAACTCCTCATGAGTTATCTCGTACTATTTCATAGTACACCATCTTCATAGCATTAAGCTATAATCATTCAAACCTTACAGACCATCTTTCTTTTATAACTTAAACTGATCCCGTCGTGATCTTATTCTATAATCATCTCTCTTAAAATTCTTTTGTTAACTCGTGATCGTTTTGTTTTACGATCCCCTTTCTTTCCTTTCATTTACGACATTATTCGTTATCTTGGCTTTTGGAGTTAGGAAACTCCCATTTCTTATCTTTATATCTCTTTAAGATTCTTCTTTGAATCTATTTGTTTATATAACAATTCTTCCTTTAAGAATTTCTAACTTCATTTACATTGCTCAACATTTCATTCAAGTTCTACACTTTCATCATACGTATCCACTTTCTATACTTGGTACACATCGAGTCGCTACCAGTTTCAATATGGTACGCTGAGTGGTTTCCAACAAACAACCAGCAAACTAGGTTTCAAATTGCTAGTTCGTATATACCTCCGCTCTATGAAGGAATCGTTTAGCCCAGATACCATACATCAACTATGAAAGAGTACAATTGCACCACTTAGATCTAACTCTCTATTCTTAATTTCTTATTCATTCTCTTTTTTATAGACATTGTCTATTTATTATCACCTTATATCCTTACTATTGGAGTTGGGTAACCCCACATTCATATTCCTTATAACTCTACGAGATTCTTCTTTGAATCCTTTCATGCAAGTTTTAATCCCTTATTGTTCAAACTCTATTTGAGCTTATTCGCTCCTTATTTTCACCTCTCTTCTCTAAGGTTATAGCCTAAGGTACTCTTACCTAAGGTTTCTAACCTATCAGCTTTGATACCAACTGTAACGATCCCAAAATTTATACAATTTAATTCTCGACTTCGGTCGTTAATAATACATTCAACCTCTAATTTTACATCATTAAACGATAATACAACCATTGAAATTTGCGGAATAATTAAAATTTTCTATTACAAACTATCCTCGTTCCCAAAACCTTCAACCTTTACATCTAAATATCTCAGAATTATTTTAATACTATAATAGTTTACATTCGCAAAACAATATTACAATTCAACATTAATACATTATTCGAAACATTAGACATTGTTTATAAGAATAACAACTTAGCTAGGATATTAAATCTTCATATATCACTTTTGATCCATAACAATCAAGTTGCACATAGCGTTACCTTCAATTCTTGAATCTACAAAAATGGTTATTTGCAAGAATGAGCTCGACAGCTCAGCAAAATCTAACAGTTTTCATGCATCACGTAGCACATAATAACATGCTCAACATATAAGAATAATCATAAAAACAAACATAGCATACATGTTGTAGTTCACATAACAACTATAAAGATTGTGTTCATTACTCAATCATCATTCATAGCTCAATCATCATAATCATAGATTGACTTTTAAATTTCATACTTTTGACATATACAATACATCATACACTAAAATTGTAAAGCAGTTCATCATCAAGTTCACATAGCAAAAAGGAACTGAAAGACTTGCCTTTACCGGCATTTTACCAACACGCTAATACTTCGCGTCCTTGGACAACCTACACTGTATGTGAGATTGATAATAAATAAAATCAATACTCAATCTCATGGTCCAATTTATTCTAAGACCTTACTTTATCTTATTATCCTTTATAATGTCTTTATAGACATCTAACTATTTTATATGCAACTTGGTTTTATTTTTCATTTTCAACACTACACATGCTAGACTATCACACTTGTAGTTTAATGTGCGTATATCACACCATTTTATTATACCACTTTGGTTTCAAAAATGCATATTCAACACATTGTTTACATGTTTAATTTTCCTTCATAAATCAAAAATTACCCTTTTCGATTTCTTTCGATTATTATTCTTGTATTATCATCTTTTCATACTTAGATATCCAATATTAGCCATTAGTTAGACACTTTGTATACCAAAGTTTAGAAAACACTATTACTCTTAGGCATTTTATCGAGCACGTTATGTGCACACATTAACTTATCTCAACTCTTGATCTTAAATGGTTAATTATGCATAGAATATGATAACACATATCTATACTCATTACATATGTCAAAACATATTTTTAATCATCAAAATATATCATCACCCAAAAACTTAATTCAAACAGAATTATAAAACTCATCTTCACAATTTCTTTAACAAAACGTTGTTTTCATTTTTAACGTAACTCGTTCATTACATGTTCATTTTTGTTCCTTCTTATATAGAATTTACCCTTACTCAGTGTACTACAACCTCATCTAGGCCTTAAAGTCAGACCCTTATCCATCTAAACCAGATTCTGTAATTCATCAACTAGTCTAGAAATTTTCATTTTCTGGACATCCTTACTAAACAATTTATTTCGGACATGATCCGGTCCATAAAATGGCTCAATCACGTCGTCCTAGCTATTAAACGTCCATATCTACAACTTTACAGTTTTAAGTTTCTTCAGATTCAAAACACACGAATTTATATGAATTTTTCAAAGTTAGAAACCGTAACAGTTTTGATTTTCTGGACAGATTATTTTCCCTTCGTACCAGCCTTACTAAAATAGACATTGCAAGAAATCTACAATAATTTTTCATGTGATTCCACTTTCAAAATATAGCTTACTTCCATATCTTCGATTTGATATAAGGCTCACATTCTAACTCATTATACCCAAAGAGGTATGAATTTCACAAGATATGTCCACAATTACTAAAAAACCTATGAATTTTGTTCTTCAAATTTTCTTTCCATTTCATTTTCTTTCTTGAATCCTCTTGTTTGATTCTTGATAATCCAAGATTAAACCAATACAAACAGATTAAGCATGATCTACTACCCTAGAAACATAAATCTACCCAAAAAAATCAAGGATTAAATAAGAGTTTAGAAGTTACCTTCTTCTAGCTTTTTTTTTTCTTCTTCTTCTAGCTCATCTCAATTCCTCTATTTCTCTCTATCTCTCTCAATTTCTCAATACAACTTCTACATAACAATTATCTACATTATGAAGAACATAAAAATATAATTAAAATAAGGAATTTAGATTATAACTTTATTAGTATGAATTTAAGAGAGAGATGGAGATGATGATGATGGTGCTTGTTTTGTCTTCTCAAAGCTTTCCTTCTTCTTCTTCTTCTTCTTCTTCTTCCTCTTCTTCTTCTCCTACAACTCTCTCTAACTCTCTTCTTCTTTCTTTGGTTTGTTTTCTAAAACTAACATACTAACTTGTAGTATATACATATAATATACAATACTAGTAATATATAATATATGTAACTCCTAGTAATTATTAGATATACTAATTACTAGTTAATACATAGGTTACACCAATTTGAACTTGAAAAGCCTAAGACCATGTTTGGCAAATAGTCATTATTTTAATTAATCAATAGCTTAACATCAATTAATCTCATCAAATTGTCACATAATTATATTTACTTGTTAATTATAATTTTGTGTAACAATCATCACATAACTCATCTAATTTAATTATCTCAATTAAATTAGAACTATAACATAAAATTATTATATTAATTAAATTAAATACTAAATATTCATTTAATTAATCTGCTACACTTAATTACATTACTCTATAATCAAAACAAAATTTATTTATTTAACTCAATAAATAATTCAATTAAATAGATATATATATATATATATATATATAAAAAATGAATATATAACATTCTCTTCACATCAATTCAAATATTCTACAATATATGACATACACATACTCACACCCAACATATCTCATAAATAATACTTTTATTTATAAAATTCTCATTTATAATTTCTAAAAATCTGGGATGTCACAGTGACCGTCCGAGAGTTTCCAATGTTTCCACCTACATTTTGGACAGGAGCCACTCTCGCCTGATGTTGCATAAATTGCATAAAGCCTCTGAACATTCCATCATTCATCATTTGGTCAGTGTTGTTGTTTGCATGAGGATTATCGCCTTCCTGATGCACATTATCTTAATTATTGATATGTGGTGAATCAACGGTCTCCTGTGCTCCATTGTTATTCTCAACATTCTCGGATATCATTTTCAGATACTGCCACAAAACAAAGGTTAATTGACATGTAACATATTATCCCTATATTCTGACTGACCAATTAAATACCAAATAAACTTAGGTAGGTCATACTAGCGAAGGAATTCCCCGTCTCTCCCTTCCTAGTTCTTTTCTCACATCTTAGCCAGGGATCATATCCCTAAGATTTGATACCAACTGTGTCGCCCCCAAAATATGTATACATCACCCATCTTGAGTCGCCAAATACATGGTACAGAATTCAAATACAAACTTAATTATACAACAGTCGTGTAACATATGACTAAACATATGCTGTGAGTTTTAATACAAATATTGTCATCTAGACAATATACAAACTCAATGGGGTACTCATTACATTTATTATCACACTATTTTACAGAATAGTGAGGACTACTAATGCACCATCTAGGACCATCACTCTGTTCCCCGACTAGTCTACGCTACGTTCTCATTTCCTGAAGAGAATAATGAAAGTAAAAGGGTGAGCTTAACTAGCCCAATAAGAAATATTATGACTAAGATGATGCAGAATAAATTATCATTAGCCTTCAACAATGTTAAACTGATAAAATATAACAAACATCAAGTTTAACTGCAGCGGAACAAGCAATCCATTAGAAGAGTCAAGTAGAGAATAAAATCTACTATCTTCTATGATTTAAAAGGTTTTTTTTTTTTTACTTTTTATCGCTAAGACTCAGCTTAATAAATAATCCACATCATCCCTGCACTACGGCCAAGGATATTCATTAGTATCACGACCACAAATTATCCATGCACTACAGGCCAATGATATTCGTGTGTATTCATCAATGGTCATGATCATGCCAACAACTGTCCATCAATGCACTACGGGCCAATGAGGACTTTTTCCACATCATTTGTAACATTACGGTCATGATTACACCGAATAATCCCTGATCATAATCATACTAAGTCCATCTATGCACTACAGGCCATAGATGACTTTCAACATAATATAAATATGAGGATGATGACAAGGATATAAGAATTCAATAAAACAAGTTCAAGAATTAATTTATCCATGAACTAATAATGTCCAAATTGTCAACATGATACTTCTTTGTAGATTAACACTCAAGAATGCTTAGAAGAATATTTCCATTAAAAAATATTGAATGAAGCACAAATATCAAGGATATTCCATTAATTTCATGGAGCATAGAAGTCAAAACTTTAACCAACTGAGTATAATAAAGAATGGAATAACAAAAGAAATCACCAGGCATGCGATAGACCGCACAGATAGTTTATTCCAACAAAATAATAAATAACGGAACCAGGTCATGCGTAAACGCACAAACATGATATTCCAACAGAATAATAATTAATGAAACCAGGTCATGCGTAAAGCATAGACAGGATGTTCTAACAGAATGATAAATAATGGAACCAGGTCATGCATAAAGCACAGACATGATGTTCCAACAGAATAATAAAAAATTGAATAACAGAAGAATTTCACCAAGTATAGGGTAGCCCGCGTATACAGGTTATTCCAACATAATAAAAAGAATGGAATAATAGAAATTCTCTTCACGAATAAGAAAGAAATAATACCCCTTCCGAGTACAACAAATAATATCCCTTACTGTAAAAGAATAGTATTCTGACTGGTAGGGAGAGGATATTCTTGAAGAAAACTTACACTACGCTCAAAGCTTCTTAAAACTCTAAAGAAATACGCTCAAGATTATAGAAGAATTCTCTGAACTTCTGGTGTGGTTTTCAATTCTAACCAAGCATCCTATTTATAGGAAAATAGAAAGGATACTATGCTGCACTATGCAATAAAATATAATATATTATAAATATAAATATATATATATATTTATATATTTTATTTAAAATCTAATAAAACAAATAACTTTATAAAAGTATTATGTTTTATATAAAAAGATTTTACTATGCAAAATACTATGCATAATAGAATATTATATATTCTATTTATAGTCTAATAAAATGAATAACTTTATAAAAGTATTCTGTTTTATATAAAAATCTTTTCTGTTTTATTACATTAATAATACTAATAAAATAAAACTCATTATCATTATTATAATTCACAATATTAATCGACCAGGTCGTTCCTAGGAAAGAGGGGGCTTTCTAATAAGGATTTCTCCCCATTGGCGCGCAATTAGGTGACCAAACCTCTCATTGACAGAACTTCTAGACATCGTTAATATTGCAAATAATAATATTAATAACTTTGTCATCTCAATTATTAATTATAAAATATTGACAATAATTGAATCAAATAATGTGAGATACTATGCAGCAATTACTGTAACAATAATTGAACAAAACTAAGTGACTTCTCACGTAAGCATCAATAATCAATATCGTATGCTACTGTGCAACTATGCGTATTACTGTACTTTTAGCACCGAGTGTTTCAACAGTTAATGGTAAAACTTCCGCTGTTATTTTCATAAAGTATTTTTGTCACTTTCTCAATCCGACAATAATTCCGTTGTGGGGTCCACCAATGATTGTGCCATTGTACGAATATTCCCTGTTAAAACGAATATTCCCCGACCAATCGAATATTATATAATAACTTGCGTACTTTGCAAAATTTATAAATATTACCCACAACTATAACATTATGTCAAATTCATTCCATAATATTAAAAAAATGATATTTATAGAAAATTTATCTTTATTTATAAAAGTTGGGGCCTTACAAAGGGTGAGCATTAAAGTTGCCCATCAAGTTTAAGTTCAATAATATAATGATATATCATGATTGAAAGAGTCTGAATAATAAGCTGGCTATAATTCAACAATATAATTGTGAACTAGCAGGAACAAACTTTTGACTGAACAAGTATTGAACATGATCAAATATATATGAACCAACTGGTAATGAAGGTGATCAACCTTTCATACATGACTTATACATGCAATATGTACAGAGTACAAATTCTACATGGCAATCAGCAATGATTAACCATAAGCATATCCGAATGAATAACTCTTAGTAGAGTTAAGTAAAAATAAACTTGCCTGAACCGATGATTACCGCTACACAATTTATAACGCTTTATCCGAAGACCTAATATTAGTAATATAGATTTCCAATATTAGAATAATATCATCACAATATAATATATATATATATATATATATATATATATATATATAGACTAACCTAAACACATAACATACAACACATAACCCTATCAGTCTATAACACATATAAGACTTAGTATCAGGTCAAACTATTTCAGTCTGACTTGAAACCGACACAAATCTGACATCCCAACGGCTTTAGTCGAACTTTTATCGAGTCTAAGTTCAATTAAACTCTGACTAAACACTTAACAGTATCTTAGACAATTTTCTAAGCAGTCAAAATAATTTTCATAGACTTATAATAATTTTCAGATAATTATTACCATTTATCGTGTATTTTCAATCATTAGAATTATTTTTAAATGAATTAAATACCACAATATTTCTTTATCATTAATATTTATTTATTATAAAATATTAATAAAAATAATCACTTAATATTATAATATATTTATAATATATCAAAGTATTTTTAATAACTTAAAATCATAATTATATGATTTTTAAACAATTAAATTCATTATCCGATAATTGCTTTTAATATTAAAATATTAATATTTTCATGACAAAATATCAAAAGTTATATTTTATAACTTAAAATATTTTTCTAACACTTAAATCATTTTTATATGATTTTTGAATCATTAATTCTATTTTTCCATAATTTATTTAATATAGTTATTAAATAAACTAATTTTCATTAATATTGATTAATTAATGAAATTCATCACAAAATATTAAAAGTCACCGAAAATAACTTAAAATATTTTATTATACCATTATATTATTTTTCATGATTTTTCATGTATTTAAATCATTTTAAATAATTTATTTAATATTATAATTAAAAAATTAAATACCATTTATATTCCAAAAATATTAAATATTTATGAAATATACTCAAAATAATTGAAAACTATTTTTCAGAATTTAAAATAATTTTTCGGAATTTATTATGTATTTTTAATAATTAAAAACTATTTTTTTCTATTTATTTAATTAAAAATATTAATTTTCGAAAATAAAAGTCGCTAAAAGCCCCTATAGCGACAGACCCGTCGCTATAGGTGTTCTTGAGTGTTCATCAACAAACCCAGAAAACCCATGTCAGTCATAAGGTGTCTACTTTGACCACAAAACGTTTCATGTTCTGGACGTTAATAGGGTTATATATTGTTTTAATGTTATAGTATACATGCAATACTACGATTACAAACCGATTTCATGCCCAAACTACATCATCACAGCAAGATCTATGCTACATAATATGTTGTCAGACGTCACCTGGGTTTTCCAATAACCCAGGCAGTTCGGGTAGCTATATCATAGCTCGATTGTCTAAGTGTTCTGATCATGGTTCATAGGATATAATGGTTCACATGTGTACTACTCATGTCAAGGAACATATACAAAACAACATATCGGTCCATAAGCATCCCAATATCTAGAACGATCTCGGTCGAAGGTTGTTAGACTATTTGTTCTTGAGGTTTCTAGGTTTCTTCCCAGAAACTCATCCGTGACCGAGTGTCCTGATTTGAACACTTATTACGACCAATATGGTTGTTTTTTAAGATGTCTAGAGGCATGGCTCTATATTCAAACTAACAGGCTACAAACTGATTACTATAACATTATCATATCATATATCGTCTGACATATAATGGCCTTAGAACATCATGCCAGACGTCGCTTTTAACACTTTCTCGTTACCCGAAAAGTTACGATCATCTTAGGTCAATCTGGATTTGACCGTTTATAACTCACAACCTGGACATCCAATAGCTATGATTCCAGTTCCAGATTAAAGAACTCATGTCATACTACACATTCAAATCTTAAAACAAGAAAAATCAAAAACAGAAAAAGATCTACGATCACTGACATTAGCTTGTCATGCCATATTTCCTTTTTTTCCAGATTTCAAAAATTGCAATTTCGTACACTTTGATGTTATGGATTCACTATATAGCAACCCAGATCACCTATTTACAATACATACTACATGTTTTAACACAAAAACTTAACATCTAACAAGAGATCATACGATTTTGGATATTAGGGTTCTATACCTTTCTAAGCTTTGATTCTTGAACTTTTGATCCTTGATTTGTTCTTGGAGGGCTAGGAGATGATAATGGTTTTAATTTGTCTCTCCTTCTCACTCTAGATTTCGAAATATAGAGAGAGAGTCTAGGTTGCTTTTGAAAATAAGGTAAGTTACTTTACTTAACTTATAAGTTTAATTTTTTTTGATTCAATGTATCTAAGGTTGTAAGGTGGAAATGAATTAGCTGATATAAGTCACATGCCTAGGGTTTAAGGTTAGTGAACAACTTCACCTAAATTCAAAGCCTACCCACCAACTATAAAAAATTACAAAAAGGGCATTAATGACATTTCCATATAATTTTAATTCTAGAATGGTCATTTGATGCAAACCCTTAGGGTTTAGGGTTTGGGTTTGGGTTTAGGGTTTGAACCCTTTAGGGTTTAGGGTTTGAAACCCTTAGGTTTTAGCAATTTGATTTTTCTAAAATTTCTAATTTAGGTTTTAAAAATAGAAAATTAATATTTCTAAATTATAATTAGAATTTTCTAATTATATTAAAATTTCTTAATCATAACTTAAATCTTGCTAATTAGGATTAGTAATTTCCTAATAAAAATTGCTAATTAAGCAATTAACGACAATTGGCATTAGGGTTTACAACCCACGAATTAGGGTTTCTAATAGAAAAATAATTTTTTACTAAATTAGAAATTAGATTTCGTAATTAGATTAGGGTTTTCTAATTACTCATAAATTAAAAATTAAGATTAATATTTCCTAATTAACATTAAAACTTTTAAATTAACACTTAGGTTTTCCCTAATTATAAATTACGGTTTCTAATCCAGAAATTATGGTTTTCTAAATTTGAAATTAGGGTTTGCTAATTAATTAAGCTTTACCCTAATTAATCTTATAACTAATAGCATATGCGCATTATAATTATCCTTTAAGTTCCCAGATTAGGGTTTTAAATTCTCGAATTAGGGTTTTGAATTCCCGGAACGGAAATTAGGGTTTCCAGAACCGGTTTCTAGGGTTTCTTATTAATCGCTAAGGTTTTCTAACTGAACGTTGATGTTCTTAATATATACTTATGGTTTGTTACAGATATCGTTTATCTGGTCAACCCTTGACCCTTAACCACATACTGTACACATATACAACCATATTCACAGAACATAAACGCTTATTCCTTTATTCCTGAATAATTCACCTAAATCCTTCATAGAGTTTTGCAAATCCTCAAAAATTTTTCTTAAAAATATCAAACGCATACACTTATTTTCAGTCTAGGTTCTAATATTGAACCTTAAATCAATTCAATAAAATTTTAAAAATTTTCTAAATTCTCGGGTTGTCACAAAGAAAGACACGTATGCATTATACTCTTATATATATATATATATATATATATATATATATATATATATATATATATATATATAGTATACTAAAAGTAATATGTATATATATATATACCCGATATTATATAATAAGTATTTTATTATATATTATATTTTAGTATATAGTATACATGTATAAAAAAATTTTTTGCCCAATCTTTAGTTTAGAAAAAGAAAATAGGGTTTTCTTGCCTTAAATATTATATGAATTAATTTATTTAACACTTGACATATGATTTATCAAGGTCAATAAAAATTAATTCAAGTAAAATAGAAAATAATAAAATAAATAAATAATTACATATTTATTTAAAACATAATTTGTTATCATCAAAATATAAAATAAAATTATACCTATCAGAGAAGGCAGTTATTGCGGAAGGTGGAAGTAAGGCCTTAAGTCTATATCATAAGGAGAAGAAAAAAAAAAGAACACTGGTAGTGAACATCGTGGAGGAAGCAGCAGCGGAGGGAGTAACTCTGGAAAGAGGAAATGGGAAAACAACAACAACAACAACAACAGAAACAATAATCAAGGAGGAAGTCACCAGGGAAACTTCAAGAAAAGGAATGAAGCTTGTAACAAGTGTGGGAGGAGTCATCAAGGGGAGTTCTGAAAAGGAAAGGGCACGAGCTATAATTGCGGCCAAGAGGGGCACATATCACCAAATTGCCCAAAACCAAAGAAGATCGGGGGATGCTTTGCTTATGGATCAATGGAGCACCAGATAAAGGATTGCCCAAAGAAAGGAAGTAGTGGAACTGGCGGAGGCCAGGGAGGAGGAAGCAAGTTAATGATTGGTGGACCCACAAGAAACCCAATGATCGACCGCCTCAACCTTTAACATGCTCGTCCGTGATGCAGAGTCATGAAGGACATAGTGTCAGGTATAATCCCAATCAATAATATAAATACTTATGTATTAATTGATTCGAGTGCGGCATGTTCTTTTATATCTAAAGAATTTGCTAGTAAACTTAGTACACCCCGAGAACGTTTAGAAGATTCTTTGAACGTTGAAGTTGCGAATAAGGAAATAATCCCTGTAGAATACATTTATCAGAATTGTTGCGCAAACATTAGAGAGCATGAACTCAGCATAGACTTGACTCCTATTAGACTGGGAGAATTTGACGTAATACTGGGAATGGATTGGTTATATAACCATGCGACAATGCAGAATTTGTCGGCAAAGACAAGTGTGTGAACTTTCAGACTCCGAGTAAGTCTAAGGTAGTGTTTTATGATAGCTCATCGCTTAAGAAATCGTGTTGCGTTACGATGATGCAGGCCAAGAAATTATTAAGGAAATGATGTGTAGGTTATTTAGCTTACATCGTAGATATTCGGAAAAAGGGAGAATAAATTAAGGATATATCCGTAGTAAATGAATTTCAAGATGTATTTCTGGATGATCTGCCTGGTCTTCCGCCAGACAGAGAAATCAAATTCGTAATAGACTTAGCACCGGGAACGACACCGATTTCGAAAGCTCCATATCGTATGGCGCCGGTAGAAATGAAGGAATTGATGATACAACTTCAAGAGTTATTATATAAGGGGTACATTCGACCAAGTGTGTCTCCTTGGGGAGCACCAATGTTATTCATGAAGAAAAAGGATGGATCGATGAGGCTCTGTATCGATTATCGAGAATTGAACAGAGTAACGATCAAGAACAGATATTTGCTACCAAGGATAGACGACTTATTTGATCAACTAAAGGGAGCAAAATGTTTCTCAAAGATTGACCTATAAACATGATATCACCAACTGAAAGTGCAGGAGGAGGACATACCAAAGACTGCGTTTTTAACCCGTTATGGAAATTATGAGTTTTTGGTAATGTCATTTGGGTTGACTAATGCTCTGACAACATTCATGGACTTGATGAATCGAGTTTTCAAGCCATACTTGGATAAATTTGTGGTGGTTTTAATCGACGATATTTTGATCTACTCGAAGACAGAGGAAGAACACGTCGAACATCTGAAGATTGTTTTGGAGGCACTACGGAAGGGAAGATGTATTTAAAATTTTCAAAGTGTGAATTTTGGATGAAGAAGGTTCAATTCTTAGGCCACGTGGTGGATGAGAATGGAATCTCAGTAGACCCCGAAAAGGTCAAAGCAGTAAGTAATTGGGAACAACCAAGAACGCCGATGGAGGTGATAAGTTTCTTGGGGTTAGTTGGGTACTATCGAATATTTATCCAGGATTTTTCAAAGATAGCGACCCCGTTGACTAATCTGACGAAGAAGATGGTGAAATTTGTATGGACCAACAAATGCGAAGAGAGTTTTCAAGAGTTGAAGAAGAGATTAAGCGAGGCGCTTGTATTATCATTACCAGATGATACATGAGGATTTGTGGTGTATAGTGATGTGTCACATAGAGGACTGGGTTGTGTGCTAATGCAACATGGAAAATTCATTGCGTATGCATCATGACAGTTGAAGGATTACGAAAAACGATACCCTACTCATGACTTAGAGTTAGCGGCAGTAGTTTTTGCGTTGAAGATATGGAGATATTATTTGTATGGAGAAAAATGTGAGATATAAACGGACCACAAGAGTAAAATATATCTTCACACATAAGGGGTTGAATATGCGTCAGAGGAGGTGGTTGGAATTGATTAAAGATTATGATTGCGATATTCTTTATCACCTGGGGAAAGCGAATGTAGTGGTTGACACGCTAAGTAGGAAGGGAAGAGAGAAATTGATTCAATTGATGACTCAGGAAGAGTTAATAAGAGAAATGGAGAAATTGGAAATATAGGTAAAGGGACAAAAGAGGTCTAAAGAGAAGTTATTTATAATGGAAGCTTGTCCGACATTATTGGATAGAGTAAAAGAAGCACAGAAGAAAGATGGAGAATGTGAGAAAATCAGGAAAAGGATTTAAGAAAATGAGGAAGAAAATTTTTGAATGGATAAAGACGGTATCTTAAGAATCAAAGGAAGAGTGTGGGTACCAGTGATAACTGAGTTAAGAGAAGAGATTTTGCATAAGGCACACAATACGACATATTTTGTTCATCTGGGGAACACTAAGATGTACTGAGACTTGAGGCAACATTTTTAGTGGCCCAATTTGAAACGGGAAGTCGCAGAGTGCGCTAGTATATGTTTGACTTGCCAACGCGTAAAAGTAGAGCATCAACGACCGAGTGGTTTACTACAACAGTTGGAAATACCAGAATGGAAATGTGAGAACATTACGATGGATTTCATGGTAGGACTTTCAATTACGCAGAAAGGTTATGATGCCATTTGGGTTATCGTGGATCAACTTACAAAGAATGCACATTTTCTACCAATCAAGATCTGTTACAATTTAAATTAGTTAGCGAGTTTGTACGTAAAGGAGATTATTTCACGATATGGAGTGCCAGTGTCGATTGTTTCTAACCGAGACCCGCGTTTTACGTCAAAATTCATGAAAATCTTGCAAGAGAGGATGGGAACACATTTAAGGTTGAGTACTGCTTATCATCCTCAGACAGATGGACAGAGTGAGCGGACAATATAAACGCTGGAGGACATGCTTAGGACTTGCGTAATGGATTTCAAGGGAAATTGGGATGACCACTGATAAGTAGGTTTTATACCTAATTATCCGATATCTGTTACCTGAATTATTTGCTTAATCTCATATTTCTTAGTTACTTTTCATGCATTTTGTGTTCATTTTGTAGATTATATGCTTGGGAGTTGAAATCGCAGAGAATTGGTATGAAAACGCAAAGAAAAACAATCCGGACATCGTTTGGGCTTTTATGTTTATTTCATGTTCTTGGTTTGGAACTTGGATTAAATTTTAGAGCTTCTTCTTAAATTTCTGGAACATCTTGAATCATTCCAATCGGAGTTCGGATGCAAGAGTTATGACATTTGTACCAATGGACGTCGAACGTCACTGTTTTGGGTGGCCATTTGCATAACAGTCACTTCCAGCCCAATTTCGACCTTCATCTGTTTGTTATTTCTACATTCTTAAAGAATTAAAGTTGTAGATCTCGTCGATATCTTCGATTTGATAGGTGGCAGGCCTCGTAACTCTTCCCGGATCAAAAGTTATCGTCGTTTTCCCAAAGGACGTTAGAGCAGAAACTTTTCCTTCACAAAACCGCCGCCGGGGTGGGCATGCAAGTCACAAGACAAGCCCCTAGCCCGCCGGGGCGGGTCCAAAACAAGCCTAGACCCCCTTTGGGGCGGGGGTATGCCCAGAAAATGTGAGAAAATGCGAATTTTGGTCCAATTTGAGTCCAGAAAGGATTGTTTCGATCCGATTAACACAAGGACTTCCAAAAAGGACTTAAAGACATGTGAAGAGACTTATAAAAGGAGGAGAATCACAAGGATTAAAGGAGATTAGAGATTAGAGAGAGGATTCCATTTGATTAGAGTATATTAGACTAGATCAAAATCATAGTTCTAATGAGTTTTGGAGAATGAAGTAACTTGGAGACCATTGAAGATTCAAAGTATGAGCAAGGAGGGAGCATCAAATCTACAGAAAATAGATTCTATCTTCTTATCTTCATCTATCTTTGTCTTTTAATGATTATTCAATTGTGGATTCTTAGTTTTAATTCAATAATCATGAACTAATTCTTTGTTTGAGATTACAATGGATCTTATTGTGTAGTTTATTTTAATATGCTTCACTATTAATTATTAAGTTCTATCGTGAGGATTGTCTATTTTGATTTGGACTTAATTGTTTAATTGATTGGCCATTAATTATCGTGATAATCTATATGAACTCGAGAGATGAAGTTTAGATTTAGATCTAATCATAATAGCATGTGATTGTGTTTTCTGCATGGCGTTGGAATACATAATTTATGTCTAGGATAGAGATATACCTAACATCGCATGTAATCTTATAGAGAACTTGTGCTTTAAATCCTTTTTAATTGTATTTCACATAGAGATATAGTGGATTAGTTAATTAGGGTGTCTTGCTTAATTCTATCATCTGTGGATTTAAGTGAGTATGGATATTATGCATCGAGAGGTGGTTTTATCTGCTATAGTGTTCTTGATTAACAATTCAAGATAGAAAATAATTGATGAGAAGTGTGTTAACTTAAATGAAGCAATAAGTGAAGTTGTGATCTTAAATCTCCATAATCTTAATTTTTAGTGGAATTTAATAGTAGTTTAATTATATAATTTGAAATTCATTCGTTTAAATAAGATTGAGTTGATTATGGGTTAGTACTTGGTGATTTTTATTAAATAACTCCTCGTGGGAACAATATTCTACTTTCACTTTATTGCTTGTTGACCACGTATACTGGCGTGTTGTGCGTAATTAGATTTTACCCAACAAGATTTTGGCGCTGTTGCCCGAAAATTAGTTAATATATTTTTGCCAATATTAGCTTCAATCAAATTAGTCTTAATTAAAACATTTTTTATATTTATTTAATTCTCTTCCTATTTTTCTTTATTTTCAGGTACCATGGATGGATTCAATTATCAAAGGCCATATTCGACTATGACTCAACCAAGGGGAGCGGGGATTGATGGACTCAATGTATTTTCTGCATTATCTGTGACGCCCCCAAAATAGGTATACATCACCTATTCTGAGTTGTCAATACATGGTACAGAAACAACTACAACTTTATTATTACAACAAGAAAGCGTGAGTTTGAATACAAATATTATCTTCTAGACAATATCTATACTCAAATAAATCCTCATCACATTTATTGATACATTATTTTACAAAAATGGTGAGGACTACTAAACAATCCTTTCTAAAACCTTCATTCCATACCCCACTAAGTACTCGCTATATTCTCGCCTCCCGAGAAAAATGGAACAAAAAAGGAAAGGGTGAGCTCAACTAGCTCAAGAAAAGAATATTATGACTAAGATAATATACAACAAATTATCGTTAGTCTTCAACAGGAAAAATATAATAGAATACAATAGACAACAAATTTTAAATCAATATTCGCAATGAAAATAATAATTCATTAGAAGAGTTAAGTAGAGAATGCAAACTACTATCTTCTATGTATGAATTTAAAAGTTCATCGCTCTATCTTTTATCCCTCGTAACATCAATTAATATACATCCGAATCAAATATTCATCTTTTTGACTACAGCCAAAGATATTCATCATTAGTCATGTTCATTTAAACACTGCTCATCTTTGCACTACGGGCCAAAGATATTCTTCAGAAATCATTCATCTTTGCACTACAGGCCAAAGATATTCTTAAGAAATCATTCATCTTTGCACTACAGGCCAAAGATATTCCATAATATCATCATTTAAGACTGAGGATGATGAAAAATATTTTTTTAAAGAAATGAATCCAGTGAAACAAAATGACAAGGATTAAGGATTAAGGATTCGTACTTGGTTTTATCCACGTCCAAAAATACCTCAAAAATAATCATAGTGGTGTAAAATTCAAGAATGATCAAAACATGGATACAATCGAGTTAGTATCCGTAATAGATGTTTTGACTTAAAAGAAGAAATTTTATTTTTCTAATGAATAGTACCAGATATCGTGAATAGTCTTGATATCGTGAATAGTAACTCTGACACCAAAAAATATAAATTCCACAAAAACATCTTCACGCTTCATGAATAGTACTCGTGAATAGTAACTCGTGAATAAGAACTCATGAATAGTAACTCGTGAATAGCAACTCGTGAATAGTAACCCATGAATAGTAACCCCAGATATGAAAAAGTTCCAAATTTGATAAAAACTTCAGATCAACATTTCAAAGATAATGATATTGAAGAAATAATATCATTACTGAAAAAAAATAATATCCCTTACCTCGAAAGATCGAGATTTCTAGCTAGAATACCGGTATAATCTTGAAGGAACTTGCACCGCCTAGCAATACTCAAAGTATACTCAAAATACTCACAAGAATACGCCGATAATATAGAGAGAGAAAACTTCAGCTTCGTGTGATTTTCAATTCTAACCCAAGACCCTATTTATAGAAATTGCTTAGAACACCAAAGCGTAAAATTTAATATATTAATAATATTATTTTTCCACATCTTCCTACGCACACCATCAGCTGAAATCAACCACTAACACATGTCCCATAAGTGACAAAAACGTTTTTCATGCAAAAGTTACTTAAAACTCCAAAAAATGATAATCAATTAATCCGAAACTTCAATAATTCATAATAAATAGCCCTTTCATCAGAAAATTCGAATCTCGCGAGTTTTTATAGGAAATTCAATTCTCTACAACTTTGCAGAAGAAAGTTTTTTCAAATTCCAAATAAAATTGACCGAAATCCACAAACCAAGGCGATTTTACAAAGTTATAATCAAATTTCACCAATAAATGGGGTCCAATTTATTATGTTTAACATGTTTTAAACATTTATTGCAACAAAAATACTCTTCCTCCTCTTATACTCATATATCCCCATTCGTTGTAAAAATATCACCGTTAATATATTATTAAAATAATATATTTAAATGAATTATTTTATCGTAAAAAGATAAAATATTAATTTTCAAAAATTTTCTCCATCTATATCCACATAAAATCAATATTTTCCTCATCATATAAATCAATAATTAATTATTCACAAATAATATTACAGAATCACAATATTGACAACCGTGCAGCCTCAGAGTGAAAGAGGGGGGCTTTCCAATAAGAATTTCTTCTTCTTGGCCTTGATTAGGTGACCAAACCTCTCCTGTATGTAACTTTCTAGACATTGCCAATAATGTTATCTAATAATATTATTCAGATAATATGAATTATTGCTTCGATAATGAAAAATACCGTGTAATGACAATTATTGAACAATGAAGAATATAAAATATCAACGCAGCAATTATTAACTCAATAAAATAATCGAATAAAGAATTATCGTAACCATTATTGAGTAGTGCCCTCTTCACGTAAGAATCAATAATTAGTGCAATACCGGTGCTACTCTTGCTCAACAACGCGTATTAGTGTGTCTTAACCACCGGGTATTCCAACAAGATTAATTGGTAATAACTACGCCATTATTTAAAAACAACTTATATTTGTCGTTTCTTTCATCCAATCGCTTTTCACATGGGGGCCACACATTACGTCATACTGGTCGCATTTAATATTCCCCCACAAAGCATTTAATATTCCACGACCAAACGAATATTCCCCACAATAATGAATATTTTATAACCACTTGCTTATTTTGAAATATTTGCGTATTTAACCCTTAACTATCCACATTAATCAAATCAACCCTTACTATTTCAAAATAATAAATAAAGGAAATTCCTTTTATTTAAAAATTTGGGTCTTACAACCTCCCTCCTTATGAAATTTCGTCCTCGAAATTGACGTGACGACTGTGTTTCAAAAGGTGAGGATACCTCGCTTTCATTTCCGCTTCCAATTCCCGTGTCATTTCTCTATAGCATTGATTCCTCCATAAAACTTTAACTTGTGGTATGACCTTTTGCACGTGTAGGACATGCTCCTTCCTATCCAAGATCTTGACAGTACCTCCTCATATGTTAAGTCTTCTACTATCTCGTCCGGTTCTAACTCAATAACGTGGTTCGGTCTTTCACATATATTTACGATACGAGATATGTGAAACACATTATGAACACGAGACATACTTGAGGTAACGCAAGTTTATAGGCTACATTTCCTACTTTGGTCAAGAATTTGAAATGGACCAATAAATCGTGGATTGAGCTTTCTCTCTTCCCAAATCTTGTAAAACTCCCTTCCATGGAGCAACTCGCAACAATACACGATCCCCTACATTAAATTCCACGTCCTTTCGATGAAGATCCGCATAACTCTTTTGTCAATCTTGTGCCGCTTTGTATCGTTGTCGAATCATTTGGATCTTTTCTAGAGTCATATGCGTACTAACTCGGTCCCAACAATGTTGCTTCACCCACCTCATCCCAACATATTGGAGAACGACATTTTCGTCCCATATAATGCTTCAAATGGAGCCACACCTATACTTGGCCCTGATAACTGTTGTTGTAGGAGAATTCCACCAATGGTAAATACTTATCCCAACTACCCTTGAAGTCTAGGACACAGAGTCTTAATAGATCTTCAAGAGTTTGAATAGTCCTTTACGATTGTCCGTCTGGTTTGGGGATGGTATGCGAACTAAATCGCAAATCCGCGCCCATAGCTTTTTGCAAGCTAACCCAAAATCTTGAAGTGAATCTTGGGTCACGATCCGAAACTATGGATACAGAGCATGCCATGCAACCTCACAATCTCATTCACGTATATACTAGCAAGACGCTCAAGGGAATAAGTCTCCGTGATCGGCAAAGAAATGAGCGTGACTTGGTTAATCTATCAACAATAACCCAAATAGCATTGATGCCTTGACAAACCGTAGGAAGACCCGTAATCTAAATCCATAGTAATGTGTTCCCACTTCCATTCCGGAATCTCAAGTGGTTGCAACGGACCCTTAGGTACAAGATGCTCCGCTTTTACACGCTGACAAGTTAAACACATCGAGATAAACTTTGCAATCTCTCTCTTCATATTGTTCCACCAAAATGTATGTCGAGATCACGATACATTTTAGTACTTCCGAGATGGATTGCAAATGGCGATTGTGTGCCTCCATCATAATCTTGTACTTCAAATCGTAGTCGTTAGGAACACAAAGTCTAGAGTGGACTCAAGTATTCCTTCTTCATCAATTCTCGCCCCTAATAGCTCCTTCTTGTACTTTCTTCTTCATACGCATCGCCTCCGGCCTGGTGGCTGGAGCAACCTTAACTTTTTCTATTAAAGTTGGCTCTATCGTATACTTGACATCATCGCACTTTTCTTCCGATATGATCTTCTACTCAATCGCCACCTACCACGTTCGCTTACCGGGATGGTATTGAATAGTGTGGTCGTAGTCTTTCAATAGCTCGAGCCAACGTCATTTGCCAGCATGTTGAGTTCTTTTTGAGTGAAGAAATATTTAAGGCTTTTATGGTCTGAATATATCTCCACTTTCTCCCCATATAGATAGTGCCTCCATATTTTTAAGCGGCAAAACGATCGCTTGACTCTAGATCATGAGTAGGATAATTCCTCTCATACTCTTTAAGTTGTCGCGAGGCATAGGCTATGACTTTCCCCACGCCAGCATGAGAACACATCCTAACCTTTTGCCCGAAGCATCATTGAGATAAAAATCCATCCAACCAGATGGTATTGTTAGAACAGTGCCAAATAAGTCTCCTCTTAAGCTCTTGGAAACTTTTCTCGCATTCTTCGCTCCAAACGAATTTTGTATCCTTCCGAAGTTAGCCGAGTTAATGGAGTAGCGATTCGAGAAAACCCTTCCAAGAATCTCCGATAATAACCAAATTAAGCCCAAAAAGCTACGTGACTTGATCCATTCGACTTGGTTGCTCTCCAAACTTTGTATTGCTTCAATCTTCACGGATCAACGAGATACTCAATGTTTCGACACCTCGTGCCCAAGGAATGCTACTTCCTCAAGCCGTAACTCGCATTTCTTCAATTTGGCATATAGTTTGTTTTCACGAAGCCTTTGGAGTACCAAATTTCAAATGGTGCTCATGATCTTCACGACTTTTGGAATATATAAGGATGTCATCAATAAAGACAACAACAAACCGATCCAAATATTCCTTGAATACTCGGTTCATCATATCCATGAAAGCAGCAGGAGCATTAGTTAGTCCGAAAGACATGACTAAGAATTCATAATGCCCATACCGAAGTTACAAGGCGCCTTTGAATATCCTCGCCTTCTAATCTTCAAATTGATGATATCCGTAATCGAAGATCGATTTTTGAAAAGAATTGTGCCTTTGCAATCGGTCAAACAAGTCATCAATACGAGGTAGAGGATACCTATTCTTGATGGTGACATGGTTCAATTCCCGATAGTCAATACAAAGTCGCATACTCCGCCTTTCTTCTTTACAAATAAAACAGAGCACCCCAAGGAGATGTACTTTTACGAATGAAACCGATGTCCAACAATTCCTCGTAGTTGGACCTTTAACTCCTGAAGTTCAATAGGAGCCATTCGATATGGGGTTTTAGAAATGGGCTTTGTACAGTTTCAAGATCAATAAAGAATTCAACTTCACGCTAAGGGGTAGACCGGAAGTTCATCAGAAATACATCGTGAAAGTCAATAACAACAGGGAATATTATTCAAATTTGACGTGTCTTTATTCAAATCCATAACATGGGCTAAGAAAGCTTGACATCCGCTTTTCAATAAACGAATAGCTTTATGATTAGATATGATAGTGATTGATTTTAATGGTTTAGTTGCTTGAATTGTATAATAGGTTGGTTAGGAATATGAAAACTAACAACCTTACGAAAATAATCAATTTTGGCATGATGAGTAGTTAACCAATCAATCCCTAAAATCACATCAAAAGCAAGTATCTTTAAAGAGATAAGGTCAACAGTAAGGTAATGGTGCCAACTTGAATCAAACAAGATTTATAAACGATGGATGTGATGAAAGTTTCTCCTAACGGAGTTTCCACAGAGATAGGTCAAAGTCTAATTTCTCCTGAGTCAAGTTTAAACGCTGAGCACATATGTGAGAGAGATAAATGAATGGGTAGCACCCCAGTATCAAGTAAGGTATAAACTTCGCAAGAATTTATAAATAGCTTACCCGTGATAACCTCGTTTGGGTTCCTCGCATTATGACCAAATCCACAAACGCTCTTCCCGAAATCGTTGACTTTGACTTTTTCTCGGATAGTTTTGAGTCACCGTCCCATTGAACTAGGTTTCGCCATCTTGTATAATCTCGAGCGATATGTCCTTCCTTTCCACAATTATAGCATACCTTGAATCTGTTGTGGGCGCTTGGACCGATATGTCCCTCTTTTTCGCATTTGTAGCATATGACCGGGGTGGTCGTTCTCCTCCTTAGAACCGATTTCTTTAAAGACTGCTGCGTCTTCACATAGTCGTTGTTAAATCTCCTTTTAAAATCTCCTCTGACTCGCTTCTTACATTTTTCATGGCCATGATTACCACCAGAGTGGTAACCATTTTTGTCCGTCTGCTTTTCTCCGCCGGTTATCATTATTCTCGCTGATCGCTATCTCTCGTACGATCCTCGGTTATGGTCCCTCGGTTAGACCGTACTCGTTATCTCGCTCTAACAATTGAGCCTCACTTACAACATCTCAATAAAGAGAAAATTTATGAGAAATGAGATACCGACGTATGCCGGGTTTCAAACCTCTAAGAAACATCTGCGTCATACGTTCCTCATTCTCCACCAAATGAGGTGCAAACTGATAACTCTGCAAACTTTGCCTCGCATCTTGAGACAATCGCCATGTTGTTTTGTTCCAATCTGATGAACTCCACTTCCTTCATACGACGAACACTTTCGTGAAAGTATTTGTCATTAAATAGCTTCAAACGCTCTCCCAAGACATGCCGAAAAGCAATTGGATATAGTACGCTTCACGATCTCCCACCATAGTCTCCTTCTCGCCACGAAAACATAAAGGTGGCGAATGGAACCTTCTGTTCCTCCGTGCATCCCAAGACATCGAATATCTTGGTAATTTGTTTGACCCATGTTTCCGCCATGATCGGATCTGGCTTTCCCTTAAATTCTGGTGGTCCCAACTCTTTGAACTGCTTGGCTATGACAACCCGTGAATTGCTATCATTTCCTCCTGTATTTTGAACACGAGTCTCCTCGTTGCGATTTTGCATGAATCGCAAAAAACTTCTAAACATCCCTCTTTCATCATCTCGCTTCAATGGTGTTGTTCACAGGAGGAACATTGCCACTGTTGCATTCTCTCCTCGTTGGTGAGTACAGTATCTCCACGGTCTCATTTCCATTGTTAATATTCTCGACGACATTCTCAAATCATCGTCATAAAACAAGGGTTAATTAAGGAAATCAATATATCACATAATATCCCTATATACGACTCAACTAACAAATAAGCTTAGGTAGGACACACTAGCGAAGGATTTACTCGTCTCTCCCTCCTAGTTCTATTCCCCGATCTCCGCCAGAGATCATATCCTAAGCTCGATACCAACCGTGACGCCCCCAAAATAGGTATACATCACCTATTCGAGTTGTCAATACATGGTACGTAAACAACTACAACTTTATTATTACAACAAGAAAACTGTGAGTTTGAATACAAATATTATCTTCTAGACAATATCTATACTCAAATAAATCCTCATCACATTTATTGATACATTATTTTACAAAATGGTGAGGACTACTAAACAATCCTTTCTAAAACCTTCATTCCATACCACGACTGCACTCGCTATATTCTCGCCTCCCGAGAAAAATGGAACAAAAAGGAAAAGGGTGAGCTCAACTAGCTCAAGAAGAATATTATGACTAAGATAATATACAACAAATTATCGTTAGTCTTCAACAGGAAAAATATAATAGAATACAATAGACAACAAATTTTAAATCAATATTCGCAATGAAATAATAATTCATTAGAAGAGTTAAGTAGAGAATGCAAACTACTATCTTCTATGTATGAATTTAAAAGTTCATCGCTCATCTTTTATCCTCAGTAACATCAATCAATATACATCTCGAATCAAATATTCATCTTTGCACTATAGGCGAAAGATATTCATCGACCGTCATGTTCATTTAAACACTGCTCATCTTTGCACTACGGGCCAAAGATATTCTTCAGAAATCATTCATCTTTGCACTACAGCCAAAGATATTCTTAAGAAATCATTCATCTTTGCACTACGTGCCAAAGATATTCCATAATATCATCATTTAAGACCGAGGATGATGAAAATATTTTTTTTAAAGAAACGAATCCAAAGAAACAAAATGACAAGGATTAAGGATTAAGGATTCGTGTACTTGGTTTTATCCACGTCCAAAAATACCTCAAAAATAATCATAGTGGTGTAAAATTCAAGAATGATCAAAACATGGATACAATCGAGTTAGTATCCGTAATAGATGTTTTGACGAAAAGAAGAAATTTTATTTTTCTATTGAATAGTACCAGATATCGTGAATAGTGTCAGATACGTGAATAGTGCCGTATACGTGAATAGTAACTCCGACACCAAAAGATAGAAATTCCACAAAAACATCTTCACGCTTCATGAATAGTACTCGTGAATAGTAACTCGTGAATAGTAACTCGTGAATAGTAACTCATGAATAGTAACTCGTGAATAGTAACTCATGAATAGTAACCCATGAATAGTAACCCCGACATGAAAAAGTTCCAAATTTGATAAAAACTTCAGATCAACATTTCAAAGATAATGATATTGAAGAAATAATATCATTACTGAAAAAATAATATCCTTACCTCGAAAGATCAAGATTTAGCTAGAATCTACGGGTATAGTCTTTGAAGGAACTTGCACCGCCTAGCAATACTCAAAGTATACTCAAAATACTCACAAGAATACGCCGATAATATAGAGAGAAAACTTCAGCTTTACGTGTGATTTTCAATTCTAACCTAAGACCCTATTTATAGGAAATTGCTTAGAACACCAAAGCGTAAAATTTAATATATTAATAATATTATTTTTCCACATCTTCCTCACGCACACCATCAGCTGAAATCAACCACTAACACATGTCCCATAAGTGACAAAAACGTTTTTCATGCAAAAGTTACTTAAAACTCCAAAAAATGATAATCAATTAATCTGGAACTTCAATAATTCATAATAAATAGCCCTTTCATCAGAAAATTCGAATCTCATGAGTTTTTATAGGAAATTCAATTCTCTACAACTTTGCAGAAGAAAGTTTTTCAAATTCCAAATAGAAATTGACCAAATCCACAAACCAAGCGATTTTACAAGCTATAATCAAATTTCGACCAATAAATGGGGTCCACCGCATGTTTAACATGTTTTAAACATTTATTGCAACAAAAATACTCTTCCTCCTCTTATACTCATATATCCCCATTCGTTGTAAAAATATCACCAAGTAATATATTATTAAAATAATATATTTAAATGAATTATTTTATCGTAAAAAGATAAAATATTAATTTTCAAAAATTTTCTCCATCTATATCCACATAAAATCAATATTTTCCTCATCATATAAATCAATAATTAATTATTCACAAATAATATTACGTAATCACAATATTGACAACCGTGCAGCTCCTCAGAAAGAGGGGGCTTTCCAATAAGAATTTCTTCTTCTTGGTAGCGCAATTAGGTGACCAAACCTCTCCTTAGATGTAACTTTCTAGACATTGCCAATAATGTTATCTAATAATATTATTCGGATAATATGAATTATTACTTCGATAATGAAAAATAATCGTGTAATGACAATTATTGAACAACAAACAATATAAAATATCAACGCAAAGAATTATTAACTCAATAAAATAATTGAGCGAAAGAATTACTCGTAACCATTATTGAGTAGTGCCTCTCTTACGTAAGAATCAATAATTAGTGCAATACCGTGTATCTTACTTTGCTCAACAACGCGTATATTAGTGTGTCTTAACCACCGGGTATTCCAACAAGATAATTGTGAATAACTACGCCAGTTATTTAAAAACAACTTATATTTGTCGCTTTCTTCATCCAATCGCTTTCCGTTATGGGGCCCACATGGGGTCGCGGCTAAATGCGAATATTCCCTAACAAAGATTTAATATTCCACGACCAAAACGAATATTCCCGAAACAATAATGAATATTTTATAACCACTTGCTTATTTTGAAATATTTGCGTATTTAACCCTTAACTATCCACATTAATCAAATCAACCCTTACTATTTCAAAATAATAAATAAAGGAAATTCCTTTTTATTTAAAAATTTTGGGGTCTTACATTATCAGCACAACTTGAGACACTTTCGAGGAGGTTAGACGTTCTTGCAGCCCAACGTAATCGAAGGGTAGCAGTTAATTGCAATTATTGTGCTGGTAATCATCCGAGTCATCAATGCACCATTAGTTTTGGGCCGGGACAACACGGTGGTGAATACCTCAACGATTATACATATGCTAATTATCATCAAGTTTGGGGGTATCAACTGGATTCAACATGGAGCGATACTTATGCAGACCAATACTACGCTCCAAATCCAACATTCACACCGAAATTTTCATGTCCACCTCCATTTCCACAAGAAGAAAAGCCAAATCTGAGGGATGTAATATTGAAGGGCATAACAAACCTAGAGGAGATGAGGATTAGCCAAGTGTTGTCAATCCAAAATTTTAATAATCGGATGGAACAACTCGTCACTACCACAACTAATGGTCCTCAATACATGGCTTTCGAGACTGTGATAGATAATTCATGGTTGGAGGAATTGTGGTCCAAGTTCGTAGCATCAAATGAGGAGAGGAGGATTAATCAAGAGCGATCAATTCAGAATCAAGAGAAATTAATTCAAAATATGCAGAACCAGATTGATCAAATGCTCAAAGCCTTGAACAACTGTTCTCAAAACAATTGGTGTTATGATTAGGATTCTGAGATTGATGAAGTGCCCGAACCAAATCTACAGCTGGATGAGACACGAGATTTTGAAAAAGAGGAGACAAGTGGGGGTAATGCAAATAAGGTCAACGAAGAACTAACTATGGGTACCAACGATGATGAGCCTATGTTTTTTATGCCCCAAGTGCCTTCTTCACCAAAGTTCAAGGATCCGGTTAGATTTGCAAAATCATGCCCACTTGGTAGCCATGTCGTCGACAAGGATCTTTATGACATGAGAGCTAGTGCAACAATGAAGCCGTGGTGGGAAGAGAAGAGAGAAGATATAGGAAGAGCCCATTGTGTTTGACACACTTCCATGCCCACATATGATCACAAACACAATGGAGATAGCACCTAGTCATGTGCCCTTCTTCATGGAGATTATACTGAGTCAGATCATGCTAAGTGACTTTGATGCTATGGCCATCACTTTTGGGAACCTCCCAAAGGATTATTTGCTACTGATGGATGGAGGATTCCTCAACTATCGAAGAGGAATTGGATAGCGTTGACTGCACAAAGTCAGCCGAAAGACTATAATTCAAGCGCTAGCTGGGAGGCAACCCAGGAATTTTTCTATTTATTTGCTTTACTAGTTTATTTAGTAGATAGGAATTAATTTGCTTATTAAGTTCTCTTACCAATCCAAGTATTATTCTAATCCATGTTGTCTCTCTTCAGTGTAGGTATTGGAGGTTCAATGGACATGCAAAAGATTATGAAAAGGTTATTCAAGACAAATTCAAGTGTGGTGCCCAATTTGTTCCGTGCGCCTAATCTATTCTCCAAACTTAGCGGACAAGGAGGAGGATTGCTATATTTTCAGGGAAGTTCTCTGCTTTACTTTTTTCTATTTCAGCCATTGAGGACAATGTCTAGTTTAAGTTTGGGGGCATTTTAGTGTCGTATTGCATATAGTTAGTTATTTATATTGTAGTTCATATAATTACATTTAGTTTTTGCATTCACTATCTTAAAAAAAAAATCAAAAATAAAAAATTCAAAAAAATGTTCATTTGCATGAATCCAGTTGTTAGATAGTTTACATTTTATTTTGGCTAATGATGAGATTGGAATTGGGTAGACAAGTATAATACTGACCATTAGAGCTTTGATGTGATTTCTTGTTATGAATTGAGTCTTTTTCTGTTTGTGTGACGCCCCCAAAATTAGGTATACATCACCCATCTTGAGTCGCCAGATACATGGTACAGAATTAAAATACAACTTAATAATACAACTGTCATGTACAATACGACAAAACATAAACCGTGAGTTTGAATACAAATATTGTCTACTAGAGTATATACAAACTCAAAAGGAGTCCTCATTACAATTATTATCACACTATTTCACGTAATAGTGAGGATTACTAATGCACCATCTAGGACCATCACTCGCTCCTCGACTGGCTCCAAATATTTATATTCTCATTTCCCAAGAGAATAGTGAAAGAAAGGGTGAGCTCAACTAGCCCAAGAAGAAATATTATGACTAAAATAATGCGAGAATAAATTATCATTAGCCTTAAACAAAGTTTAAACCGATACAATATAACAAACATCAAGTTTAACTGCAATGAACAAGCAATCCATTAAAAGAGTCAAGTAGAGAATAAAATCTACAATCTTTTATGATTTAAAAGGTTTTCATCACTTTTATCATTTGGGACTCACAATTTAATAAATAATCCACATCATCGAATCACCCCTGCACTACGGCCAAGGATATCCTTTAGTATCACGACCACAATTATCCATGCACTACGGGCCAAGAATTTTTGTGTATTCATTAATGGTCATGATCATGCCAACAACTGTCCATCAATTCACTACGGGCCAATGAGGACTTTTACCACATCATTTGTAACATTACGGTCATGATTACACCGAATAATCCCTGGTCATAATCATACCAAGTCCATCTATGCACTACAGGCCACAGATGACTTTCAAAAAATATAAATATGAGGATGATGACAATGATATAAGAATTCAATAAAACAAGTTCAAGAATTAATTTGTCCAAGAACCAATAACGTCCAAATTGTCAACATGATACTGCTTTGTAGAGTAAAATTCAAGAATGCTCAGAAGAATATTTTCATAAAAAGGTACTCGATGAAGCGCAATTATCAAGGATATTCCACTAATTTCATGGAGTATAGAAGTCAAAACTTTAACCAACTGAGTATAATCAAGAATGAAATAACAAAAGAAATCACCATGCATGTGGTACTTCGCATAGACATGTTATTCCAACAGAATACTAAATAATGGAATCAGGTCAGGCGAAATTCGCATCGACATGATGTTCCAACAGAATAATAAAGAATGGAATAACAACAGAAATCACCATGCATGCAAAGATTGCGATATAGATAGGTTATTCCAATGTAATAATAAAGATTTTAATCAGTCCGCTTTAAAACGCATGCATGAGATATTCCAATGTAATAATAATAAAGATTTTAACCAATTACGGCGTAAAACGCATGCATGTGGATATTCCAACGTAATAATAAAGACGGAATCAGTCCGCCATAAAAATGCACGAATAGGATATTCTAACAGATAGTAAAAGACGGAATAATAGAAGAATGTCACCATGTATACAAAAGTTATTCCAACTAAATAATAAAGAATGGAATAACATAAGTTCTCTTCATGAATACAAAAGAATAACACCCCTTACGAAAGTACAACAAATAATATTCCCTACCTTAAGAAGAAGAAGAGTATTGGATATATAAGTAGTGAAGTAGCGAGATACTTTCTTCTTTCTCTCTATAGTTTATCTCTCTAGAGTTTCAAAGAATTAGTAAGAAAATAATGAAGGAATGAGCTTCTATTTATAGAAAAATGGACTACATAGTAACTAACTCATGAACAAATCCAGATTGATTTACTTTAATTTGACGGTCCATATTTAAAGCAAAATCTTATAAATAAAAAAATAATATATTCTATTTATAATCTAATAAAACGAATAACTTTATTAAAGATTTTACTATACAAATACTATGCAATCACTATGCAAACACTATGCATAATAAAATATAATATATTCTAATTATTGTCTAATAAAATGTATAACTTTATAAAAGTATTCTGCTTTTATATAAAAAGATTTTACTATACAAAACACTATCACGCATACATATGCGACACTATGCATAATAGAATATAATATATTCTATTTATAGAATAACTTTATAAAAGTATTCTGCTTTTATATAAAAGATTTTCTGTATTATTACATTAATAATACCAACAAAACTGAGTGACTTATCACGTAAGCATCAATAATTAATACCGTGTGCTACTATGCAACCACGCCAGATTCATTGTACTTTTAACACCGGGTGTTTCAACTGTTAACGGTAAAACTTCCGCCGTTATTTTCATAAAGTATTTTATCATTTTTTCAATCCGACAATAATTCCGTTGTGGGGTCCACCAATGATTGTGCCATTGTACGAATATTCCCTGTTAAAACAAATATTCCCCGACCAATCGAATATTACATAACAACTTGCGTACTTTGTAAAATTTATAAATATTACCCACAACTATAACATTATATCAATTTCACTCCATAATATTCAAAAATAATATTTATAGAAAATTCATCTTTATTCAAAAAGTTGGGGTTTTACAATCTCCCCTTCTTATGAAATTTCTCCCTCAAATTTAGGGTACGTACCTGGTATATTGAAGAGGTAATGATACCTTGATTTCATTTCAGATACTAACTCCCAAGTCATTTCCTCAACATAATGGTTTTTCCACAAAACTTTGACTTGAGGTATAACCTTGGAGCGTAGAATATGTTCCTTCTTATCCAAGATTTGAACAGGAACCTCTTCATACGTCAAATCTTCCACTATTTCGTCCGGTTCTAACTCAATAATGTGGTTCGGGTCTTCCACATATTTACGTAACATGGATATGTAAAAAGTTATGAACACGAGACATACTTGGCAGAAAAGCTTAGTCTATAGCCACGCCCCTACTCGATCAAGGATTTTAAATGGGCCGATGAATCGAGGATTGAGCTTTCCTCTCTTTCCAAATCTCGTAACTCCTTTCCATGGAACAACACGTAACAACACATGATCTCCTATATCGAATTCCACGTCCTTTCGATGAAGATCAACATAACTCTTTTGTTGATCTTGTGAGGTTTTTATACGTTGTCGGATCGTTTGAATCTTTTTCGTAGTTATACGTACCAACTCCGGTCCCAACAATGTTGCTTCACCCACCTCATCCCAACATACTAGAGAATGACACTTTCTTCTATACAACGCTTCGAATGGAGCCATGCCAATACTTGTTTGATAACTGTTGTTGTAGGAAAACTCCACCAATGGTAAGAACTTGTCCCAACTTTCCTTGAAGTCAAGGACACAGAGTCTTAATAGATCTTCAAGAGTTTGAATCATCCTCTCTGACTACTCGTCCATCTGAGGATGATATGCCGAGCTAAATCGTAAATCCATGCCCATAGATTTTGTAACAATCCAGATTTTTAATTAATATTTAAATATTTATTGAATTATATAAATATTTAATGGATGTGTTTATCGTTGAATAAGTATTTGTTTAATTGATTTGATGTGATTTGATTATTTATTTGTTTAATAAATAATTAATGAGTTAAGGAAAGTAATTATTTTGAGATAGTAATCTAATTTAATTTAATAATTAAGTTAGAGGGTTTATAATGATTAAATAAATTATTATATTATGCAATGAATTGTTATTGGTATTAATTAAATTAAGTATGAAAACTTAATTAATTAGAAGTGTGACAAATAACTATATTATAAGTAGTTATTAAAATAAATTAAAGTAGTTTTAATTTATTTTGCCAAACAAGGATTAAATATATTAATTCTTTAATTTTAAAGAGTTTTGCCAAACAAAGCCTTATTGCTTTTGGAGTTCTTTTTAATTTTGAAATATTATATAAATTATATAAATAAAATAATGAGTAAAATATATTTATAACCTATACGTTATATTTGGTAACTGATATTATTTAATCGGGCTTATTATGGCCATTTACGATTGGTTACCAGTGGTTTTGTTTACGCATTCTAAGTGTTTGCTAAGCCTAAGAAGAAAATCACAGAGAATTTGAGAGAGAGAGAGAGTTTAAGATAGAGAAGCAACAAGAGAAGGTTCCGAATTCTTATTGTCAGTGATTAGCAAAGGTTTCTAAAGCGACAAAAGGTATGTTTTAAAACCTTAATATATATATGTTTACGTTCTTTGTGTCTGTGTTCTTGATTTTCAATGTGTATAAGGTTTTTACAAAGATTCTCTATAAAACCATATTGTTGCCTGTGTTATACTAGCATATATATATATATATGATTGTATGTTTAGCGTACAGACAAGATTGTATGCTAATTTATGTATACAAGTAAGGAGAATTGGTTTTAAAGTGAACATATATGCATGAATATGATTTTTGTAAGATAACAAAATTAGTGTATGTTAATTGTGAAATTATGAAATTGAACCTTGTATATGATAACGGGGTAAGAAATCAGAGAAACATAATTCAAAGGAATCAAATTGGTTTATAAATTATGTTTACCATGTTCACTGTGTAAACAAACATCGGTAATGGTGTTTTGGTTGAAAACAGTGTTTTCAAGGAATTAAGTTTTCTGTGATTGTTGTTTAGTGGTTTAAATTAGTATATGCATATTGGGTAATGTGTATATGTGTAATTGGCATAAGTTATACATGTTAATTAGTGTTAGAAATTAAGTTATAGACAAAAATTTAGTTGTTCTGTTCTTCGTGGGCTACGTTCTGTTAGTTTTCGAGGCCCAGCGCCAAAAATGGAGCCCCAGCGCCAAAAATGGCACCCCAACGCAAAAAATTCGCCCCTGCTTTAAGTTCAAGGTCCCAAAGACTAAAATTTGCGCCTGTTGCCAATCTTAGCTCTTGGCTAGCTATCAGATGACTTAGTTCTCGCGCCGTGGCGCAGGGACAGAAGTCTGAGTCGGACAGATTTGGCCTCCTGTAGTAAAATGGCCATAACTTTCTCATACGAACTCCGATTGAGATGATTCAAGATGATCCGGAATGAGGACGAGTAGACCTACAACTTTCATGCTTTAAGTTTATTAATTGGACGTCTATAAAAGTAGTCAAAATGGTCATCTTTAGGACTATTATGTTTTCAGGGGCAATCGGAGGGCGTCGGGCATGAACATATGCATGTGTAGTGCTCCTGACCATTAAAGATGATGTCCTAAGTTATAAAACATGCATGTTAGTAAATATAATGATGCTTAACATTAATAAATAGTATATTAGATAAGTTATAGAAGCATAGTAAGCATACACAAGAGAGGCAAATCGGGCGTCTGACGAATGAACGTCGAAACTCCGTGCCAAGTGTTAACGAACTTAAAAAGTGTTTCAATTCAATTGAAATGAATATTATAGGATATGAAATGGGTTTAATATAAAACCAATAAGTAGTCCTAGCAAGACTTAAGCACTTGAATGAACTTCGATTATGAAATATAGTGAGTCATAAGTCAAAAAGTTAACACAATCTAATTGAACATTGTGTGCTAATTAATAGGAATGATTATGAGATATGGAGTAGAGTTTACATTACAATTACTATGTGTTGTTATGTGACTAATAGTTGATGTGTATGATTATATAATTGTGTAGGGCACGTGAAGTGCAGATAACTATAAACTGTTCAACTATTATTGGTAAACAACGATCAAGGCAAGTCTTTCGGTTCCTATTTTCTACGTCGACTTGATGAACTGTTTTAAATTGCATGATATGTTATACATGTTGAAATCATGAAATGTTAAAGTCAATATATGTCTGCATTGTTTTGGCTAAGTAATGATGGTTGAGTAAGGAACTCAATCTTTATATTTGCTATGTGAATTAAAAGCATCTATGCCATGTTACTTTAATGAGATGTATATCGAGCATGTTATTATATGCTATGTGATGCATGAAAACTGTTAGACTTTGTTGGGCTATCGAGCTCACTCTTGCAAATAACCACTTTTGCAGGTTAAGATTTTAAGGTAAAGATATGTGCTAAGTGAGTTATAGAGATCTATATCTACGAAGATTACTTATGTTTTATGAGAAATGAATTTCATATTTTGAACGTAACATGTTGTTGAATTGTAAGTTGAGCTATCCAATGTATATGGATTTTTAGTTATGATGTAAGACTTTATATAGTCATTTTGTTGTAATGATTCATGATATAAGATTGAATCAAAGAGATGTAATGTAAAGGTTGCGATTCAGGGCAAGAAAGAAGGAAATGTATAAACGTTTTAATTATTCTGCAATTTTAGTGTTTTTAATATCGAATAATGATGTTTTATTAGAGATTTAATGTATGGTTAACGACCGAAATCGAGATTTAAATGGTATGAATTTTGGGGTCGTTACAAGTTAGTATCAAAGTTGTAGGTTATAAACCTTAGGTAGGAGTACTATAGGCTATAACCTTAGAGAAGAGAGGTGAAGATAATAAACGAATAAACTCAAATAGAGTTTGAACAATAAGGGATTAAGAACTTGAGTGAAAGAATTCAAAGAAGAATCTCGCAGAGTTATAAGGGTTATGAATGTGGGGTTACCCAACTCCAATAATAAGGATGTAAGGTGATAATAAATAGACAATGTCTATAAAAAGAGAATGATAAAGAAGTTAAGAATAGAAAGTATGGTGCAATTGTACTCTTTAGTAGTTGATGTATGGTATCTGGGCTAAACGATTCCTTCATAGAGCGGAGGTATATATGAACTAGTAACTCGGAACCTAGTTTGTTGGTTGTTTATGGGAAACCACTCAGTGTACCATATTGAAACTGTTAGAGACTCGATGTGTACAAAGTGTAGAAATGGATACGTATGATGAAAGTGTAGAACTCGAATGAAATTTTTGAGCGATGTAACTGAAGTTAGAAATTCTTAAAGGAATAATTTTTTGTTAAACAAGAAGATTCAAAGAAGAATCTAAGAGATATAAAGATAAGAAATAGGAGTTTCCTAACTCTAAAAGCCAAGATAACGAATAATGTCGTAAATGATGAAAAAGGGAAAGAAAGAGGATCGTAAAACAAAACGATCACGAGTTAAGAAAATACTTTTAAGGGAGATGATTATAGAATAAGATCACGACGTGATCTGTTTAAGTTATAAAAGGAAGATGGGTTGTAATGGTTGAATGATTATAGCTTGATGCTATGAAGATAATGTACTATGATAGTACGAGATAAACTCATGAGGAGTTATAGATAATGTGATACGAGGAATTCGTATTGAGCAAAGAGCAAGTTATAAGCAAGATAGAGTTTGGAGGGATTTCAATTGAGGACTCAGGTGGTGGCTGAGTTGTACAAACCTTTGTATGGGCGAGGGTTTTGTGCTTGCACTCAGTTTATCACATTGATAATCATTAGAATGTTTGTGTCGCGCTATTTGCTATATGCCTGTTGAGAAGGTGATTCTTTTCTCATGTGTATAACAGATAGGTAGAGTATAGTTAGAGAATATTATAAGGTTAAGTGCAAGTTCTTAAAACTCATACTTATGGTAGGTTCGTGACTCATAATTATATGATATATTTTTGAACCCCTCAGTGAATGGACGCCTATGGTCTGACTAGGATAAGTTCTTAAACTCATATGATTATAGCAAGTTCCTGAACTCATAACGTGTGGTAAGTTTGACGAACTGGGTATAGATAAGTGTAAATGGAGTATTGAGGATGATAGGAATAGATAGACCTATTAAGCAATGTATCATTATAGAAAGTGGAGTTGATGGTGGAAGCATAGGTATTCTAAATCTACTAGCTATGCTAGACTTTCGAAATTTATTGACTTCGTGCTGATGTTTACACTTTTATTTTCTTGAAAAACATTGGATCAAATGATGGAACCAATGAGTTTTAACAACAATACTATTATTCGTATGTCTATGCTAATTGCTTCAGCTAGACAAAAATGATTTGCAATATATCAAAATGTATTTTATATCATTAATGCATCATGTAACCTAGTGCAAAGATGATAAAAATGATGGAGTCATCAATGCAATATTACCTAGTGTTGGATGTGATATAAGGATCATCAGCCCATTATGGTATAATGTAGTATGATAAAATCACCAAATGATTTAATCCTCAACCTGAATTTGTAAATACAAATCTGGTATCATAGCGTCATAAAAAGATTTTTGAGATTTCTTTAAGATATGAGAATATATTTATATATATATATGTATATGTATATTTCGATTCATGTACGAATTGTTGTAGAAGTCTATGCTATTTGATTCAGCTAGACGAATATTGAAAGATGTTCATGAAATGCATGCGTTTCTTGAGAAGTTATGCCAAACCAAATTATTTTGGTGCGGATTCAGATGTTGAAAAGCTGAGATGAACAACCCTTTTATAGGGGATTACGTGGAGGTATTGAGATGTTTGTGCACAATACATTGTACGATGGGCTGATCACCCTAAGTACGAGGAGTCCCTATAGTCTTATGACTGTTAAAGTTTAAGTTGAAAGATTACTTATAACTATGGACATACACATAGCATTTAAATATTTGTGCACAATACATCGTACGAACGACTTAACACCCTAAGTACGGGGGTCCTTATAGTCTTATGACTATTAAAGTTGAAGTTGAAAGATTACTTGTAACTGTGGACATAGTTCGTGGTCTTATGACCCTCAGCATGATTTGGAATCTTTTAAATTCATGTTATTCATATCGCTTCCCAATTATTGAGCAATTGTGGAAGATTCTTGATATTCTAAAAGGTGAATGTGGTAAGGATGATATTCCTTAGAAAGAAGTGAGTCGTAGAATGCGACACTGAATGATGAATATGTTGAATAAGTGAGAAAAGAGATTTTGAAGTGAGAAGGATATGAGTTATCAAAGAATAATGTAAAACTTTTAATAGAAAAGTTAATAATTGTAGAATGATCTTTGTGGAAAGAAAGTGGTTATAGAAACTAATGAATGAATGAAGTAGTGACATAAAATCTACTCTGATAGATTGAATGAATAAAGATTAATAAATAAAATTTCAAGGACGAAATTCTTAGAAGAAAGGGTGAATGTAATATCCCGAGTGTTGATGATAACGATCCTTAGATAAGAAAATGAATGGGTTAAAAGTTATATAATACTCAGAATATATTGAGATCAAATGAAAGTTATGAAATGAAACCTACAATTTGTTAAAGTAATGAATGTAGAAGGAAATATATAAGCTATATTTAGATAAAATGATGAAAGATTACTACGAGTTATTTGTTTAATTTGTGTCTTCGATTAAGGAAATGTAATCTTTGTAAAATAAGGGAAGATTATAACGAATGAGTGGATTGAGTTGTGATTAGAGGACGAAATCCTTGTAAGGAGGGAATGATGTAACAATCCAAATTTTAATTAATATTTAAATATTTATTGAATTATATAAATATTTAATGGATGTGTTTATTGTTGAATAAGTATTTGTTTAATTGATTTAATGTGATTTGATTATTTATTTGTTTAATAAATAATTAATGAGTTAAGGAAAGTAATTATTTTGAGATAGTAATCTAATTTAATTTAATAATTAAGTTAGAGGGTTTATAATGATTAAATAAATTATTATATTATGCAATGAATTGTTATTGGTATTAATTAAATTAAGTATGAAAACTTAATTAATTAGAAGTGTGACAAATAACTATATTATAAGTAGTTATTAAAATAAATTAAAGTAGTTTTAATTTATTTTGCCAAACAAAACTTAAAATATATTAATTCTTTAATTTTAAAGAGTTTTGCCAAACGAAGCCTTATGGCTTTTGGAGTTCTTTTAATTTTGAAATATTATATAAATTATATAAATAAAATATATTTATAACCTATAATGTTATATTTGGTAACGATATTATTTAATTCCAGCTTATTATGACCATTTACGATTGGTTACCAAAGGGTTTTGTTTACGCATTCTAAGTGTTTGCTAAGCCTAAGAAGAAAATCACAGAAATTTGAGAGAGATAGAGAGAGTTTAAGAGAGAGCAGAAGAGAAGGTTACGAATTCTTATTGTCGATTGATTAGCGAGGTTTCTAAATCGACAAAAGGTATGTTTTAAAACCTTAATATATATATGTTTACTTTCTTAGTCTTCTTTGTATACGTGTTCTTGATTTTCAATGTGTATAAGGTTTTTACAAAGATTCTCTATAAAACCATATTGTTGCAAGTGTTATACTAGCATATATATATATATATATATATATATATATATATATATATATATATGCATATGCATGAATATGATTTTTGTAAGATAACAAAATTAGTGTATGTTAATTGTGAAGTTATGAAATTGAACCTTGTATATGATAATTGGGGTAAGAAATTCAGAGAAACATAATTCAAAGGAATCAAATTGGTTTATAAATTATGTTTACCATGTTCACTGTGTAAACAAACATCGGTAATGGTGTTTTGGTTGAAAACAGTGTTTTCAAGGAATTAAGTTTTCTGTGATTGTTGTTTAGTGGTTTAAATTAGTATATGCATGTTGGGTAATGTGTATATGTGTAATTGGCATAAGTTATACATGTTAATTAGTGTTAGAAATTAAGTTATAGACAGAAATTTAGTTATTTTGTTCTTCGTGGGCCGCGTTCTGTTAGTTTTCGGCACCCTAGCGCCAAAATTCGCGCCCCAGCGCCAGAAGTTCGTGCCCAGCACTGAAATTTGCGCCCCAGCACCAATCTCGTGCTGCGGCACCACTTTATGACTTAGTTCTCATGCCGCGGTGCGGGGACAGAAGTCTGAGTCTGATAGCTTTAGCCTCTTGTAGAAAAATGGCCATAACTTTCTCATACGAACTCCGATTGAGATGATTCAAGATGATCCGGAACGAGGACGAGTAGACCTACAACTTTCATGCTTTAAGTTGTTTAATTTGAGGTCTGTAACAGTAGTCAAAATGTTCATCCTTAGGACTGTTATGTTTTCGGGGGCAATCAGAGGGCGTCGGGCATGCACATATGCATGTGTAGTGCTCCTGACCATAAAAGATGATGTCCTAAGTTATAAAACATGTATGTTAGTAAATATAATGATGCTTAATATTAATAAATAATGTATTAGATAAGTTATAGAAGCATAGTAAGCATACACAAGAGAGACAAATCCAAGGCATGATGAATGAACGCCGAAAACGCCAGTGCAAGTGTTAACGAACTTAAATAGTGTTTCAATTAAATTTAAATGAATATTATAGGATATGAAATGGGTTTAATATAAAACCAATAAGTAGTCCTAGCAAGACTTAAGCACTTGAATGAACTTTGATTATGAAATATTGTGAGTCATAAGTCAAAAAGTTAACACAATCTAATTGAACATTGTGTGCTAATTAATAGAAATAATTATGAGATGTGGAGTAGAGTTTACATTACAATTACTATGTGTTGTTATGTGACTAATAGTTGATGTGTATGATTATATAATTTTGTAGGGTACGTGAAGTGTAGATAACTGTAAGCTGTTAAAATATTATTGGTAAACAACGATCAAGGCAAGTCTTTTGGTTCCTATTTTCTACGTGGACTTGATGAACTGTTTTAAATTGCATGATATGTTATAAATGTTGAAATCATGAAATGTTAAAGTCAATATATGACTGCATTGTTTTGGCTAAGTAATGATGGTTGAGTAAGGAACTCAATCTTTATATTTGCTATGTGAATTAAAAGCATCTATGCCATGTTACTTTAATGAGATGTATATCGAGCATGTTATTATATGCTATATGATGCATGAAAACTGTTAGACTTTGTTGGGCTATCGAGCTCACTCTTGCAAATAACAACTTTTGCAGGTTAAGATTTTAAGGTAAAGATATGTGCTAAGCGAGTTATAGAGATCTATATTCACGAAGATTACTTATGTTTTATGAGAAATGTATTTCATATTTTGAACGTAACATGTTGTTGAATTGTAAGTTGAGCTATCCAATGTATATGGATATTTAGTTATGATGTAAGACTTTGTGTAGTCATTTTGTTGTAACGATTCATGATATAAGATTGAATCAAAGAGATGTAATGTAAAGGTTGAGATTCAGGGCAAGAAAGAAGGAAATGTTTAAACATTTTAAATATTCCGCAATTTTAGTGATTTTAATATCTAATAATGATGTAAAAATTAGAGGTTGAATGTATGGTTAACGACCGAAGTCGAGATTTAAATGGTATGAATTTTGGGGTCGTTACAGATTTTTGCAAACTAACCCAAAATCTTGAAGTGAATCTTGGGTCTCGATCAGAAACTATGGATACTGGCATACCATGCAATCTTATAACCTCGTTTATGTACATACGAGCAAGACGTTCAAGTGTATAAGTTTCTCGTATCGGTAAGAAATGAGCAGACTTGGTCAATCTATCAACAATGACCCAAATCGCATCTATGCCTTGAGAAACTTTGGGAAGACCGGTAACGAAATCCATGGTAATGTGCTCCCACTTCCATTCTGGAATTTCAAGTGGTTGCAATTGACCTTTTGGTACTTGATGCTCCGCCTTGACTCGTTGACACGTTAGACACCTTGAGATAAACAGCGCTATCTCTCTCTTCATATTGCTTAACCAAAATGTATAACTAATATCATGATACATTTTGGTACTCCTAGGATGAATTGCAAACGGTGTGTTATGCGCCTCCATAATGATTTTATACTTTAAATCAGGATCGTTAGGAACACAAAGTCTGGAGTTAACTCGAAGTATTCCTTCTTCATCGATTCTTGCTTCCGGCATATCACCTTCTTGTACTTTCTTCCTCATACGCATCAGCTCCAGGTCTATAGCTTGAGCAGCTTTAACTTTATCAATTAAAGTCGGTTTTACTCGTATATTCGCCATCATCACATGGGTCCCTGGAATCTTTAACTCTATCTCCATCCTTTGCAAGTCACACAAAATAGGCCTTTACGTTGACAATATCGCATTCGCACTTGCATATGATCTTCTACTCAATGCGTCAGCTACCACGTTCGCTTTTCCAGGATGGTATTGGATAGTATGATCATAATCTTTCAATAGTTCAAGCCAACGTCGTTGTCGCATGTTGAGTTCCTTTTGAGTGAAGAAATATTTGAGGCTTTTATGATCCGTAAAGATCTCCACTTTCTCCCAATACAAGTAATGCCTCCAAATCTTTAGTGCGAAGACAACAGCTGCCAACTCTAGATCATGAGTAGAATAATTCCTCTCATATTCTTTGAGTTGTCGTGAGACATAGGCTATAACTTTCCCATGTTACATGAGAACACATCCTAACCCTTTGCCCGAAGCATCACTGTAGATGATAAATCCCTCCGAACCAGATGGTATTGTCAGAGCAGGTGCTAAAATGAGTCTCCTCTTGAGTTCTTGAAAACTCTTCTCACATTCCTCGCTCCAACCGAACTTTGTATCTTTCCGAGTCAGCTGAGTTAGTGGAGTAGCGATTCGAGAAAACCCTTCTACGAATCTCCGATAATAACCAGCTAAGCCAAGAAAGCTACGTACTTCGGTCACTGATTTAGGTTGCTCCCAACTTTCAATAGCTTCAATCTTTGCTGGGTTAACAGATATTCCATGACTTGATACCACGTGCCCAAGGAATGCTACTTCCTCAAGCCAGAACTCGCATTTCTTTAACTTGGCATAAAGCTTATATTCATGAAGCTTTTGGAGTATCAGCCTCAATTGTTTCTCATGATCTTCACGGGTTTTGGAATATATAAGGATGTCATCAATAAAGACGACCACAAAGTGATCCAAATATTCCTTGAATACTCGGTTCATCATATCCATGAAGGCAGCAGGAGCATTAGTCAATCCAAATGACATGACTAGGAATTCATAATGCCCGTACCGAGTTCTGAAAGCCGTCTTTGAATGTCATCGCCTAAATCTTCAATTAGTGATATCCGAATGAAGATCAATCTTTGAAAAGAATTTGGCTCCTTGCAACTAGTCAAACAGGTCATCAATACGTGGCAATGGGTACCTATTTTTGATGGTGACATGATTCAACTCCCGATAATCAATACAAAGTCGCATACTCCCATCTTTTTTTTTTTCACGAATAGAACAGGAGCACCCCAAGGAGAAGTACTAGGATGAATGAAATCGATGTCTAACAATTCTCAGGGTTGGGTCTTTAACTCCACAAGTTCAATAGAGCCATTCGATATGGGCTTTGGAAATAGGTTTTGTACCAAGTTCAATGTCGATACAAAATTCAATTTCACGCCTGGGGTAGGCCAGAAGTTCTTCAGAATACGTCGGAAATTCATTAACAATAGAAATATCATTCAAAACTCGATTTTTTTGTTTAGATCCGTGACATGAGCTAAGAAATCTTGACATCCGCTTTTCAATAAACGAATAGCTTTATGGCTTGAGATGACAAGTGATTGATTTTAATGGTTTGGTGGCTTGAATTACATAAATGTATTGGTTAGGAATATGAAAGATGAAAGCTAACAATCTTACGAAAATAATCAATTTTTGCATGATGAGTAGTTAACCAATCAATCCCTAGAATTACTTTAAATGCAAGTATTTTTAATGAAATAAGATCAACAGGTAATGTGAGGGTACCGATTTGAACCAAACAAGACTTATAAACAGTGGATGTAATGAAGGTTTCTCCCAACAGAGTTTTTACAGATAAGTCAAAGTCTAATTTCTCCGGAGTCAAATTTAATCGTTGAGCGTAAGTAGAAGAAATAAAAGAATGGGTAGAACCAATATCAAATAAGGTATAGACTTCGCTAGAGTTTATTATAAGCTTACTCGTGATGACCTCATTCAGGTTCCTTGCTTTTTGGGAGGTCACAACAAACGCCTCCTTGCACTACTAAACTTTGACTTTTACTCGGGACGGCCTTTGGTGCCTCCGTCCTGCCTGAACTTGTCTTCGGTGAATGACAAAATCGGGCTAAGTGACCTTTTCTTCCACAATTATAACATACTTTGGACGACATCGCGTAGTTTAGACTGATGTGTCCCTCCCCTCTGCATTTGAACCATATGATAGGTGGTCGTTCTCTTTCCTTAACAACGGGTGCTGGTGCTGACGTCCTTCCATCATTGTTGAATCTCCTTTTCTTGAAATGTCCATTTTTACTGTCTTGGCCATGATTACCACCGAAGTGGTTACCATTTCTGGCATGTTGATTCCCTCCACGTTTGTTGTCACCGTTTCGATGACTGATACCACTGGTATTTTCATGCTGCCGGCTACTTTCTCTTGGTTACGTTGACTCGTTACCATGCTCCAATAACTGAGCCATATTTACAACATCTGAGTACAAACAAAGTTTATGAGAAATAAGATATTGACGTATCTCCGGTTTTAAACCTCTTAAAAACATTCGCGTCATTCGCTCCTCATTATCGACCAAATGGGATGCAAACTGGGATAACTCCACAAATTTAGCCTCGTATTGCGACACGATCATATTGTTTTGTTCCAATTTGATAAACTCCACTTCTTTTATGTGACAAATACTCTCGGAAAGTACTTGTCGTTGAATAGCTCTTGGAACTTCTCCCAAGACATCTTGAGTCGCGTCAGTCGGGTACGTGCTTTCTGATTCCCACCAGTAATCTGCCTCTTCACGCAACATGAAGGTGGCGAAGGGAACCTTTTGCTCCTCGGAGCATCCCAAGACATCAAATATCTTGGTGATCTGCTTTATCCATGCTTCCCCCTTAAGTGGTTTTGGCTCTCCAATAAACTCCGGTGGTCCCAGGTCCTTGAACTATTTAGCGGTGACCGTCAGGGAGTTTCCAGTGTTTCCACCTACATTTCGGATAGGAGCCGCTCTCGCTTGATGTTGCATGAATTGCATAAAGCCACTGAACAATCCATCAGTCATCATTTGGTCCGTGTTGTTGTTTGCATGAGGATTGTCGCCTTCCTGATGCACATTATCCTGATTATTGATATGTGGAGACTTAACAGTTTCTTGTCCTCCATTGCCATTCTCAACATTCTCGGATGTCATTTTCAGATACTGCCACAAAACAAATGTTAATTAACATATAACATATTATCCATATACTTTGACCGACCAATTAAATACCAAATAGACTTAGGTAGGTCATACTAGCGAAGGAATTCCCCGTCTCTCCCCTCCTAGTTCTATTCTCTCATCTTAGCCAGGGATCATATCCCTAAGCTCTGATACCAACTGTGACACCCCCAAAATTAGGTATACATCACCCATCTTGAGTCGCCAGATACATGGAACAAAATTCAAATACAACTTAATAATACAACTGTCGTGTACAATACGACAAAACAAAAACTGTGAGTTTGAATACAAATATTATCTACTAGAGAGTATACAAACTCAAAAGAAGTCCTCATTACAATTATTATCACACTATTTCACAGAATAGTGAGGATTACTAATGCACCATCTAGGACCATCACTCCGCTTCCCAGACTGTTCCAAATATATTCTCATTTCACAAAGAGAATAGTGAAAGAAAGGGTGAGCTCAACTAGCCCAATGAAGAAATATTATGACTAAAATAATGCGTAATAAATTATCATTAGCCTTAAATGTTAAAAAGCGATACAATATAACAAACATCAAGTTTAAGCTGCGGCGGAACAAGCAATCCATTAAAAGAGTCAAGTAGAGAATAAAATCTACAATCTTTTATGATTTAAAAGGTTTTCATCACTTTTATCGCTAGGACTCAAACAATAAATAATCCACATCATCGAATCACCCCTTTTCTACTACCAAGGATATCCTTTAGTATCACGACCACAATTATCCATGCACTACGGGCCAAGAATTTTGTGTATTCATTAATGGTCATGATCATGCCAACAACTCATCCATCAATTCTCTACGGACCAATGAGGACTTTTACCACATCATTTGTAACATTACTACTCATGATTACACTCGAATAATCCTTGTCATAATCATACCAAGTCCATCTATGCACTACAGAATACGATGACTTTCAAAAAATATAAATATGAGGATGATGACAATGATATAAGAATTCAATAAAACAAGTTCAAAAATTAATTTGTCCAAGAACCAATAACGTCCAAATTGTCAACATGATACTGCTTTGTAGAGTAAAATTCAAGAATGCTCAGAAGAATATTTTCATAAAAAGGTACTGGATGAAGCTCAATTATTAAGGATATTCCACTAATTTCATGGAGTATAGAAGTCAAAACTTTAACCAACTGAGTATAATAAAGAATGGAATAACAAAAGAAATCACCATGCATGTGGTACTTCGCATAGACATGTTATTCCAACAGAATACTAAATAATGGAATCAAGTCAAGCGAAATTCGCATCGACATGATGTTCCAACAGAATAATAAAGAATGGAATAACAACGAAATCACCATGCATGCAAAGACTTTTGCATGATAGGTTATTCCAACGTAATAATAAAGATTTTAATCGAATTCCCAAACTTAAACGCATGCGAGCGAGGATATTCCAATGTAATAATAATAAAGATTTTAACCAATTACGGCGTAAAACGCATGACGGATATATTCCAACAGAATAATAAAGACGGAATCAGGTCCGCCATAAAATGCACAGATAGGATATTCTAACAGGATAGTAAAGACGGAATAATAGAAGAATGTCACCATGTATACAGGTTATTCCAACGGAATAATAAAGAATGGAATAACATAAGTTCTCTTCATGAATACAAAAGAATAACACCCCTTACGAGTACAACAAATAATATTCCCTACCTTAAGAAGAAGAGTATTGGATATATAAGTAGTGAAGTAGCAGAATACTTTCTTCTTTCTCTCTATAGTTTATCTCTCTAGAGTTTCAGTGAATTAGTAAGAAAATAATGAAGGAATGAGCTTCTATTTATAGAAAAATGGACTACATAGTAACTAACTCATGAACAGTCCAGATTGATTTACTTTAATTTGACGGTCCATATTTAAAGCAAAATCTTATAAATAAAAAAAATAATATATTCTATTTATAATCTAATAAAACGAATAACTTTATTAAAGATTTTACTATACAAACACTATGCAGTCACTATGCAAACACTATGCATAATAAAATATAATATATTCTAATTATTGTCTAATAAAATGGATAACTTTATAAAAGTATTATGTTTTATATAAAAAGATTTTACTATACAAAACACTATGCGCATACTATATAACACTATGCATAATAGAATATAATATATTCTATTTATAGAATAACTTTATAAAAGTATTACATTTTTATATAAAAAGATTTTCGGTATTATTACATTAATAATACCAACAAAACTGAGTGACTTATCACGTAAGCATCAATAATTAATACCGTGTGCTACTATGCAACCACGCGTATTACTGTACTTTTAACACTGGGTGTTTCAACTGTTAACGGTAAAACTTCCGCCGTTATTTTCATAAAGTATTTTATCATTTTTTCAATCCGACAATAATTCCGTTATGGGGTCCACCAATGATTGTGCCATTGTACGAATATTCCCTGTTAAAACAAATATTCCCCGACCAATCAAATATTACATAACAACTTGCGTACTTTGTAAAATTTATAAATATTACCCACAACTATAACATTATATCAATTTAACTGATACAATATAACAATGAATATAAATTGACAAGTTATAAGCTCAAGAAGAATAAGTAAATATCCAACAATGAATATAAATTGTTGTATTAAGTATGTTAAAATGTTCACATAATGAATGGAAGTCATTTGTAATGTTGAACAAATCATAAGAATGAAGAATTGCCGAAATTTGCACGATTGGACAATAATCGTCGAATACGTAAAATTCTCGGAATGGAAGTCAAATTTTATGTTTGATCATGAAACCATTGTTTTCTAGTAAAGAGAAGTCATAATTGGCATTTAAGAGTTGTGGACTCGAAAATGACCGGATTCCGACTTAGAACGAAGAAACGAGCGTTGAACGTTCACGAACGTTTATCGTTTACGTTAAAAATGAACCAATAGGTGAATTTTTAGCAAACAAAGTCAAATAGATAAAATTCTTGAATGGTCATGTAGAGTACGTAATTTGTGAACCGTAGGCTTTTGAACGAGCCAATTCGGACTTATAACGAAGAAGTTATGCATCCGGGAAGTTCACAAAATTTCAAAACTGAAATTGATATCTGGTGCACAGAGTTGGCGCCGCGGTGCCAACCCTAGGCAAAAGACCCAAGATGATGCGGAAAAGATAAATAAAGAATCGAGCCTCTTGCAAGAGTTCTCATGAGCGAACCTTAGTTCAATAAGTGAAATACCCAGCAGCACATGAACGATGACAAAATCCTCTTGAGTGTGGCACCGCAACGCGGCCCATTAAGTAAGGGCTCGCGCCGTAGCGCCAAGTCCGGGACAATGGCATTAAGAGCTCGCGCCGCAGAACGAGATATAGGTATAAAGCTGGTGCCGCAGCGCCAGTCTCAGAGCGAAGATAGTAATGAAATTTTCTAAGTACAAAGAAAAGAAATGGAAGTAAACATAACTTAAGGAAGGTAATGTAACATTGTTTAAACATTGTTAAACCTTAAGGAATGTAATATAAAGGTTGAGATAACCTAGTCGAAGTATAATGCAAGCATAATGATAAATCGGAACGAATAGTAACAGAATCTAATACACAATTAGATTGAAATGAAGGGTATGATATAGTCATATACATACTTGATTATATGTGACCTAAAGTAAGGCATTATGTGATCATGTATTGTAGAGACTTGAACTACTTGAACATAAAGTTAAAATACCGTAGCAGACGCTAAAGGCAAGTATTCTAATTCTTGTCTCAGTTCAATCTGAACAAGTTTTTGAGATTCATGTATTCTTTCGTATGAATTGAAGTATGATGAAGTTGAAGCCAATTCCTTTGGCTAGACTTGATGAATTGATACTCTATTCATGTATTATCAAATGTTGCTATCTTTTGTCAACTACTTGATATGGTTTTCAAAAGAAGACTGAAATGTTAAACAAATATTTTGTCGGTAAAACGACAGGCACGTGAGGTTGCCAAATGCTTAAACGTGCATACGTTTAATGGATGTAGTGTTGATCAACATAGAATACAATAGGCTGATCACCTAGAAGTGCTCGTAACTGATATCGGGCTTACGGACTTGTTTTCGGGTTTTCCTTTTCCAATAAAGAATGAATACTCGAGGTCTCAGACCGGAGTGAATGTTTTACTAAATACTATTGTTATTGTAAAACATTTTGAAAGAAAAGATGAAGTGGTATCTTGAATTATCAATAGTACTTCATAACTATTGTTCAGTTATTGAATATATACGATTTGTATGTGTCAAGCATGTTGTTATTAAATTGTTATACTTGCTGAGCTAGTTATGCTCACTCTTGCTTGAACCATATGAATGCAGCTAAGACTGAACGTACCGAAGGATCAAAAAAGGATAAGGGAAAAGCTACGGCAGATTACTAAGCTATTTTGTAATAGTATAGGTCTATTATTGTAATTTAACTAATATTATGACAAAGAACCTTTTGTAACTGGTTTAGAACTTGGGAAATGTAAATATTACTTTTAATATATAGAAGTTATGTTCGTTCTTTGAGACTTTTCAATTGAATGAATGTATGAATGTTGTACAGTATAGCACCATCTGTCGAGTTGGAAGATACCCGGATTTGGGGGCGCTACAAGTTGGTATCAAAGCCTAGGTTATAAAACTTAAGGGGGGGAAAGTAGAACCTTAAGTCACAACCTTATGAAAGAATAAAGAAGTAAAAGATTAAAAGTAACCTTATAAAAATGCATTATATTATGTTATGTATTTTTATTATTTTACTGACGTGTACTAATCAAACTATATTGTTTTATTGTAGATGTCAGGAGAAAATGATATGTATAGAGATATACATGTAGTAAGCGATGATTCAGTTAATCGGGTAGAGATTACCAAATTTTAGTAGCCGTAGAACCAGAGTTGGTGACCATCGAGTCGGGAGACTCAGACGACTTAGACTACATGTCCATATTTAATGGCATGTTGGAGGAGGAGGTGGACGTGATGTCCATTACTGCCAAGAGGTTAAGGAGTTGAAGGAGGAACTCCGAGCTGTCCGTGAGGACAAGACTAGTATGGAAGGAATGTGGGAAGAGGAGCACGATGATAGAGTCCTAGCTATGGATAAAGTCCGAGATTTGAGAGGTGAAGTCTTTGAGCTCAAGCAGGAGCTAAAGACTAAGAAGCGGAAGTTGGAGAGGATGTCCTATATTCATAGGAGTTCTCATGTAGATTTCAATGACAGTGGCCTGGATGTCGGTAGAAGCAGGACATACCCGTCATACCATCCGTAGAGATGTTATTGCTGGTTTGGCCAGAGCAGATTTTGAGAATGCCTTACGGCAGATGTAATCTAGCAATAGCTAGAGTAGAATAGATATGTAAATATTATGTATCTAGTAGTGACGTAAAACCCTCTGTTGTATAACAAAGGGTAGTCTTTTGTAAATCCCAATTTTTGGAAAGTAATTGCGGGATGGTAATGTAATCAGCTATGGCTGAGTAATGTAAACAATGTAGTGTTATACTACAAGTTATGAATCAATATAAATCGTTTTATTAAATATGTTGAGTAATGAGTATGAGTTGTTGTTTTATTATAAATAATAACAAACCAACAAGAATAAAGTAATAATGATGTGTTGTTTTCTTAACAACAAAATGCCGCCAAGAAGGAGACAACGAAATTAGGGCGCTAATGTTAACCAACCGGAGGGTAGTCCTGATTAATCCAATCTGAGAATTCGTTAATCTTTTACTTGGTACATTTTTAATAGCACGGGGCTAATGTACCAGTAATTCCTAGAGTAATCTGAGAGCTACTACTTTTAAGGATTTCAAAAGTGTAGGTCATGGGAGTTCAAGGAACTACGGACCTATAGAAGCCCGATACATGGGTAAAAGAAATCGAGAAAGCATTTGTAATAGCAATTGTTGAGGAGGGTAAAAAGGTTGCCTTTGCAACCTATTTGATGAAGGGAGAGGCCAACTTCTGGTGGGAGGCAAATCACGCTAGGGCCGATATAAGGAACCTAACGTGGGAGAGGTTCAAGGAGATTTTCTTTGAGAACTATTTTCCCACGAGTATGCAAGGGAGGATGGAGATGAGGTTTCTAGAATTGAGACAAGAGGGATATGATGTTTCCCATTATCTTTGCCAAGTTTAATGAACTGGCACGATTCGCTCCACATCAAGTGGACACTGAAGTGAGAAATGCTAGAAGGTTCGAGCAGGGCTTAAAACCCTGGCTCTATAGCCGAATCTCTGCATTCCAAAGTACTTCCTTTGGAACCATACTAGAAAAGGCAATAATTGTCAAAGGTGTGAATGAGGCTCTTAGCCAGTACCACAAAGATAAGAAGACCAAAGGCAGGGTTGATGGAGGAACCAAGGCCAAGGGGAGCAATGGAAATGGCGGCCAGTCGAGGAAGAGGAAGGGCTTTAACTGCAGGGAATACTGGGAATCTAAACAAGGGGACTCAAGAGAGGAGGATGGAGGCATGTAAAACCCTACGGGAAGACTCACTTAGAGTCTGCATCTCAAAAGGTAAGGCGGTATGTTATAATTGTGGACCGGAAGGGCACATTTCTTTAACTTGTCCCAATCCAGAAGAAGAATCACGTATGCTTTGTATGTGGATTAACTGACCACATAGCAAAGAACTTCCCGAAGAAGGGATAGAAGGAAATAAGGGACCTAATAGCGGGAAGTTAGCTATTAGTGGTCCAAATTTCAAAGGAAAATCAATGGCCCGTAATTTTAATATAATGGTCCAAGATCACGGTGGCATCGGGGGATGTAGTTCAAGGTATTATTCCGATCAACAATATGAATGCATACGTGCTATTTGATTCAGGTGCTACTTGTTCCTTTATAGCATGTGATTTTGCTAGACGATTAGAATTATTTCTCAAAAAATTGCATGTACCTTTGAACATTAAGGTAGCAAACGAAGAGATAATTCTGTTGAAGATATTCATAGGAGTTGTTGTGTAGAAATGCGTGGTTGTAAGTTATCGGTAGATTTAATCTGGAATAAAAGTTAGGAGAATTCGACGTAATTCTCGGGATGGATTGGTTGATTAACCATGCGGCAATTATAGATTGCCAAAAGAAATGTGTGAGCATCAGGACGTTGAAGCAACCGCCTGTAGTATTTTACGGTAGTAAATTTCCGGGACGTCCGTGTTGCCTTACGATGACACAAACTAGAAAACTTTTAAGAAAGGGTTGTGTAGGTTACCTATGCCATGTTGTTGATTCCCAGAGAGTGGGAGTAACCATGGAACAAATACCTATAGTAAACGAATTCATGGATGTATTTCCAAGTGAGTTACTGGGTTTACCGCCGGATAGGGAGATCGAATTTGTGATAGACACTGTGTCAGGAATGGCACCGGTCTCAAGGGCACCGTACCGTATGGCGCCGGTGGAAATGAAAGAACTAATGGTTCAGCTATAGGAACTATTAGACAAGAAGTACATTCAACCAAGTGTTTCTCCGTGGGGAGCACCGGTGTTGTTTGTCAAGAAGAAAGATGGATCGTTAAGGCTTTGTATCGACTATCGGGAGTTGAACAAGTTAACGATTAAGAATAAATACCCATTGCCCAGGATCGATGATCTCTTTGATCAATTGAAAGGGGCAAAGTATTTTTCTAAAATAGATTTGCGGACGGGGTATCATCAGTTAAAGGTTAGGAAGGAAGATGTACCAAAGACTGCATTCAGGACTCGTTATGGTCATTACGAGTTTCTGGTGATGTCATTTGGGTTGACAAATGCACCAGCTGCATTTATGGATATAATGAACAGAGTGTTCAAACTATATTTGGACAAGTTCGTCGTGATGTTTATCGATGATATCCTAGTCTATTCTAAGATGCCAGAAGATCATGCCGAACACTTAAGATTAGTGTTGGAGTCACTAAGAAAGGAGAAGTTATATGCAAAATTCACCAAATGTGAATTTTGGCTGGAAAAGGTGCAGTTTTTAGGTGATGTCATTAACCAAGAGGGGATTTCAGTGGATTCAGCGAAGGTGGAAGCAGTAATGAATTGGGAACAACCAAAAAGCGCGATGAGAGTGCGGTGTTTCCTAGGGTTAGCGGTACTTATCGAAGATTTATCCAAGATTTTTCGAAGATAGCTACCTCGTTGACTAACTTAACAAAGAAGACGGTGAAATACGTATGAACGGATAAATGTGAAGACAATTTTCAAGAACTAAAGAAGAGATTAAGTGAAGCTCCTATGTTTGTCATTGCCAGATGACACGAGAAATTTTGCAGTGTATAGTGATGCTTCGCATAGAGGACTTGGTTGTGTGCTTATGCAGCATGGCAAAGTCATTGCGTATGCATCTCGGCAGTTGAAGGATTATGAAAAAGTTTACCCTACTCATGATCTGGAACTGGCCGCGGTAGAGTTTGCTCTAAAGATATGGAGACATTATCTTTATGGGGAAAAATATGAGATATATACGGACCATAAAAGTCTAAAGTATATCTTCACTCAGAAGGAGTTGAATATGAGATAGAGAAGATGGCTGGAGTTTATAAAGGATTATGATTGTGAAATCCTGTATCACCCTGGAAAAGCCAATGTAGTTGCCGACGCCTTAAGTAGGAAAGATCGGGAAAAGTTGTCTATGTTAACGGCTCAAAATGAGTTAATAACAGAGATGGCTAGGATGGAAATAGAAGTGAAGATGCCGAGTGATTCGGGGCAGTTACTCTTTGCGACGGAGATGCAATCTACCATTGTAGAAAGGGTCAATGAGGTACTACTCAAGGCGGATGAGTGTAACCAAATGAAGAAGCGGTTATCCGAGAAGGAAGAGGTTAAGTATAGTCTTGATAATGAGGGATTATTAAGATTTGAGGGAAGAATTTGGATTCCGAATGAGACAAAATTAAAGGAGCAAGTGTTACAGGAAGCTCATAGTTCGAGGTACTCGATACATCTTGGTAGCACTAAGATGTATCAAGACCTTCGACAGAGTTTTTGATGGCCAAACATGAAGAGAGAAATAGCGAGTATGTGGTAGGTGCTTAACTTGTCAAAAGTTAAGGCGAACATCAAACGACCAGATGGTTTACTACGGTCATTGGAGATTCGAAATGGAAGTGGGAGCATAACACGATGGACTTCGTGGTGGGACTTCAGCGACATAAAAAGGGTGCGATTCATTTGGGTAATAGTGGACCGGTTGGCGAAAGTCGGCTCGATTAATTAGGGTCAAGTATAACTTAGACCGATTAGCTAAACTTTATGTTAAGGAAATCATTTCCGGACATGGAGTACTTGAATTATCGATTGTGTCGATCGTGATCCACGATTCACATCAAACTTTTGGAGGAGTTTGCAAGAGCGATTGGGAACACAACCGAGGTTAAGCACGGCTTATCATCCACAAACTGATGGGCAGAGAGAAAGGACAATTCAGACGTTAGAAGACATGTTGAGGTCTTGCGTCATGGATTTCAAGGGTAGTTGGGATGATCGCTTACCACTAGTAGAGTTTGCATATAACAACAAGTTATCATCATGCAAGCATAGGCATCTTGCCGTATGAAAGCTTTGTATGGGAGAAAGTGCGAGAACACCTTTATGTTGGGATGAGGTGGGAGAACGGCCGGATGCTAGGACCGGAATTGGTGCAGCAGACAGCGGATGTGATAAAGTTAATTCGGATGCGTCTCGTCACATTTCGTGGATGAGCATGAAAGAAGTATCGCGGACTCACATAAACTAAGTTGAGAGTTTGAGGTGGGCTCGTATGTGTTTCTAAAGGTATCTCCCTGGAAAGGAAAGATATGCTTTGGAAAGAAGGGAAAGTTAAGTCCAAGGTTTATAGGACCTTTTGAAGTATTAAAATGGGTGGGAGAGGTAGCGTATATGATAGCATTACCTCCAGACCTAGAACGAATACATAACGTGTTTCACGTATCTGTATTACGTCCATATAAGCCGGACTATAAGCATGTAATCGAGTATGAGCCGATTCATATCGAGAAAGACTTATCATATGAAGAGTCGCCGATGAAGATCATTGATAGAAAGGAACAAGTTCTGAGGAACAAGGTAATACCATCAGTAAAAGTATTATGGAAGAACCACGACGCTGAAGAAGCAACGTGGGAACTAGAAGAAAAGACGAAGAAAAATTTTCCTCACCTATTTGATTAAAGTAAGACAAGATTCTGGGGACAGAATCTTTATAAGGGGGGAAGAATGTAACAACCGAGAAATTCGGATCCTATTGTAAAATGATTTTATTAAATTAAATAATAATAAAATCATATTCCATATGTTATCAAGATGGTTGTCATTGTATAACCTATTGATGTTAGAATATCGTAGTATTTGGGCTAGTGGATGAATTAAAGTATTTGAATTTCCAAGACGAAAATAAAAGTTTTTCGAGAAATTTTCCGTAAAATATTATTCATCGGTATTTGCTTGGGATATAATTTTGAGATTCCGAGAAATACGCAATGATGGAATAACAAGGTAAGATGGATTATGTAATAAAAATCTAGTTATGGAAAAAGTAATAATTCGCTTGTGGACTTAAATTATAAACGTTAAGTAAAGCGAAGTGTTAAAGAATAAGTAATAATTGTATGATACTTGGTATTGTGCGAAGTAATGAAAACGAGTATAATATGAAGTATTATACGAGTTTGAATGAAGGATGAAATACCGTATATAAATTCTATAAGAATTAGAATACAAAAATAATACATCAACAATATGTATTAAGAAATGTTAATGGACTTGGATGATTGGTAAACAATTATATACAAGTCCAAGTGAATTAGAGAGAAGCCCAACTAATGAATTAATGAACCAATTAGTGTTTGTTAAAGTAAAGCCCAAGGATTAATTAATGTAAGCCCAAGATGGAATCCATGAGTGGTATGATCCATGGGGCAAACCATATTAATATGGTTGAATGTGGTGACCAAGTAATGTAATGACCAAGTAATGTGTGATGACCAAGATATGTGGTGACCAAGTGATGTGGTGACCAAGTTAGGAGTATTGACCAAGACTTTGAATTAATGGCCAAGTAAGAGATAAGAGAGTGGCTAGCAAGTAATGAATAGTAAGGAGGTGACTTAAGGAGGTGGGATGTTTTAAAGACCAAACTACCCTAACCTTGGAAAGTCTATAAATAGAAGAGCTTTGCTAGTCATTTGTTGGTTGATCAAATAATCCAACACTTCTATAGTGCTTAAGTGTTAGAGAGAATAAGCTAGCAATAAGTCATTTCCATAAGCTAAGAAGAAGAAGCAAGCTACTTACCAAGACTACAAAAATAGTAAGACTTCTTCTCAATTATCTTCTATCTCTACCATGATAGGATGATAAGAAAAGTTGGATTAAGAAACATGAATGAGTAAGTAATAAACTTAAGCCAATTAAGTTGGTAATAATTCATTTAAGCTTGCATAAGTTATAAACTTATGTGAAAATAATATGAACTTGTAAGAAGTTTATTAAGAGAAATGATATGAATGTAAAATAATTTATATGATCATATGTGTCATGTATACCTAAGTAAAGTTATATGTGAAGAGTATGTAAAGTATGATGATTAAGAAACCTTAATTGTCATAAGTCATGAATAATAAAATCTTAAGTAGTTTATAATTTGACAAGTTATAAGCTCAAGAAGAATAAGTCAAAATCCAACAATGAATATAAATTGTTGTATTAAGTATGTTAAAATGTTCACATAATGAATGGAAGTCATTTGTAATGTTGAACAAATCATAAGAATGAAGAATTGCGAAAAATTTGCGATTGGACAATAATCGTCGAATCGTAAAATTCTCGGAATGGAAGTCAAATTTTATGTTTGATCATGAAACCATTGTTTTCTAATAAAGACAAGTCATAATTGGCATTTAAGAGTTGTGGACTCAAAAATGACCGGATTCCGACTTTAGAGCGAAGAAAAGCGGCGTTGAGCGTTCATTTAGCGTTTTTCGTTTACGTTAAAAATGAACCAATAGGTGAATTTTTAGCAAACAAAGTCAAATAGATAAAATTCTTGAATGGTCATGTAGAGTCGTAATTTGTGAACCGTAGGCTTTTTGAGCGAGCCAATTCGGACTTATAACGAAGAAGTTATCGTCCGGAAGTTCACAAAATTTCAAAAGCGAAATTGATATCGGTGCCTGAGTTGGCGCGGCAAGGTGCAACCCTAGGCAAAAGACCATCATGGCGAGAACGATGTAGAGAGCCTCTTCTGCAAGAGTTCGTAGTAGTCACGAACCTTAGTTCAATAAGTGGCGCCAGCATTTACTGCATGAAACGATGACAAAATCCTCTTGAGTGTGGCACCGTAGCGCGGCCCATTAAGTAAGGACTCGCGTCGTAGCGCCAAGTCCGGGACAATGGCATTAAGAGCTCACGCCGCAGAACGAGATGTAGGTATAAAGCTGGCGCCGCAGTGCCAATCTCAGAGCGAAGATAGTAATGAAATTTTCTAAGTACAAAGAAAAGAAATGGAAGTAAACATAACTTAAGGAAGGTAATGTAACATTGTTTAAACATTGTTAAACCTTAAGGAATGTAATATAAAGGTTGAGATAACCTAGTCGAAGTATAATGCAAGCATAATGATAAATCGGAATGAATAATAACTGAATCTAATACACAATTAGATTGAAATGAAGGGTATGATATAGTCATATACATACTTGATTATATGTGACCTAATGTAAGGCATTATGTGATCATGTATTGTAGAGACTTGAACGACTTGAACATAAAGTTAAAATACCATAGCAGACGCTAAAGGCAAGTATTCTAACTCTTGTCTCAGTTCAATCTGAACAAGTTTTTGAGATTCATGTATTCTTTTGCATGAATTGAAGTATGATGAAGTTGAAGCCAATTCCTTTGGCTAGACTTGATGAATTGATACTCTATTCATGTATTATCAAATGTTGCTATCTTTTGTCAACTACTTGATATGATTTTCAAAAGAAGACTGAAATGTTAAACAAATATTTTGTCGGTAAAACGATAGGCACGTGAAGTTGCCAAATGCTTAAACGTGCATACGTTTAACGGATGTAGTGTTGATCAACATAGAGTACAATAGGCTGATCACCTAAAAGTGCTCGTAAGTGATATCAGGTTTACAGACTTGTTTTCGGGTTGTCCTTTTCCAATAAATAATGAATACTCGAGGTCTCTGACCGGAGTGAATGTTTTACTAAATACTATTGTTATTGTAAAACATTTTGAAAGAAAAGATGAAGTGTTATCTTGAATAATCAATAGTACTTCATAACTATTGTTCAGTTATTGAAGATATACGATTTATATGTGTCAAGCATGTTGTTATTAAATTGTTATACTTGATGAGCTAGCTATGCTCACTCTTGCTTGAACCATATGAATGCAGCTAAGACTGAACGTCCCGAAGGATCAAAAAAGGATAAGGGAAAAGCTAAGGAAGATTACTAAGTTGTTTTGTAATAGTATAGGTCTATTATTATAATTTAACTGATATTATGACAAAGAACCTTTTGTAACGGGTTTAGAACTTGGGAAATATAAATATTACTTTAAATATATAGAAGTTATGTTCGTTCTTTGAGACTTTTCAATTGAATGAATGTATGAATGTTGTGCATATATAGCACCATCACATCCGGGTTGGAAGATACCCAGTTTGGGGCGCTACGGTTGGGTATGGAAGTCACAAGACAGGCCCCTTTTAACACGTAAAGGCGACCCCAAAAACAAGCTAGACCCCGTAGGCGGGGTATGCCAAAAATGCAATTTTGGTCAAATTTGAGTCCGAAAAGGATTGTTTCGATCCGATTGACATAAGGACTTCCAAGAGGTCTTCCAAAAAAGACATAATGACATGTAAAGAGACTTATAAAAGGAGGAGAAACACAAGGATTAAAGGAGATTAGAGATTAGAGAGAGGATTCCATTAGATTAGAGTAGAGTACAGTAGATTAGATCAAAATCATAGTTCTAATGAGTTTTGGAGAATGAAGCAACTTGGAGACCATTTAAGATTCAAAGTAGGAGCAAGGAGGGAGCATCAAATCTACAGACAATAGATTCTATCTTTTTATCGTCATCTATCTTTGTCTTTTAATGATTATTCAATTGTGGATTCTTAGTTTTAATTCAATAATCATGAACTAATTCTTTGTTTGAGATTACAATGGATCTTATTGTGTAGTTTATTTTAATATGATTCGCTATTAATTATTATGTTCTATCGTGAGGATTGTCTATTTTGATTTGGACTTAATTGTTTAATTGATTGGCCATTAATTACCGTGATAATCTATATGAACTAGAGAGATAAAGTTTAGATTTAGATCTAATCCTAATAGCATGTGATTGTGTTTTCTGCATGGTGTTGGAATACATAATTTATGTCTAGGATAGACATATACCTAACATCGCATGTAATCTTATAGAGAACTTGTGCTTTAAATCCTTTTTAATTGTAATTAACATAGAGATATAGTGGATTAATTAATTAGGGTGTCTTGCTTAATTCTATCATATGTGGATTTAAGTGAGTATGGGTATTATGCATCGAGAGGTGATTTTTATCTACTTTAGTGTTCTTGATTAACAATTCAAGATAGAAAATAATTGATGAGAAGTGTGTTAACTTAAATGAAGCAATAAGTGAATTTGTGATCTTAAATCTCCGTAATCTTAATTTTTAGTGGAATTTAATAGTAGTTTAATTATATAATTTGAATTTCATTCGTTTAAATAAGTTTGAGTTGATTATGGGTTAGTATTAGGTGATTTTCTATTAAACAATTCCTCATAGGAACGATACTCTACTTTCACTTTATTACTTGTTGACCACGTATACTTGCGTGTTGTGCGTAATTAGATTTTTCCCAACAAGTTTGAGGGTATTTGATAAGTAGGTTTTATACCTACTTATCTGATATCTGTTACTTGAATTATTTCCTTAATCTCATGTTTCTTAGTTACTTTTCATGCATTTTGTGTTCGTTTTGTAGATTATATGCTTGGGAGTTGAAATCGCAAAGAATTGGTATGAAAACGCAAAGAAAAGCAATACGGACATCGTTTGGGCTTTTATGTTTATTTCATGTTCTTGGTTTGGAACTTGTACTACATTGTAGAGCCTCTTCTTAGCTTTTCGGAACATCTTGAATCATTCCAATCGGAGTTCGGATGCAAGAGTTATGACATTTGTACCAACGGACGTCGAACGTCACTCTTTTGGGTGGCAATTTGCATAGCAGTCACTTCCAGCCCATTTTAGACCTTCATCTATCCCTTATTTCTAAAATCTTAAAGAATTAAAGTTGTAGATCTCGTCAATATCTTCGATTTGATAGGTGGAAGGCCTCGTAACTCTTCCTGGATCAAAAGTTATGCCCATTTTCCCAAAAGAACGTCAGAGCATAAAAGTTTCCTTCACAAAATTGCCGCCAGGGTGGGCATGCAAGACACAAGACAGGCCCCTAGCCCACTGGGGCAGGCCCAAAACAAGCCTACATTGTGACGCCCCCAAAATAGGTCCATTCCATCCAACCCATTCTGAGTCGCCAAATACAAAGTATAGAAATAACTACAACTTTATTATTACAACATATAAACTGTGAGTTTAAATACAGATATTGCCATCTAGACAATATCCACACGCAAATAAATCCCCATCATAATTATTGATACATTATTTTACAAAAATGGTGAGGACTACTAAACAACTCTCTCTAGAACTTTCATTCCATACCCCGACTAGTACTGCTACATTCTACGCCTCCACGAGAAGAAAAATGGAACAACAAGGAAAAGGGTGAGCTCAACTAGCCCAGTAAAGAATATTATGACTAAGATAATATACAACAAATTATCGTTAGTCTTCAACAGGGAAAAATCTAATAGAATACAATAGACAAAAAATTTTAAATTAACAACTGCAGCGGAAACAACAATTCATTAGAAGAGTTAAATAGAGAATGCAAACTACTATCTTCTATATATGAATTTAAAAGTTCATCGTCGATATTTTATCTCTGTAACATCAATCAATATATATCTAGAATCAAATATTCATCTTTGCATTACAGGCCAAAGATATTCATCGATTAATTCATGTTCATCTAAACACTGCTCATCTTTTGCACTACGGGCCAAAGATATTCATCAAGAAATCATTCATCTTTTACACTACGAGCCAAAGATATTCCATAATATCATCATTTAAAAGCTGAAGATGATGAAAATATTGTTAAAGAAACGAATCCAATTGAAACAAAATGACAAGGATTAAGGATTAAGGATTAGTACTTTGTTATATCCATGTCCAAAAATACCTCAAAAATAATCACAAAGTGGTGTAAAATTCAAGAATGATCAAAACATGGATACGATCAAAGCCGGTATCCGAATAGATATTTTGGACAAAAAGAAAAATTTCATTTTTCTATTGAATAGTGTCGATTCGTGAATAGTCTGGTAGTATCGTGAATAGTAACTCCGACACCAAAAGATAGAAATTCCACAAAAAACATCTTCACGCATCATGAATAGTACTCATGAATAGTAACTCATGAATAGTAACTCATGAATAGTAACCCCGACATGAAAAAGTTCTAAATTTGATAAAAAGTTCCAACCAATATTTCAGCATAATGATATTGAAGAAATAATATCATTTGAGAAGAAAATAACATCTCTTACCTCGAAAGACAGTACTTCTAGTTGAAACACCGGATATAGGCTATGACTTGAACTTGCACCGTATAGCAACACACAAAGTATACTCACAATACTCACAAGAATACGTTCGATAATATAGAGAGAGAAAACTTCAGTTTATGGTGTGATTTTCAATTCTAACCTAAGCACCCTATTTATAGGAAATTGCTTAGAACACCAAAGCAGAAAATTGAATATAATATTAATATAATTATACAAATTTTCCTTAGCCCACATTTTGGTCAAAAACACCAGCCACACATGTTAAATGAGGTTCACAAACTCACCAAAAATGTTTTTCTCAAAATAATTAATTAAAACTCCCAAAAATCAATTATTTGAACTCCTAACTTCAATAATTCATCATAAATAGCCCTTTTATCGAAAATTGAATCTCACGATTTTTTATAGGAAATTAAATTCTCTACAACTTTGCGAAGAAAGTTTTTCAAATTTCAAATGAAAATTAAAAAATCCACAAGCAGACGATTTTACAAGCTATAATCAAATTTCGATTCGATAATTGTGTCCACCAACACAAAACATGTGTTAATCATTTAATGCCACAAAATACTCTTCCTCCATATATACTCATATATCCTACATTCATTATAAAAATATCACCATTTAATATATTATTAAAATAATATATTTAAATGAATTATTTTATCGAGAAAAAGATAAAATATTAATTTTCAACAATTGTCATTTTAAAATTTTTCCATCTATATCCACATAAAATCAATACTTTCCTCATCATATAAATCAATAATTATTTATTCACAAATAATATTACTGAATCACAAGATCTTGTGAACCGGTAGTTCCCGGGAAGAGGGGCTTTCGAATAAGAATTTCTCCTTCTTGGCCGCAATTAGATGACCAAACCTCTCCTTAGATAGAACTTTCTAGACATTGCCAATAATGTTATCTAATAATATTATTCAGAGAATATGAATTATTGCTTCGATAATGGAAAATCTTGTGTAATGACAATTTATTGAAACAACAACGATAATCTGATATATCAATGCGCAATTATTGAATCAATAAAATAAAATCTTTGAGCGATAATTCATTGTAACAATTATTGAGTAGTGCCTTCTTACGTAAGAATCAATAATTGGTGCAATCTGGTATCTTCTTTGTTCAACAACGCGTATTAGTGTGTTTTAACCCCCGGGTATTCCAAAAGTATTAACGGTAACAACTACGCCGTTATTTATAAACAACATATATTTGTCGTTTTCTTCATCCAATCGCTTTTCAGTTATGGGGCCCACAAAAGATCTGCGGCCGTCAATGCGAATATTCCCCAAGCGATCTGAATATTCCACGACCAAACGAATATTCTCCGACAATAATGAATATTTTATAACCACTTGCTTATTCGAAATATTTGCATATTTTACCCATAACTATCCACATTAATCAAATCGACCCTTACTATTTCAAAATAATAAATAGAGGAAAATAAATTTCATTTATTAATAATTTGGGGTCTTCTGACCTCCCCCTTATGAAATTTAAGTCCTCGAAATTGGCGTCACGTACCTGGTGTTTCAAAAAGATGAGAATACCTCACTTTCATTTCCGTTTCTAACTCCCAGGTCATTTCCTCAATAGCATGGTTTCTCCACAAAACCTTAACTTGTGGTATAACCTCGGTACATAGGACATGCTCCTTCCTATCCAAAATCTTGACAGGTACCTTCTCGTATGTTAAGTCTTCACTATCTCGTCCTGGTTCTAACTCAATGACATGGTTCGGGTTGTCCACATATTTACGTAACATCGATCGTGAAAAAGCGTTATGAACATCGTCATACTTGGCGGTAAAAGCGAGTCTATAGGCCACGCCTCTATTCGATCGAGAATTTCAAATGGATTAAAAATCGAAGGTTTGAGCTTTCCTCACCTCATCGATTCTTGCTTTTGAAATAACAACTTCTTGCACCTCCTTCTTCAAATTCATCACTCGGTGTGTAGCTTGAGCGACTTTAACTTTATCGATTAAAGTCGATTATACTCATATATATCATCACGTGGGTAACTAGAGTTTTCATCTCCATCTCTATTATTTGTAAATTATACTGAAATGAGTCTTTGACAATATCGTACTCGTGCTTGTATAGCGATCTTCTACTCAACACGTCGGCTACCACGTTAAACTTTTCCGGGATGGCATGGTCGAAACATGTCTTTGAAATGAGTCTCCTCTTGAGTTCTTGAAGCTCTTCCCACATTCTTTGCTCCATTCGAATTTTGTATCTCTACGAGTCAATTGCGTTAATGGAATAGCGATTCGAGAATATCCTTCAACGAATCTCGATAATAACCAACTAAGCCTGAAAGCTACGTATTTTGATTCTGACTTAGGTTGTTCTCAACCTGTGACTCATATCCCAACCTTGGATAGCACGTTACAATGACACCTATCGGTTTACTATCGCATCGAATATGGTGTCCCCTACGAGATCCGGCTTGGTGCATTCCACAAAGGAAGTCACCGGATAAAGGCTCGGTACCAAATTCTATAGTTGAATTTTTAACTCCACGAAGTTCAATAGAGCCATTCGATATGAGATTTTAGAAATGAGTTTTGTCTGGGGTTCAAATTCGATACAAAATTTAATATCGATCTTTGGGAGTAAACCAAGAAATTCTTGAAAAATACGTCGGGAAAAATCAATAACAACGGGAATATTATTCAAATCGTGCGGTCTTTATTCAAATCCATAACATGGACTAAGAAAACTTGACATCCGTAATAAGCGAATGACTTCATGGCTTGACATGAAAATGTTTGACTACAATGGTTTGATTGCTTGAATTGAATAACGAGTTGCTTAGGAATATGAAAACTAACAACCTTACGAAAGTAATCAATTTCGGCATGATGAGTAGTTAACCTTAAAATCACATCAAAAGCAAATATCTCTATAGAAATAAGGTTAACAGGTAATGTGATAGTGCCAACCTGAATCAAGCAAGATTTCTAAACAACGGATGTAATGAAAGTTTCTCCTAACGGAGTCTCCACAGATAGGTCAAAGTCTAATTTCTCCAGAGTCAAGTTCAAATGTTGAGCACAAGCAAGAGAGATAAAAGAATGGGTAAAACCGGTATCTAGTAAGGTATAAACTTCGCAAGAATTTATAATTAACTAACCCGTGCTAATTTCGTTTGGGTTCCTCGCATTTTGACCGGTCACGACAATCGCTCTTCTAGGAACCATTGACTTTGACTTTTCTGGGACATCCTTTTGAGTCACCATTCCCGCTTGGATTGGGTTTCGATCTGCATCAATCTCGAGCGATATGTCCTTCTTTTCCATAATTATAGCATACCTTAAAGCTGTTGTGGGCGGTTTGGGGCGATATATCCCTCTTTCCGCATTTGTAACTTGTCTGACCGATGGTCTTTCTCCTCCTTGGAACCAGTTACTCTTCGGCACTTTGTCGTCTTCACATGGTCGTTGTTGAATCTCCTCTTTTAAAATCTCCTCCCGACTAAACTTCTTCTATTTTCATGGCCACGATTACCACCCGGTGGTAACCGCCTTTGTCCGTATTCTTCTTTCTCCGTTGGTTATCATTATTACGATAACTTGCTATCTTGATATGATCCTGGTTATGGTCCCTCGGTTGAGCGTACTTTCGTTATCTCGCTCTAACAACCGAGCCACATTGACAACATCTGAATAGAGAAAATTTATGAGAAATGAGATACTAACGTATGTCGGGTTTCAAACCTCTCGAAACATCCGCGTCATCGTTCCTCATTCTCCACCAAATGAGGTGCAAACACGGATAACTCATGAACTTCACCTCGTCTTTGGGACACCGTCATGTTATTCTGCTCCAGTCTAATAAACTTCACTTCCTTCATATGATGAATACTTTCGGGAAGTACTTGTCATTGAATCTATTTTAAAAACGTCTCCCATAACATCTTTGAGTGCAATTGGATGGAGTGCGCTTCACGATTCCCACCAAGAATCTGCTCGCCACGGAACATAAAGGTGGCGAATGGAACCTATGTTCCTCCGTGCATCCCAAGACATCGAATATCTTGGTAATTTGCTTGACCCATGTTTCGCCATGATCGGATCTGGCTTTCCCTAGAATTCAGGTGGTCCCAACTCTTTGAATCGCTTGTGCATGTGACCACCCGTGAATTGCTATCATTTCCTCCTATATTTTGAACACGAGTCTCCTCGTGCGATTTTGCATGAACTGCAAAAAGCTTCTAAACATCCCTCGTTCATCATCTCGCTTTCGATGGTGTTGTTCATGGGAGGTACATTGCCACTGCTGTTACGTTCTCCTCGTTGGTAAGTACATGCATCTCCACGGTCTCATTTACTCCTTTATTAATATTCTCGATTCGACATTCTCAAATCTTTGTCATAAAACAAGGGTTAATTAAGGAAATCAATATATCACATAATATCCTATATACTAACCAACTAACAAATAAGCTTAGGTAGGACACACTAGCGAAGGATTTACTCGTCTCTCCCCTCCTAGTTCTATTCCCGATCTCACTTGAGAGATCATATTCCTAAGCTCGATACCAACCGTGATGCCCCAAAATAGGTCCATTCCATCCAACCCATTCTGAGTGCGCCAAATACATGGTATAGAAATAACTACAACTTTATTATTACAACATATAAATCGTGAGTTTAAATACGAGATATTGCCATCTGAGACAATATCCACACGCAAAATAAATCCCCATCATAATTATTGATACATTATTTTACAAAAATGGTGAGGACTACTAAACAACTCTCTCTAGAACCTTCATTCCATACCCCACACTAGTACTACTCGCTACATTCTAAGCCTCCCGAGAAGAAAAATGGAACAACAAGGAAAAGGGTGAGCTCAACTAGCCCGATAAAGAATATTATGACTAAGATAATATAAAACAAATTATCGTTAGTCTTCAACAGGGAAAAATATAATAGAATACAATAGACAACAAATTTTAAATCAACAACTAATTTTAAATCAACAACTGCAGCGGAAACAACAATTCATTAGAAGAGTTAAGTAGAGAATGCAAACTACTATCTTCTATATATGAATTTAAAAGTTCATCGTCGATATTTTATCCTGTAACATCAATCAATATATATACGGAATCAAATATTCATCTTTGCACTCTGAGCCAAAGATATTCATCGATTAATCATGTTCATCTAAACACTGCTTCATCTTTGCACTACGGGCCAAAGATAATCATCAAAAATCATTCATCTTTTACTTTACTACGAGCCAAAGATATTCCATAATATCATCATTTAAAAGCTGAAGATGATGAAAAATATTTTTAAAGAAAGCGAATCCGATTAAACAAAATGACAAGGATTAAGGATTAAGGATTAAGTACTTTGTTATATCCATGTCCAAAAATACCTCAAAAATAATCACAAATGGTGTAAAATTCAAGAATGATCAAAACATGGATACAATCAAAGCTAGTATCCGAGAATAGATATTTTGGACAAAAAAGAAGAAATTTCATTTTTCGATTGAATAGTATCGTATTAAATGAATAGTCTTAGTATCGTGAATAGTAACTCAAACACCAAAAGATAGAAATTCCACAAAAAAACATCTTCACGCTTCATGAATAGTACTGCGTGAATAGTAACTTTCATGAATAGTAACTCATGAATAGTAACTTCGTGAATAGTAACTCATGAATAGTAACCCCAAGCATGAAAAAGTTCCAAATTTGATAAAAAGTTCCAACCAATATGTCGAAAGATAATGATATTGAAGAAATAATATCATTTGAGAAGAAAATAACATCCCTTACCTCGAAAGACAGTACTTCTAGTTGAAACACCGGATATAGGCTATGACTTGAACTTGCACCGTATAGCAACACTCAAAGTATACTCACAATACTCACAAGAATACGCTCGATAATATAGAGAGAGAAAACTTCAGTTTCTGGTGTGATTTTCAATTCTAACCTAAGCACCCTATTTATAGGAAATTGCTTAGAACACCAAAGCAGAAAATTGAATATAATATTAATATAATTATACAAATTTTCCTTAGCCCACCTTTTAGTCAAAAACACCAGCCACACATGTTAAATGAGGTTCACAAACTCACCAAAAATGTTTTTCTCAAAATAATTAATTAAAACTCCCAAAAATCAATTATTTCAGAACTCCGAAACTTCAATAATTCATAATAAATAGCCCTTTTATCAGAAAATTTGAATCTCGCATTTTTTTTATAGGAAATTCAATTCTCTACAACTTTGCAGAAGAAAGTTTTTCTAAATTCCAAACGATGATGCTTAACCAATCCACAAACAGACGATTTTACAAAAGTATAATCAAATTTGATTCGATAATTGTGTCCACCAACACAAAACATGTGTTAATCATTTAATGCCACAAAAATACTCTTCCTCCTCATATACTCATATATCCCACATTCATTATAAAATATCACCGTTAATATATTATTAAAATAATATATTTAAATGAATTATTTTATCGAGAAAAAGATAAAATATTAATTTTCAACAATTGTCATTTTAAAATTTTCTCCATCTATATCCACATAAAATCAATATTTTCCTCGTCATATAAATCAATAATTAATTATTCACAAATAATATTACAGAATCACGATCTTGTGACGGTAGTTCCGGAAAGAGGGGCTTTCCATTAAGAATTTCTCCTTATTGGTAGCGATTAGATGACCAAACCTCTCCTTAGATGTAACTTTCTAGACATTGCCAATAATGTTATCTAATAATATTATTAGGATAATATGAATTATTGCTTCGATAATGGAAAATCTTGTGTAATGACAATTTATTGAAACAACGATAATCTGATATATCAATGCAAAGCAATTATTGAATCAATAAAATAAAATCTTTGAGCAGATAATTCTTCGTAACAATTATTGAGTAGTGTCTTCTTATGTAAGAATCAATAATTGGTGCAATACCATGTGCTTCTTTTGTTCAACAACGCGTATTAGTGTTTTTAACCCCGGGTATTCCAACGATGATAATCTTGGTAACAACTACGTAGTTATTTATAAACAACTTATATTTGTCATTTTCTTCATCCAATCGCTTTCCGTTATGGGGCCCACAAAAGACTGCGCCGTCGTACGAATATTCCCCGACAGTACGAATATTCCACGACCAAACGAAATTCCTCGACAATAATGAATATTTTATAACCACTTGCTTATTCGAAATATTTGCGTATTTTACCAATAACTATCCACAATAATCAAATCGACCCTTACTATTTCAAAATAATAAATAGAGGAAAATAAATTTCATTTATTAATAATTTGGGGTCTTACATACACACCCGCCGGGGCAGGACTTCCAACAAGGACTTAAAGACATGTAAAGAGACTTATAAAAGGAGGAGAATCACAAGGATTAAAGGAGATTAGAGATTAGAGATTAGAGAGAGGATTCCATTAGATTAGAGTAAAGTAGAGTAGATTAGATCAAAATCATAGTTCTAATGAGTTTTGGAGAATGAAATAACTTGGAGACCATTGAAGATTCAAAGTAGGAGCAAGGAGGGAGCATCAAATCTACAGACAATAGATTCTATCTTCTTATCTTCAACTATCTTTGTCTTTTAATGATTATTCAATTGTGGATTCTTAGTTTTAATTCAATAATCATGAACTAATTCTTTGTTTGAGATTACAATGGATCTTATTGTATAGTTTATTTTAATATGTTTCGCTATTAATTATTATGTTCTATCGTGAGGATTGTCTATTTTGATTTAGACTTAATTGTTTAATTGATTGGCCATTAATTACCGTGATAATCTATATGAACTCGAGAGATGAAGTTTAGATTTATATCTAATCATAATAACATGTGATTGTGTTTTCTGCATGGCGTTGGAATATATAATTTATGTCTAGGATAGAGATATACCTAATATCGCATGAAATCTTATAGAGAACTTGTGCTTTAAATCCTTTTTAATTGTAATTCATATAAAGATGTAGTGGATTAGTTAATTAGGGTGTCTTGCTTAATTCTATCATCTGTGGATTTAAGTGAGTATGGGTATTCTGCATCGAGAGGTGGTTTTATCTGCTTTAGTGTTCTTGATTAACAATTCAAGATAGAAAATAATTGATGAGAAGTGTGTTAACTTAAATGAAGCAATAACTGAAGTTGTGATCTTAAATCTCCGTAATCTTAATTTTAATTAGTGATAATTAGAATTAGTGTAATGAAATAATTTAATTTATATAATTTGAAATTCATACGAGTATCGGCATGCCACCATACTAAGCTCTTTACGGAAGGAAGTTCAGAATGCCATTATATTGGGACGAAGTCGGAGAACGACGAATACTCGGACCAGAGTTAGTATAACAAACCGCAGACGTGGTGACAATGATAAGGGCCAGACTAGTAGTAGCTTAAGATCGGCAGAAGAAGTACGTAAACTTGCATCGGCAAGACTGAGATTTTAAAGTTGGCAGTTTTGAATTTTTGAAGGTATCTTCATGGAAGGGAAAGATCCGTTTCCGCAAGAAAGGAAAATTGAGTCCAAGATTCATATGACCGTTCGAGATACTGAAACGAGTGGGCGAGGTGGCATACAAAGTTGCACTACCACCCGAGTTGGGGCACATCCATAACGTGTTTAACATATCCGTGTTGTGTCCGTACAAGCCTGAATACAAGCACGTGATTTCTTATGAACCTATTCAAGTGGAGAAGAACTTAGCGTATGAAGAAATTCATGTCCAAATTATAGATACGAAAGAGCAAACCTTGAGAAATAAAGTTATTTCTTCTGTAAAAGTACTTTGACGTAACCACGATGTCGAGGAGGCTACGTGGGAGTTAGAAGATAGAATGATGAGGGATTATCCCCATCTATTTTTGTAACCTTGTAGAAATTCCAGGACAGAATTTTTATAAGGGGGGAAAGATGTAATACCCAAGAATTTCCATGACTTATGAATATATTAATGCAAATAAATATTTATTTGAATATAAATGATTTCGTGTTATGAGACGAGTTAACTCAAGTATATTAAAGTGACTAATGTGGAGTTGTAACAAACTCGTTGAAATGCCTTGTGTGGCACCGTGATGAGAAATAGTAGTGATTATATTAATTAACGAGAGGATTGTTAAAGAAAATAATTGATAGTTATTAATAATTATGTGATTCCATATAAGGAATACGCTCTTAAAATAGTATGATAGTTAATTTATGATGTTTAGAAATATTGTGGAGATGGATGTTGAAACTGGCTTGGGGCTTTAGCCTTTGCCGAGTGCAATATGATTCGCCCTCAAATGATAGACAAGCTGGCAGCGGTGAGCGATGTAGTAAATCTGGGAAAGTTAATTTCTACTGTAGAAATGAAATAGAACATTAATGTTATATGTGTGACATTAATAAAAATCATATGATAGAAGTATATTTTAAAGACATGAGGTACCAAGTAGTACAATGATATCATATGAAGTTGTAATGCATAAATGATTAAATATATGTGTATTCTAGAAACTGAGAAAGGAATTAAATGTTTAAGTAAACATTAAAATTGAATAAGGTTATAATGTGGTTATGTGAGTAGTAGAAGTAATTATGGAACTACTCGGACAATAATACCTGACTGCGTTATTTTATTGCGTGTAATTAATGTACATGGACTATATGATGTGAGTATATAAATAACCCCAAATTTCTCCTAATATAGTAACACTTGGACATTAAAACCCATTTTTGGTTAATAAAGTAACTGAACTTGGACTTAGCTAAGCTTGTTGCTTGCTGAGATTTTCTCTTGTCCCAAATTAAGTGTCACAAAAGTACATGAACAGTGATCTAAAGGCTAGTTTACGTATTTTCCAAGTTGTTAATCATATGTGATTATGGCTAGCAAGGTAGCTGGTATGGAGTTGTTAAACAACTCTTTAGTAACCTTTATTTCTTGCCATTACACCATGAATTCAACTCTAGTGTAATGGCAATGTCCAGACCAAGTTTCCTCTATAAATATAAGCTACAATTTCAGTTTTGTGTTGCTAAGAGTTGTCTGAGCAGTCTAAGTGCAGAGTTCTAAGTTACCGAGCATTGTAGAAGCATACTCAGTGAGTAAGAAGTCCAATTTAAGCTTAAAAATGTATAATTTCTAATTATGTTCTTGAAATTGGTCTTGTTTAGTTCTTGAAATTTCTTGAATTGATATGTCAAATAAGATGAATTAACATGTTATAAGATGTTTAAGAAGTTTACTTACATGTAAGGACTCTTTTATGATGGTTTAAAACAAGTTTAAATCGATGGAAATCAAGTTGGTTGCTACCCTATAAAAATAGAGTCTGTTTCTGCTCCTGAACCAGACATGGCGCAGTTGCTCCCTAATTGTACTAGGGTGCACCACAGCTGCACCGGCCTTCGAGTTCAATTGAGCCTTCTTTTTAAAACCTGCTAAGTGATGGTCAACTAATATTGCTTAAACTAACATGCAAGTTTGTGTAATGGGTATATATAAGTATATTAATCTAAGGTGAGCATGTTTACTAAATTAGCATACATGTTTAACGAAAATGTATAGTTTAAAATGAATTTAGAAACGACTTTAGAAATAAAACTTGTTAGGTATGTATGCCATGTTTATATACTGACTTTGCAAGCATATTGGTATGATTTAGAAATGCATGAATAACCCGTTAACTTGTGTGTATATGATTCGTAAGGAAGCACGAACATGTTGGACTTATTAGTAAGCCTTACTAATGAAAATACGAACTTTGAAAGTGAATGTTAACACACTACTTTGAGAGTTAGAACCTGAGAATTATGAACATGATTGATGATACTTTTAGGGTTGCTAATGTATCATACATATATACATATTATGTTAAGAGTTGTGAAATCAAGTTAACACTAAATAAAGCATGTTTTCAAAATAATAACTAGAATAGTTGCATGTATGCAATAAGAATACTCACAAGCATGCCGAATATGAGTTATATGACTACCTTACATGTTTAGAAAACAAGCATGATAGACTTTGTGGTTTCATGACCTCGAATGGCCTTAACTTATTGAAATGTTCAACTTAGAACCATGTTATGAAAGTGGGAAGCCTAGATTGACTTGAGAAGCATGAAAAGACCTTAACATGACAAAATATATTATGTATGAATGTTGTGTTCAAGTCGGATAGGAACCACAAGGGAACAATTGAGTCTTGGCTTGGCGGAGAACTGCATGATTCTTGAACCCTAAAGCTTAGCCATGGCAATTTTGCACCGATCTGGAATCAAGAGTCAGGCAATTTGGCAATATGATTTTTGGATAGTTAACTTATATGATGCATATATTGCTAAAAATGGTTTAAAACCTACTGATGCATGTATATATGTGATGATTAAGTAATATGATGATGTTTACTTTGTATAAGGAAAGTCCATGGGTAAAAAGGTCATAACCTTGAGCATTATAAATTTGCCTATAAAGAAACTAGATACTTGATTTCATAATAAACCTATGAGCTAATTTTGTACCATATGTGAATACTTGAATCATGTCAAACTTGAATAAAGAATGCGTTAGCTAATGAGCATCTTATACTTATAATACACTATAAATAAGATTCAAAAGTGTTAATTTCTTAACGCGGATAAACTACGCTTAAGGCAAGTATCCTAAACCCTTGCATTACTTTATTCAACGGATATCGTAAGCAAGTATTTAAACCTTATCTCTTTGAATACGAGTTATTCTACTTATTCGTTCAATTGAGCTAGTATGTTTAAACTCTTGTGAAAACTATTATTAATGTTGAACTTGGTATTGTTCTTGAATATTGTGAAAGGGTCTATGTAGCGTGATTCAATTCTAGACTATATACATGTTTATAAAACTGTCCAAACCAATTGACTGGTGCAGAAATCTTGAAAATTGAGTTGAACAACCCTTATGGTAAAGGGAGTGTATGTTGTTGGAAACCCCAACACATGAGTGGATATTACTGTGGTGTTATGCATAACTTAGAGTATTGTAGACTGATCCTCAATAGTACTTGATTCTTTTGGGTTATCAGTTTAATATTGGTAATTCTAGTAGATGTTCAATAGTCCTTAGTGACTTCTCAGTATGAATTATTTTATCCAGTTGGATACGTTGATAGCTTTTGAATTCATATATATCGGTTGATCTATATTGAACTATCATTTCATATTCCAAAGGTTTTTTTTGAGAAACGTTGATATTCATTGATTCATGATATTATTCTAATACCCTGAACTATCTTGGAGACTATACTTTGATATTTCAAACTTGTGAGAGAATAATCATCACCCTTGTTGTATATTACTTGCTGGGCAATTTGTGCTAATTCTTGCTTATTTAAAACCTTTTAGTTAAGGCAGAACAGAGAAGTGTCTCTGGAAAAGACAAGGGCAAGGGCAAGGCTACCGACTAGCTTGTTCCTTTATGTTCTAAGATTTTTATGTTGTATTAAGACTATTTTCAGACTATGTTTAAGCTTAAGTAGGATTATTTAATAAGTCTTTATTCGATATCATTATGTAATCTATTAAGTACTGTAGGTTGCGAGACTTGGGGGAATAATTATAATAAATTATTGTATATTATTCTAGATTAGATCTTCCGTTGTGAATGTGTAAATTTTAGTTATTATTGTATTACCATGAGCACGTGATGAACCAAATTCGAGTGACCAAGTGGCGGTCAGAATTTGGGGGCGTCACAATTTCCTACATTAGCGTTCTTGGCCTTGATGCCAAGCTTAAACCTTATACATTTGCTGACACCAGTCTGTTCAATCCGGCGTCATCATCATGGCATGTAGCACCCACTTTTCTTTATGAACTCACGATGTAGCGCGACCTCCGATGTTTTTGATGCTAACGTGGCACTGCACCGCCATCCCAAGCTATACTTTTCGCACTGCAACGCGACCTCCGGTTCCCAGGCAGTAAAGAGCTGATTTTAACCTAGCTTTAAAGGAACTGATATATATATATATATATATATATATATATATATATATATGCAGCACTAGCCTCCTTAAGGGAGATCTCCCATAATGAGATAGATAATCAGATAGATAGCTCCCCCTCTGGGATAAAATTTATTTCTTCTCCATCTCTTAGGTAAAGTCTGTAAATATAGATTAGGTAGTTTAGGGAGAAGTTTGGGATTCCTTGGAGCAACAAGAGCAGTGAGCAATACGGATTGGAAAGCTTGAAAGGAGTGGAATGCTTGGAGACTGAAGAGCTTTAACAGAGTTTATTCTTATCCATTTGTTTCCTTTGATTTTGTAATCCATAAATGTTGCCTTTATTGCTACTTATATTTTGTTCAAGAGCTATGAACTAAGTATTGGTGCTAAGGTTATAATGGAACCCTTTGTTTATTTGAACTGAATGTCTTCTCTCTTTAGTTGGCACCATATGGTTTGGTTTAATATATTCATGCTTAATGATTCTTGCTAAGACATTAGTGATGATTTTGGTAATCTACATGATGTTAAAAGAGGGATTGTAGATTTACACCGTAATATATTGACATGTGATTATGAGTTGTTGACTTGTTTCGACCGCATAAGTTGTGTATAGAATAGACATATATATATGCGCCATGTGTGGCCTAATTGAGAACTTATGCTTAAATCCTTGTTATGGTTAATTCACATAGACATGTGTAGGATTATCACCTAGCTTGGATATTCTTTTCAGTTCTATTCCCATTCGGGTGGATCTAGAGAGGATATATTTATACATACCTCGACAGAGGTGTATGAGCACTTGTGTGTTCTCGATCGACAAATTGTCGTGACCATTAAGACCAAAGAGAGAAGGGTAGGAAGTTTAATAAAGCATAGCACACCAGGTGTTTGACAAAATGCTAGTGTGGGGTGAAATTATGACCTTAGCTTGTAGCACCTTTGATACCATTCATTATCCATTTACTTGCTTTGATAATTAGATATAACTAGATTAATCACACTTCTATTAGTTTGTTGTTCGAATAAGACTTAAAAGCGTCTGAAAGTCGATATTTGGTAAATATTAGTGATAGTTCATCGTGGGTACGACACTTTCCTTATCACTGTATTACTTGTTAGACCGCGTATACTTACGCATGTTTAGTGATCGGTTTTTTGACCAACAAGTTTTTGGTCAATCATTGTTTCTGACTTGTTGGCGCAATTGGCTTTGATGATTTTCTTCTGATTTGATGAAGACTTGTGATTGAGGGTGTCGGCTCTTTGAAGGTCCTTTCTTGGATGTAGGATTTTAGGTTTGATTTGGTGTCTTGAGACTGGTATTTGGGTTTATGTTTGGGGTTAGAATTTTGGATGTTTCGTTTAAGGGTCAGACCGCACAGGAGATGGCAACCTACGTACTCCCATTGATGGGGGGGGGGGAGATCATGTCTTTCGTAGTTCAGGCTTGGCCTGAACAGTTAAAAAGTGTTTATTTGGGTTTGAGCTTGGTTTGAGGGGTTTTTGGATTTTTTTTGTTTGGTTTGACCGCACCATAGATAACTGCCTACGTACTCCCATTGATGGGGGGAGATCAGGTCTTTCAAAGTTCAGGCTTCGCTTGAACAATTGAAAAGTGTTTATTAGGATTATAGCCTTGTTTGAGGGGTTTTTGAAATTTTTTTGTTTGGTTTGACCGCACCATAAATGGCTACCTACATACTCCCGTTGATTGGGGGGGGGGGAGATCAGGTCATTCGTAGTTTAGGCTTGGACAAGACCTGACTAGTTTGATTTTTTGCTCTTTTTTTTCAATATTTACATGCATGGAAATTAAAAGGCATAACGCTAAGAAAGTGATATTGTCCCAACCTCTCCTGGAACTCATAAATTTATCCTCTAGATCTACATCTTCCTAGCTAACTGAGGCTAGATAGTCCAGTTGTTAGTGGTTATATTACCTTTGAGGCTCGTGATAGAGGTTACCTCCTGGTTCTGAATATCTTCAATCATGGCCATAATTTAATCGTCTCCTAAATCAGCATATCCCTTAAGGAGGCTTAAACTAGACTCGTCGTAAAAAATGATGAACTCTAGATTCCTCGATGGGTTGGCTTCCCTGATAACTTCACTACCTTTTTCTTCATCTGTTCCTCCACCTTTCTCATAGGCTTGAGAGGATTTAACTATGAAATCTCTCTCAAACTGTTGTTGTATTTCTCTAAAGGAACTTTCCTTTTTGGCTTTTTCCACACTGGGAAGGATCAATATTTCCTCCTATTAGACCTGACAAACGTGCTGGTAAAGCGCTTGGTAGTAAAATGGCCGGGTTTTTAGTGGTGAGTTTATCTTGACAAGTGGCTGGTTGGTAAGCCCGACCTCTGAACTTCTTCCTTTATTTATTTATTTTTTGTAAAATCTTGATACACCAAAAATAGTAATAATAATAAATATTAATAATAAAATAATTTATAATAAATAATAATTCTAATTACTTACATTAACTACATATCTCAATCAATTAAAATTTTAATAGTATTATAATTTTAGATATTATTATAAAGGCGTGATTTGGGAATTAAATAAGTAGGGGATTGCATAATTAAGGGATAATGATTTATTTACTTTCCAAATGTACTACATCAGACATTGTAATGTCACTATAAATAATAGTGGTCTTCTCCATTCTTTTCTCATTGATTTCTTGTACACCTCCATCAAACCTGAAATCTTCAAATTTTATATCTATATTATTGTATTCTGATTTTGGACTTGCAATCTAAAAATTTAGTGGTTGATTTGGATTATATATTGCTAGTAATTTAAAGTATATAATCAAATTTGATTTTTTAATTATACTTTAAAATTAATATAATTTATTTAACTTTTAAAAATAATAAAAGCATAATTAATACTAATATATAGATAATTTTAAATTTTATAATTATATTATCTATTTCAAAATTATAATTATTATTTTGTAATTATCAATTTTTATATTTATAATTATTAGTTTTATACTTTAAAATTGAAGAACTATTTCGAAAGTTCATGCAATTGTAATTGTTTGTGAGCGTGAGTAAAGATATATAGATGATATATTAGGGAATTAACATTTCTACCAATAAAATTAAAAGCGATATCAATAGTTGTTGTAGTTTAGTTGGTTTGAACTCTTATTTATTTACTTACAAATCTTGTGTTCAACCCTCACAACCCACAAGTAGTAACATTTTATTTATAAAAAAAAGAGTCATGGGCCACTGGTAGAAACCACCCATGGTAGGGCCAAAATATTTAGGAGTTTTAGTGGGCTTAAAAATGCGGCCCAAAGCTTGGTTTTTGGTGGGCGAGTTGGGCCATGAGCTTTGGACCTGTTGCCAGTCTACCTCCTATCATCCAAGAGGGTAGAATTAGGAATGTGGTTGCTGAATTTGGGCAACAAGATGTTTGATGGTGGTTAATGAATTTCCTTAGGGGACTCTCTTGTCTCCTCTATCACTCCCAACATTAGGATCAGTCCACCTTGTGTTATGCCAAGATTGGTGCTCATAGCCGTCACCTTCTTTGAACTACCTGTCTTGAGTGAACATCATAAGCTTTTATTTCCCTTTCTCCTTTTTTGGTCATGGGATTTCCATCTTCAGTTCTTCATTTTCAATGAGATCCTGGATTTTATGTTTTAGAGACCAACATTCCTTAGTTATATGTCCAGGTGAGTTAGAATGGTAGAGAAACATCTTAGTGGAATCATAACTTTTCATATCAGAATTTACAGGAGGCAGCAACTCAGTAATCTTTCCTTCGCTTATCAGAAAGTGTAACATCTCTTCGTTTAATTTGTTCAGAGGGGTGAATTTTCGGTCTCTTTTAGAGATTTTTTGATCTTTCTTCTTTAAGAATTCACATTCCCCCGAGTGATTTTTCCGCTGGCGAGATGTTGTGACGCCCCCAAATTCTGACCGCCACTTAATCACTCGAATTCGGTTCGTCATGTTCCCATGGTAACACCATAATAACTAAAATTACATATTCACAATAAAATATCTAATTTAGAATAATATACAATGTTTTATTATAATTATTCCCCCAAGTCTCGCAACCTACAGTGCATAATAGATTACATAATAATATCGAATAAAGACGTATTAAATAATCCTACTTAAGTTTAAACATAGTCTGAAAATAGTCTTAATACAACATAATAGATTTAAGCATAAAAGGAACAAGCTAGTCGGTAGCCTTACCCTTGTCTGTCCCGAGAGACACCTCCTTGTTCTGCCTTAACTAAAAGGTTTTAAATAAGTAAGAATGAGCACAAATTGCCCAACAAGTAATATACAACAAAGGTAAGGAGTTTTATAACACAAGTTTGAAATATCGAAGTATCATCTCTAAGATAGTTCAGAGTTTCAGAATAATATCATGAACAATGAATATAAACAATTCTTAGAATAAGAATGATAATTTAATATAAATCAACAGACATATATGAATTCCAATACTATCAAGGTATTCGACTGGATAACAATTTATACTAAGCAGTCGCTAAGGACTATTGAACATCTACTAGAATTACCAATATTAAACTGATAATCCAAAAGAATCAAGTACTATAGATGATCGATAAAATACTTTAAGTTATGCATAACACCACAAAGTAATAATATACTCATGTGTCGGGGTTTCCAACAACATACATTCTGCTTACCTTAAGGGTTGTTCAACTCAGTTTTCAAGATTTCCACACCAATCAATTGGTTTGGACAATTTTATAAACATGCATATAGTCTTGTCGAAGCAAATGGCATAGACACTTTCATAATATTCAAGAATAATACCAAGTTCACATGAATAATAGTCTTCTCAAGAGTTTAACAAACTAGCTCCATTGAACGAATAAGTAGGATAACTTGCATTCAATGAGATATGTGTACGATATTCATTGAATAAAGTAACACAAGAGTTAGAATACTTGCAAAATGTAAAGTAGTGTTCGAATACTTGCCTTAAGCGTAGTTTATCCACGTTAAGAAATCAACACTCTCGAATCCTATTTATAGCATATTATATGTTCAGGATGTTCAGTAGCTAACAAATATAGGTAAGTTCATCGTACAGATAAATGTCTAACTTAGTTATCACTTCATACACATCACTTACCCTATATTTTCATAGCACAATTCAGTTTGTAAGTCATCACAAACACAACAACATCTTGATTGCTTTATTTCTTCAAAACATTCTTTGGACTTAACATTTGGAAGTTATGATCAACATTTGTCTCTATCACATAGCATGCTTCTTAATGCATTACATAGCATATTGATCATGTAGGATAAGTTAAATTAATCATATAGGCATGCTTCAAACATGAGTTCAAAAATAGAAGTCATTTAAGACTGCAACACGGCGCAACTACGCCTTGTCTTGGCTTAGGGACGGCCTTGCAACAAGCTGTTGTCCCTTAGCGAACTGAACTAAGCTACGCCTTTACATTTACGCCCAAATCCCTACACATCTATGTACTAGTACTCTATCATATCTACATGTTAGATGTAAGACCCCAACTTTTTATAAATAAAGATTTAATTTCTCTAATTATTATTTTGAAATAGTAAGGGGTTGATTTGATTAATGTGGTTAGTTATGGGTAAAATGTGCAAATATTTTTAAGAAGCAAGTGGTTATAAAATATTCATTGTTGTCGGGGAATATTCGTTTGGTCGTGGAATATTCTTCTTGTCGGGAATATTAAATGCAATGGCATGTGACTTATGTGGGCCCCATAATGAAAAGCGATTGGATGAAGAAAACAGCAAGTATAAGTTGTTTATAAATAACTTGCGTAGTTATTCACAGTTAACACTTTGTTGGAATACCCGGTGGTTAAAACACGATAATATCGTTGTTCGACGATAGCACGGTATTGCACCAATTATTGATTCTTACGTGAAAGGCACTACTCGATAATCGTTCACGATAATTCTTGTTCAATATTTTATTTTATTGATTCGATAATTCTTTGCATTGATATTTTATATTCTTGTTGTTTCAATAATTGTCACTACTACGACCATTATCGAGACAATAATTCATATTATTTGAATAATATAATTAGCTAACACTATTGGCAATGTCTAGAAAGTTACATCTTCAAGGAGAGGTTTGGTTGCTAATTGCGCTGGCCATGAAGGAGAAATTCTTATTGAAAGCCCCTCTTTCTTAGGGAACTGCTTGGTTGTCGATATTGTGATTACATAATATTATTTGTGAATAATTAATTATTGATTTATATGATGAGGAAAATATTGATTTTATGTGGATATAGATGGAGAAAATTTTTAAAGTGACAATTGTTAAAAAATTGATATTTTATCTTTTCTGATAAAATAATATTTTATTATATTATATAATAATGGTGATATTTTTACAATGAATGTGGGATACATGAGTATATGAGGAGGAAGAGTATTTTTGTTGCATTAAATGATTAACACATGTTTTGTGTGTCGGTGGACCCCATTTCTTGACTGAAATTTGATTATAGATTGTAAAATCACCCGTTTGTGGATTTCGGTCAATTTCTGTTTGGAATTTGGAAAACTTTTCTTCTGCAAAGTTGTAGAGAATGGAATTTCCTATGGACAAAAAATGAGGTTCGAATTTTTTTGATAAAAGGGATATTTATTATGAATTATTGAAGTTCCAAAATTCTAGAATAATTGATTTTTGGAAGTTTTAAATAATTATTTTAAGAAAAACGTTTTTTTGGGCTACACATGTTTTATAAATGTGCTGAATTCAGTTGGTCTAAGGTGGTCTTGAAATTGTTTAATTATTATATTATTTTATTAAATTTTCTGCTTTGGTGTTCTAAGCAATTTCCTATAAATAGGGTGCTTAGGTTAGAATTAAAAATCACACCAGAAACTGAAGTTTTCTCTCTCTTTCTCTCTCTATATTATCGAGCGTATTCTTGTGAGTATTTTGATACTTTGAGTGTTGCTATATCTGGTGCAAGTTCCTTGACACTATATTCGATATTCCGATTAAAAGTCTCATGTCTTTTGAGGTAAGGGATGTTATTTTCTTCGTAAGTGATATTATTTCTTCAATATCATTATGTCGAAATATTGGTTGGAACTTTTTATCAAATTTAGAACTTTTTCATGTCGGGGTTACTATTCATGAGTTACTATTTACGAGTTACTATTCATGAGTTACTATTCACGAGTACTATTCACGAAGCATGATGATTTTTTTTGTGAAATTTCTATCTTTTAGTGTCGGAGTTACTATTCAAGTATACGACACTATTCACGTATATGACACTATTCACGTATACGACACTATTCACAGAAAACTTAAATTTTTTTTTTGCGTCCAAGATTGTCTGTTATGATTCCTATCTTTAATTGGATCTATGTTTTGGTCTTCATTCTTGAATTTTACTTCACTTTGGTTATTTATGAAGTATTTTTGAACTTGGATTGTGTAAAGTACGAATCCTTAATATTTGTTCTTTTGTTTCACTGGATTCGTTTTCTTTAAAATATTTTCCATCATCCTCAGTCCTAAATGATGATATAACTGAATATCTTTGGCCTGTAGTGCAAAGTTGAATGATTTCTGATGAATATCTTTGGCCTGTAGTGCAAAGATGAATGATTTCTGATGAATATCTTTGGCCCGTAGTGCAAAGATTTACAGGTGTTTATATGAACATGACCAACTGATGAATATCTTTGGCCTGTAGTGCAAAGATGAATATTTGATTCCAGATATATATTGATTGATGTTACAGGGATAATATATCAAGGATGAACTTTTAAATTCATATATAGAAGATAGTAGATTTTATTCTCTATTTAACTCTTCTAATGAATTGTTGTTTTCACTGCAGTTATTGATCTAAAACTTGTTTTCTATTGTATTCTATCAGATTTTTCCCTGTTGAAGACTAAGGATAATTTGTTGTACATTATCTTAGTCATAATGTTCTTTACTGGGCTAGTTGAGCTCACCCTTTTCCTTGTTGTTCCATTTTTCTTCTCAGGAGGCGAGAATGTAGCGAGTACTAGCCGGGGTGTGGAATGATGGTTCTAGAAGTGGTTCTAGTAGTCCTCACTATTCTGTAAAATAGTGTATTAATAATTATAATGAGGACTTATTTGAGTGTGGATATTGTTTAAGACCCAAAATTATTAATAAATGAAATTTAGTTTCCTCTATTTATTATTTTGAAATAGTAAGGGTTGATTTGATTAATGTGGTTAGTTATGGGTAAAATGCGCAAATATTTTTAAGAAGCAAGTGGTTAAAAAATATTCATTGTTGTCGGGGAATATTCGTTTGGTCATGGAATATTCTTATTGTCGGGGAATATTCGTACAATGGCACAGCCTTGTGTGGGCCCCATAACGGAAATCGATTGGATGAAGAAAACGACAAGTATAAGTTTTTTATAAATAACGGCGTAGTTATTCACAGTTAACAACTTGTTGGAATACCCAAAGGTTAAAACACACGATGTCTGGCGTTGTTACACGATGCTACGGTATTGCACCAATTGTTGATTTTTACGTAAGAAGGCACTACTCGATAATCGTTACGATAATTCTTGTTCAAAGATTTTATTTTATTGATTCAATAATTGTTGCGTTGATATTTTATATTATCATTATTTCAATAATTGTCACTACGGTATTTTCCATTATCGAGACAATATTTCATATTATTTGAATAATATTATTATATAACATTATTGGCAATGTCTAGAAAGTCCTGTCTAAGGAGATGTTTGGTCAACTAATTGCAAGGCCATGAAGGAAAATTCTTATTGAAAGCCCCTCTTTCTGAGGAGCTACACGGTTGCAATCTTGTGATTCTGTAATATTATTTGTGAATAATTAATTATTGATTTATATGATGAGGAAAATATTGATTTTATGTGGATATAGATGGAGAAAATTTTTAAAGTTTAAATTGTTAAAAAATGATATTTTATCTTTTCTGATAAAATAATTTATTATTATATTTTAATAATATAATAATGGTGATGTTTTACAATGAATGTGGGATATATGAGTATATGAGGAGGAAGAGTATTTTTGTTGCAAAAGTTGTTTAAAACATGTTAAACATGTTGGTGGACCCATTTCTTGACTGAAATTTGATTATAGCTTGTAAAATCGCCCGTTTATGGATTTCGGTCAATTTCTGTTTGGAATTTGGAAAAACCTTCTTCTGCAAAGTTGTAGAGAATTGAATTTCCTATTCAAAGTCGCGAGATTCGAATTTTCTAATAAAAGGACTATTTATTATGAATTATTGAAGTTACGAGGTTCGAAATAATTGATTTTTGGAAGTTTAAAATATTTATAGTTAGAAAAACTTTTTTATTGTTTTAGTTGGCCCCCCATGTATTGCAAATGGCTGAAATCCGATTTTCAAAGTAGGCGTAGGAATTTTTTTTTAAAATATTAATATTATATTAAATTTTCTGCTTTGGTGTTCTAAGCATTTTCCTATAAATAGGATGCTTAGGTTAGAATTGAAAATCACACCAGAAACTAAAGATTTATCTCTCTTTCTCTCTCTATAATATCGAGCGTATTTGTGAGTATTTTAGTACTTTGAGTATTGCTATACGGTGCAAATTCTTTCAGCACTATATCTAGTATTCGAGTCAGAAGTACTATTCTTTCTGAGGTAAGGGATGTTATTTTATTCGAAAATGATATTATTTCTTCAATATCATTATGCCGAAATATTGGTTGGAAATTTTTATCAAATTTGAAACTTTTTCATGTTGGGTTACTATTCATGAGTTACTATTCACGAGTTACTATTCATGAGTTACTATTCACGAAGTTACTATTCATGAGTACTATTCACGAAGCGTGATGATATTTTTTGTGAAATTTCTATCTTTTCGTGCGAGTTATTATTCACGTATCTGGCACTATTCACGTATCGACACTTATTCACGAATCACGACCTTATTCACGAAAAATTAAATTTTCTTTTCTGTGTCCAAGATTGTCTATTATGATTCCTATCTTTGATTGGATCTATGTTTTGATCTTCATTCTTGAATTTTACTCTAATCTGGTTATTTATGAAATATTTTTGAACTGGGATTATTTAAAGTACGAATCCTTAATACTTGTTCTTTTGTTTCACTGGATTCGTTTTCTTTAAAATATATTTCATCATCCTCAGTCCTAAATGATGATATTACTGAATATCTTTGGCCTGTAGTGCAAAGATAAATGATTTCTTAATGAATATCTTTGGCTCGTAGTGCAAAGATGAACAGGTGTTGAGATCAACATGACCGACTGATTAATATCTTTGGCCCGTAGTGCAAAGATGAACAGGTGTTTGGATGAACATGACCAACTGATGAATATCTTTGGCCTGTAGTGCAAAAATGAATATTTGATTCCAGATATTTATTGATTGATGTTATAGGGATAAAATATCGACGATGAACTTTTAAATTCATATATAGAAGATAGTAGTTTGCATTCTCTACTTAACTTTTCTAATGAATTATTATTTCCGCTGCGAAGATTGATTTAAAACTGGTTGTCTATTGTATTCTATTAGATTTTTCCCTGTTGAGGATTAACGATAATTTGTTCTATATTATCGTAGTCATAATGTTCTTTACTGGGCTAGTTGAGCTCACCCTTTTTCCTTGTTGTTCCATTTTTCTTTTTAGGAGGCGAGAATTTAGCGAGTACTAGTCGGGGTGTGGAATGATGGTTCTAGAAGTGGTTCTAGTAGTCCTCACTATTCTATAAAATAGTGTATCAATAATTGTAATGAGGACTTATTTGAGTGTGGATATTGTCTAGATGACAATATTTGTATTTATTAAACTAACAGTTTTTATGTTGTATTAATAAAGTTTTAGTTGTTTCTGTACCATGTATTTTGACGACTCAGAATGGGTGTTGTATACCTATTTTGGGGGCGTCACATATTGTCTAGATGACAGTATTTGTATTTAAACTCACAGTTTAAGTGTTGTCGTATTTTGCACGACAATTGTATTAATAAAGTTGTAGTTGTTTCTGTACCATATATTCGGCGACTCAGAATGGGTTGGTTGGATTGGACCTATTTTGGGGGCGTCACAGTTGGTATCAAAGCTTAGGGATATGATCTCTGGCGGAGATCGGGGAATAGAACTAGGAGGGGAGAGACGAGTAAATCCTTCGCTAGTGTGTCCTACCTAAGCTTATTTGTTGGTCAGTCATAATATAGGGGTATTATGTGATTTGTTAATTTGTTAAATTAACCCTTGTTTTATGGCAGTATTTGAGAATGTCGACTGAGAATGTTAAAAATGGAGTGAATGAGACTGTGGAGACACCTATAATCATCAACCAGGTTAATGTGATTAGAGATATCCATGTGGTGATTGAGGAATTAAAAGTTGCACTCAAGCTAGTCGCAAAGGTAGCAACTGAGAGTGAGGAAGAAGAGGAACCTGAGGATGATTTATTAGAAGAACTTATTGATCAAAATGTAGAATTGGAAAATCGTATTCATAAGTTAAAGAAGCGAAATTTGAAGAAGCGGCGGCGGTGGTGCGTGGAACAAAGGGATGCAACAATTCAAAATTGTATTACCCGATGTGCGAAGGTTGAATGAAGCACTCTTTGGCGATATCGATATTAAAGTTGGAATCTGAGAATTCAAATGTCAAGGAGCAACTGAAAGAAGAAACAACTGAATGAGTGAGAATGAAAGATGCATGGGTAAAAGCCGCACGATGCGTTGATATTGTAGAAAGAGAATTTTGTTCTAAGAAGGCTAAAATAGATGATATGTATTTCTCTTTTTCGACAGCATTTGAGAGAATCTAGCATCAAGTTTTGAATTACCCTGACGAGGAATCGAACGAAGTTATCACGGGTAGTTAATTATAAATCTTTGCAAAATTTATACCTTACTCGATATCGGTTCTACCAATTCTTTTATATCTTTGCGCTCAACGTTTAAATTTGACTCCGGAGAGTTTAGACTTTGACTTATCGGTTGAAACTCCATTAGGAGAAACCTTCATTACATGTGCTATCAAAGTCTTGGATGAGAGTCACAGTTTTGAATGACATTTCTATTGTTAATAAATTTCTTGACGTATTCTTGAAGACTTCTTAGCCTACCCTAGAACGTGAAATCAAATTTTGTATTGACCCTAGTACAAAACCCATTTCTTCAACCCTTAAATATTTCTTCACATAAAACGATAGTATCATGCGCCAAAGACGTTGGCTCGAAAATTATTGAAGATTACGATTATACCATTCAATACCATCGTAGAAAAAGCGAGCGTGGTAGGCGTAGCGTTGAAGCGTAAGATCGTATGCGTTTACAAGTGCGAATATATAAACCTACGTGAAGATAGTAAATATACGATTAGAATCGACTTAAATCGATAAATTTAAAGATGCTCAAGCTACATACCTAGAATTGATGAATATGAAGAAGAAGATGCAAGAAGTCGTTATTTCAAAAGCGGGAATCGGCGATGTGAAGAAAGCTCAAACCTTGAGATTTATTAGCCCATTTGAAATTCTCGATCGAATAGGAACTGTGGCCTATAGACACATTTTACCGCTAAGTATGATGCGTGCTCATAACGTTTTTTGCGTATCGATGTTACGTAAATATGTGGACAACCCGAACCACATTATTGAGTTAGAACCGGACGAGATAGCCGAAGACTTAACGTACAAGGAGGTACCAGTCAAGATCTTGGATAGGAAGGAGCATGTCCTACGTACGTCAATTTCGAGGACAAAATTTCATAAGAAAGGGAGGTTGTAAGACCCCAACTTTTTATAAATAAAGATTTAATTTCTCTAATTATTATTTTGAAATAGTAAGGGGTTGATTTGATTAATGTGGTTAGTTATGGGTAAAATGCGGAGATATTTTTAAGAAGCAAGTGTTTATAAAATATTCATTGTTGTCGGGGAATATTCGTTTGGTCGTGGAATACTCTTACTGTCGGGGAATATTCGTATGCGGCCAGCGCAAATTTATGTGGGCCCCATAATGAAAAGCGATTGGATGAAGAAAACGACAAGTATAAGTTGTTTATAAATAACGACGTAGTTATTCTGAATTAACACTTGTTGGAATACCCGGTGGTTAAAACACGATGTCGTGTTGTTGTCAAGATGCTTTACAGTATTGCACCAATTATTGATTCTTACGTAAGAAGGCACTACTCAATAATCGTTCACGAATAATTCTTCATTATTTTATTTTATTTATTGTTTCAATAATTGCTGCGTTGATATTTTATATTCTTGTTGTTTCAATAATTGTCACTACACAGTATTTTCCATTATCGGGGCAATAATTCATATTATTTGAATAATATTATTAGAGAACATTATTGGCAATGTCTAGAAAGTCCTGTCTAAGGAGATGTTTGGTCACTTAATTGCAAGGCATGAGAAGGAGAAAATTCTTATTGAAAGCCCCTCTTTCTGAGGGAACTACCGTTGCAAGATCTTGTGATTCTGTAATATTATTTGTGAATAATTAATTATTGATTTATTTGATGAGGAAAATATTGATTTTATGTGGATATAGATGGAGAAAATTTTTAAAGTGTAAATTGTTAAAAAATGATATTTTATCTTTTCTGATAAAATAATTTATTATTATATTTTAATAATATAATAATGGTGATGTTTTACAATGAATGTGGGATATATGAGTATATGAGAAGGAAGAGTATTTTTGTTGCAAAAGTTGTTTAAAACATGTTAAACATGTTGGTGGACCCATTTCTTGACTGAAATTTGATTATAAACATAAAATCGCCCGTTTATGGATTTCGGTCAATTTCTGTTTGGAATTTGGAAAAACCTTCTTCTGCAAAGTTGTAGAGAATTGAATTTCCTATTCAAAGTCGCGAGATTCGAATTTTCTGATAAAAGGACTATTTATTATGAATTATTGAAGTTCTGAGGTTCTAGAATAATTGATTTTTGGAAGTTTAAAATATTTATAGTTAGAAAAACTTTTTTATTGTTTTGGTTGGCCCCCCATGTATTGCAAATGGCTGAAATCCGATTTTCAAAGTAGGCGTAGGAATTTTTTTTTTAAATATTAATATTATATTAAATTTTCTGCTTTGGTGTTCTAAGCATTTTCCTATAAATAGGATGCTTAGGTTAGAATTGAAAATCACACCAGAAACTAAAGATTTATCTCTCTTTCTCTCTCTATAATATCGAGCGTATTTGTGAGTATTTTAGTACTTTGAGTATTGCTATACGGTGCAAGTTCTTTCAGCACTATATCTAGTATTCGAGTCAGAAGTACTATTCTTTCTGAGGTAAGGGATGTTATTTTATTCGAAAATGATATTATTTCTTCAATATCATTATGCCGAAATATTGGTTGGAAATTTTTATCAAATTTGAAACTTTTTCATGTCGGGGTTACTATTCATGAGTTACTATTCACGAGTTACTATTCATGAGTTACTATTCACGAGTTACTATTCATGAGTACTATTCACGAAGCGTGATGATGTTTTTTTGTGAAATTTCTATCTTTTCAGGTCGAAGTTATTATTCACGTATACGGCACTATTCACGTATACGGCACTATTCACGAATACGACACTATTCACATAAAAATTAAATTTTCTTTTCTGTGTCCAAGATTGTCTATTATGATTCCTATCTTTGATTGGATCTATGTTTTGATCTTCATTCTTGAATTTTACTCTAATCTGGTTATTTATGAAGTATTTTTGAACTGGGATTATTTAAAGTACGAATCCTTAATACTTGTTCTTTTGTTTCACTGGATTCGTTTTCTTTAAAATATATTTCATCATCCTCAGTCCTAAATGATGATATTAATAAATATCTTTGGCCTGTAGTGCAAAGATAAATGATTTCTTAATGAATATCTTTGGCTCGTAGTGCAAAGATGAACAGGTGTTGAAATCAACATGACCGACTGATTAATATCTTTGGCCCGTAGTGCAAAGATGTGCAGTGTTTAGATGAACATGACCAATCGATGAATATCTTTGGCAGTAGTGCAAAAATGAATATTTGATTCGGATATATATTGATTGATGTTACGAGGATAAAATATCGACGATGAACTTTTAAATTCATATATAGAAGATAGTAGTTTGCATTCTCTACTTAACTTTTCTAATGAATTATTATTTCCGCTGCGAAGATTGATTTAAAACTGGTTGTCTATTGTATTCTATTAGATTTTTCCCTGTTGAGGATTAACGATAATTTGTTCTATATTATCATAGTCATAATGTTCTTTACTGGGCTAGTTGAGCTCACCCTTTTTCCTTGTTGTTCCATTTTTCTTCTTAGGAGGCGAGAATTTAGCGAGTACTAGTCGGGGTGTGGAATGATGGTTCTAGAAGTGGTTCTAGTAGTCCTCACTATTCTATAAAATAGTGTATCAATAATTATAATGAGGACTTATTTGAGTGTGGATATTGTCTAGATGACAATATTTGTATTTATTAAACTAACAGTTTTTATGTTGTATTAATAAAGTTTTAGTTGTTTCTGTACCATGTATTTTGACGACTCAGAATGGGTGTTGTATACCTATTTTGGGGGCGTCACATATTGTCTAGATGACAATATTTGTATTTAAACTCACAGTTTAAGTGTTGTTCGTATTTTGCAACGACAATTGTATTAATAAAGTTGTAGTTGTTTCGTAATATATATTCGGCGACTCAGAATGGGTTGGTTGGATTGGACCTATTTTGGGGGCGTCACAGTTGGTATCAAAGCTTAGGGATATGATCTCTGGCGGAGATCGGGGAATAGAACTAGGAGGGGAGAGACGAGTAAATCCTTCGCTAGTGTGTCCTACCTAAGCTTATTTGTTGGTCACCATAATATAGGGTATTATGTGATTTGTTAATTTGTTAAATTAACCCTTGTTTTATAAGGCGATTTGAGAATGTCGAATGAGAATGTTAAAAATGGAGTGAATGAGACCGTGGAGACACCTATATAATCGTCAACCAAAGTTAATGTGATTAGAGATATCCATGTGGTGATTGAGGAATTAAAAGTTGCACTCAAGCTAGTCGCAAAGGTATGGCCCGAGAGTGAGGAAGAAGAGGAACCTGAGGATGATTTATTAGAAGAACTTATTGATCCAAATGTAGAATTGGAAAATCGTATTCATAAGTTAGAAGAGCAGGCTGAAGAATGGCAGGTGGTCGTGGAACAAAGGGATGCAACAATTCAAAATTGTATTACCCGATGTGCGATGGTTGAACAGAAGCACTCTTTGGCAGAGTATACGATATTAAAGCTGGAATCTGAGAATTCAAATGTCAAGGAGCAACTGAAAGAAGAAACAACTGAATGAGTGAGAATGAAAGGTGAATGGGTAAAAGCCGCACGACGCGTTGATATTGTAGAAAGAGAATTTTGGTCTAAGAAGGCTAAAATAGATGATATGTATTTCTCTTTTTCGACAGCATTTGGGAGAATCTAGCATCGAGTTTTGAATTACCCTGACGAGGAATCGAACGAAGTTATCACGGGTAGTTAATTATAAATCTTTGCAAAATTTATACCTTACTCGATATCGGTTCTACCAATTCTTTTATATCTCTTGTTTGCGCTCAACGTTTAAATTTGACTTCGGAGAGTTTAGACTTTGACTTATCGGTTGAAACTCCATTAGGAGAAACCTTCATTACATGTGCTATCAAAGTATTGGATGAGAGTCACAGTTTTGAATGACATTTCTATTGTTAATAAATTTCTTGACGTATTCTTGAAGACTTCTTAGCCTACCCTAGAACGTGAAATCAAATTTTGTATTGACCCTAGTACAAAACCCATTTCTTCAACCCTTAAATATTTCTTCACATAAAACGATAGTATCATGCGCCAAAGACGTTGGCTCGAGCTGTTGAAGATTACGATTATACCATTCAATACCATCGTAGAAAAAGCGAACGTGGTAGCTGACGCGTTGAGCAGAAGATCGTATGCGTTTACAAGTGCGAATATATAAACCTACGTGAAGATAGTAAATATACGATTAGAATCGACTTAAATCGATAAATTTAAAGATGCTCAAGCTACATACCTAGAATTGATGAATATGAAGAAGAAGATGCAAGAAGTCGTTATTCCAAAAGCGAGAATCGGCGATGTGAAGAAAGCTCAAACCTTGAGATTTATTAGCCCATTTGAAATTCTCGATCGAATAGGAACTGTGGCCTATAGACACATTTTACCGCTAAGTATGATGCGTGCTCATAACGTTTTTCGCGTATCGATGTTACGTAAATATGTGGACAACCCGAACCACATTATTGAGTTAGAACCGGACGAGATAGCCGAAGACTTAACGTACAAGGAGGTACCAGTCAAGATCTTGGATAGGAAGGAGCATGTCCTACGTACGTCAATTTCGAGGACAAAATTTCATAAGAAAGGGAGGTTGTAAGACCCCAACTTTTTATAAATAAAGATTTAATTTCTCTAATTATTATTTTGAAATAGTAAGGGGTTGATTTGATTAATGTGGTTAGTTATGGGTAAAATGTGCAGATATTTTTAAGAAGCAAGTGTTTATAAAATATTCATTGTTGTCGGAGAATATTCGTTTGGTCGTGGAATACTCTTACTGTCGGGGAATATTCGTACGACCGTGCAGCCTTGTGTGGGCCCCATAATAAAAAGCGATTGGATGAAGAAAACGACAAGTATAAGTTGTTTATAAATAACTACAGAAGTAGTTATTCAAGTTAACACTCGTTGGAATACCCATGGTTAAAACACAAGATACGTGTGTTGTTGTCAAGAGTAGCTTACCAGGTATTGCACCAATTATTGATTCTTACGTAAGAAGGCACTACTCAATAATCGTTACAATAATTCTTTATTCAAAGATTTTATTTTATTGTTTCAATAATTGCTGCGTTGATATTTTATATTACTGTTGTTTCAATAATTGTCACTACACAGTATTTTCCATTATCGGGGCAATAATTCATATTATTTGAATAATATTATTAGAGAACATTATTGGAAATGTCTAAAAAGTTCTGTCTAAGGAGAGGTTTGGTCACCTAATTGTGCGCCAGTAAGGAGAAATTCTTATTGGAAAGCCCCTCTTTCCTAGAACCTACACGGTTGTCGATATTGTGATTCTCGTAATATTATTTGTGAATAATTAATTACTGATTTATATGATGAGGAAAATATTGATTTTATGTGGATATAGATGGAGAAAATTTTTAAAGTGACAATTGTTAAAATTTGATATTTTATCTTTTCTGATAAAATAATATTTTATTATATTATATAATAATGGTGATATTTTTACAATGAATGTGGGATACATGAGTATATGAGGAGGAAGAGTATTTTTGTTGCATTAAATGATTAACACATGTTTTGTGTGTCGGTGGACCCCATTTCTTGACTAAAATTTGATTATCGATTGTAAAATCGCCCGTTTGTGGATTTCGGTCAATTTCTGTTTGGAATTTGGAAAACTTTTCTTCTGCAAAGTTGTAGAGAATGGAATTTCCAACGGATAAAAGGGCTATTTATTATGAATTATTGAAGTTCTGAAATTCTGGAATAATTGATTTTTGGAAGTTTTAAATAATTATTTTAAGAAAAACATTTTTTTGGGCTACACATGTTATATAAATGTGCTGAATTTAGTTGGTCTAAGGTGGGCTTGAAATTGTTTAATTATAATATTATTTTATGAAATTTTCTGCTTTGGTGTTCTAAGCAATTTCCTATAAATAGGGTGCTTAGGTTAGAATTAAAAATCACACCGAAACCCAAGTTTTCTCTCTTTCTCTATATATATCGAGCGTATTCTTGTGAGTATTTTGATACATTGAGTGTTGCTATACGGTGCAAGTTCCCTTTAGCACTATATTCAGTATTCCAGTCAGAAGTACTGTCTTTTTGAGGTAAGGAATGTTATTTTCTTCGTAAGTGATATTATTTTTTCAATATCATTATGCCGAAATATTGGTTGGAACATTTTTTCAAATTTAGAACTTTTTCATGTCGGGGTTACTATTCACGAGTTACTATTCACGAGTTACTATTCATGAGTTACTATTCATGAGTTACTATTCACGAGTTACTATTCACGAGTACTATTCACGAAGTATGATGATTTTTTTTTTGTGAAATTTCTATCTTTTAGTGTCGGAGTTACTATTCACGATATCTTTTAACTATTCACGATATCTGGCACTATTCACGAATCACGACACTATTAACGTAAAAATTAAATTTTCTTTTACGTGTCCAAGATTATCTCATTATGATTCCTATCTTTGATTGGATCTATGTTTTGGTCTCCATTCTTGAATTTTACTCCACTCGTTATTTATGAAGTATTTTTGAACTTGGATTGTGTAAAGTACGAATCCTTAATATTTGTTCTTTTGTTTCACCGGATTCGCTTTTCTTTAAAATATTTTCCATCATCCTCATCTAAATGATGATATAACCGAATATCTTTGGCCCGTAGTGCAAAGATGAATGATTTCGATGAATATCTTTGGCTTTTGTAGTGAAAAAGATGAATGATTTACGATGAATATCTTTGGCCCGTAGTGCAAAGATGAATGGTGTTTATATGAACATGACCAATCGATGAATATCTTTGGCTCAGTGGTGCAAAGATGAATATTTGATTCCAGATATATATTGACTGATGTTACAGGGATAAAATATCGATGATGAACTTTTAAATTCATATATAGAAGATAGTAGATTTTATTCTCTATTTAACTCTTCTAATGAATTGTTGTTTTCGATGCAGTTGTTGTTCTAAAACTTGTTGTCTATTGTATTCTATCAGATTTTTCCCTGTTGAAGACTAAAGATAATTTGTTGTACATTATCTTAGTCATAATGTTCTTTACTGGGCTAGTTGAGCTCACCCTTTTCCTTGTTGTTCCAATTTTCTTCTCAGGAGGCGAGAATGTAGCGAGTACTAGTCGGGGTGTGAAATGATGGTTCTAGAAGTGGTTCTAGTAGTCCTCACTATTCTGTAAAATAGTGTATTAATAATTGTAATGAGGACATATTTGAGTGTGGATATTGTATAGATGACAATATTTGTATTTAAACTCACAGTTTAAGTGTTGTCGTATTTTGCACGACAATTGTATTAATAAAGTTGTAGTTGTTTCAGTACCATGTATTTGGCGACTCAGAATGGGTTGGTTGGATTGGACCTATTTTGGGGGCGTCACAGTTGGTATCAAAGCTTAGGGATATGGTCTCTGGCAGAAATCGGGGAATATAACTAGGAGGGGAGAGACGAGTAAATCCTTCGCTAGTGTGTCCTACCTAAGCTTATTTTTTGGTCAGTCATAATATAGGGGTATTATGTGATTTGTTAATTTGTTAAATTAACCCTTGTTTTATGGCAGTATTTGAGAATGTCGACTGAGAATGTTAAAAATGGAGTGAATGAGACTGTGGAGACACCTCTAATCATCAACTAGTTTAATGTGATTATAGATATCCATGTGGTGATTGAGGAATTAAAAGTTGCACTCAAGCTAGTCGCAAAGGTAGCAACTGAGAGTGAGGAAGAAGAGGAACCTGAGGATGATTTATTAGAAGAACTTATTGATCAAAATGTAGAATTGCAAAATCGTATTCATGAGTTAGAAGAGTAGGCTGAAAAACGGCAGGCGGTCGTGGAACAAAGGGATGCAACGATTCAAAATTGTATTACCCGATGTGCGATGGTTGAATAGAAGCACTCTTTGACAGAGTATACGATATTAAAGCTGGAATCTGACAATTCAAATGTCAAGGAGCAACTGAAAGAAGAAACAACTGAATGAGTGAGAATGAAAGATGCATGGGTAAAAGTCGCACGACGCGTTGATATTGTGGAAAGAGAAGTCCGGTCTAAGAAGGCTAAAATAGATGATATGTATTTCTCTTTTTCGACAGCAATTGGGAGAATCTAGCATCGAGTTTTGAATTACCCTGACGAGGAATCAAATGAAGTTATCACGAGTTAGTTAATTATAAATTTTTGCAAAATTTATACCTTACTCGATATCGGTTCTACCCATTCTTTTATCTCTCTAGTTTGCGCTCAACGTTTAAATTTGACTCCGGAGAGATTAGACTTTGACTTATCGGTTGAAACTCTGTTAGGAGAAACCTTCATTACATGTGCTATTAAAGTCTTAGATGAGAGTCACAGTTTTGAATGACATTTCTATTGTTAATAAATTTCCTGACGTATTCTTGAAGACTTCTTAGCCTACCCTAGAACGTGAAATCAAATTTTGTATTGATCCCAGTACAAAACCCATTTCTTCAACCCTTAAATATTTCTTCACATAAAACGATAGTATCATGCGCCAAAGACGTTGGCTCGAGCTGTTGAAGATTACGATTATACCATTCAATACCATCGTAGAAAAAGCGAACGTGGTAGCTGACGCGTTGAGCAAAGATCGTATGCGTTTACAAGTACGAATATACAAACCTACGTGAAGATAGTAAATATATGATTAGAATCGACTTTAATCGATAAATTTAAAGATGCTCAAGCTACATACCTAGAATTGATGAATATGAAGAAGAAGATGCAAGAAGTCATTATTCCAAAAGCGAGAATCGGTGATGTGAGGAAAGCTCAAACCTTGAGATTTATTAGTCCATTTGAAATTCTCGATCGAATATGAATTGTGGCCTATAGACACATTTTACCGCTAAGTATGATGCGTTTTCATAACGTTTTTCGCGTATCGATGTTACGTAAATATGTGGACAACCCGAACCACATTATTGAGTTAGAACCAGACGAGATAGCCGAAGACTTAACGTACGAGGAAGTACCAGTCAAGATCTTGGATAGGAAGGAGCATGTCCTACGTACGTCAATTTTGAGGACCAAATTTCACAAGGAGTGGAGGTTGTAAGACCCCAACTTTTTATAAATAAAGATTTAATTTTTCTAATTATTATTTTGAAATAGTAAGGGGTTGATTTAATTAATGTGGTTAGTTATGGGTAAAATGCGCAAATATTTTTAAGAAGCAAGTGGTTAAAAAATATTCATTGTTGTCGGGGAATATTCGTTTGGTCGTGGAATATTCTTATTGTTTGGAATATTAAATGCGACGGGTAGCATCCTTGTGTGGGCCCCATTATGGAAATCGATTGCATGAAGAAAACGACAAGTATAAGTTGTTTATAAATAATGGCGTAGTTATTACTGAGTAATAATTGTTGGAATACCCGATGGTTAAAACACGATGTCTACGCGTTGTTACACAGTAGCACACGGTATTGCACCAATTATTGATTTTTACGTAAGAAGGCACTACTCAATAATCGTTACAGTAATTACTGTTCAGTATTTTATTTTATTGATTCAATAATTGTTGCGTTGATATTTTATATTACTGTTGTTTCAATAATTGTCACTACACAGTATTTTCCATTATCGGAACAATATTTCATATTATTTGAATAATATTATTATATAACATTATTGGCAATGGCTAGAAAGTTCTGTCTAAGGAGAGGTTTGGTCACCTAATTGCGCGCCAGTAAGGAGAAATTCTTATTGGAAAGCCCCCTCTTTCCTGGGAACTGCTTGGTTGTCAGTATTGTGATTCTGTAATATTATTTGTTAATAATTAATTATTGATTTATATGATGAGGAAAATATTGATTTTATGTGGATATAGATGGAGAAAATTTTTAAAGTGACAATTGTTAAAAAATTGATATGTTATCTTTTCTGATAAAATAATATATTATTATATTATATAATAATGGTGATATTTTTACAATGAATGTGGGATATATGAGTATATGAGGAGGAAGAGTATTTTTGTTGCATTAAATGATTAACACATGTTTTGTGTGTCGGTGGACCCCATTTCTTGACTGAAATTTGATTATAGCCTGTAAAATCGCTCGTATGTGGATTTCGGTCAATTTCTGTATGGATTTTGGAAAACTTTCTTCTGCAAAGTTGTAGAGAATGGAATTTCCTATGGATAGGACATGAGGTTCAAATTTTTCTGATAAAAGGGCTATTTATTATGAATTATTGAAGTTCCGAAATTCTGGAATAATTGATTTTTGGAAGTTTTAAATAATTATTTTAACAAAAACATTTTTTTGGGCTACACATGTGATATAAATGTGCTGAATTCAGTTGGTCTAAGGTGGGCTTGAAATTGTTTAATTATAATATTATTTTATTAAATTTTCTGCTTTGGTGTTCTAAGCAATTTCCTATAAATAGGGTGCTTAGGTTAGAATTGAAAATCACACCGAAACCTTTTTTCTCTCTTTCTCTCTATATTATCGAGCGTATTCTTGTGAGTATTTTGATACTTTGAGTGTTGCTATATACGGTGCAAGTTCCTTCAAAGACTATATTCAAAGATTCTAGTCGGAAATCTTGTTTTTTAAGGTAAGGGATGTTATTTTCTTAAGTAAGTGATATTATTTCTTCAATATCATTATCTTAAAATGTTGGTTGGAACTTTTTATCAAATTTGAAACTTTTTCATGTCGGGGTTACTATTCATGAGTTACTATTCACGAGTTACTATTCATGAGTTACTATTTATGAGTTACTATTCACGAGTACTATTCACGAAGCATGATAATTTTTTTTGTGAAATTTCTATCTTTTAGTGTCGGAGTTACTAGTCACGTATATGGCACTATTCACGAATACGACACTATTCACAGAAAAATTAAATTTTCTTTTATGTGTTCAAGATTGTCTGTTATGATTCCTATCTTTGATTGGATCTATGTTTTGGTCTTCATTCTTGAATTTTACTCCACTTCGGTTATTTATGAAGTATTTTTGAACTTGGATTGTGTAAAGTATGAATCCTTAATATTTGTTCTTTTGTTTCACTGGATTCATTTTCTTGAAAAAAATTTCCATCATCCTCAGTCCTAAATGATGATATAACTGAATATCTTTGGTCTGTAGTGCAAAGATGAATGATTTCTGATGAATATATTTGGCCTGTAGTGCAAAGATGAAAGATTTCTGATGACTATCTTTGGCCCGTAGTGCAAAGATGAACAGGTGTTTATATGAACATGACCAACTGATGAATATCTTTGGCCTGTAGTGAAAAGATGAATATTTGATTTCAGATATATATTGATTGATGTTACAGGGATAAAATATCGATGATGAACTTTTAAATTCATATATAGAAGATAGTAGATTTTATTCTCTATTTAACTCTTCTAATGAATTGTTGTTTTTGCTGCAGTTGTTGATCTAAAACTTGTTGTCTATTGTATTCTATCATATTTTTCCATGTTGAAAACTAAGGATAATTTGTTTTACATTATCTTACTCATAATTTTCTTTACTAGGCTAGTTGAGCTCACCCTTTTCCTTGTTGTTCCATTTTTCTTCTCTGGAGGCGAGAATGTAGCGAGTACTAGTCGGGGTGTGGAATGATGGTTCTAGAAGTGGTTCTAGTAGTCCTCACTATTCTGTAAAATAGTGTATTAATAATTGTAATGAGGACTTATTTGAGTGTGGATATTGTCTAGATGACAATATTTGTATTTAAACTCACAGTTTAAGTGTTGTCGTATTTTTCACGAAAATTGTATTAATAAAGTTGTAGTTGTTTCTGTACCATGTATTTGGCGACTCAGAATGGGTTGGTTGGATTGGACCTATTTTGGGGGCGTCACATTAGAGGTGCTCACATAATCACCTAACCATTCTTAAGTTCATTTGTATAAGTTTGAACTTACATCTTAAATGGCATTCAAACCAAACATTATCAAGCGGTAACCATAACTCATTACTTGACTATATAGCCACATAGAGATTTCAAATTCTGTTAATGCATATACTTGTAACATTCATATTGCTTGTTCATAGCTATTATTGTTTAAAGCTTAGAATCATGCTTTAAACTCATGTTTATTTTTAAATCATCATGTTCCATACATATAACTCATACCTAGAGATATTATAGACATAACATGACATCTTACCTCTTTAGTATCTAGATATTCACGTGATGCAACTAGATTTTGAAAATATGTTCAAGTTTACTTTTGAAACCATTTTAGGCTTGAACTATGCAATCTAACACAAATAAGACAACTTCAAAGCTCTAAACATATGTAGTCAACTTTTGTTAACATGCTCGCAAGGTCAGAATATAAACTATGTAGTAATCATGCATGTTAGCTCACTAGGCTAAGCTTTTTCTTGAAAACATCTCTAACACAAGGCATAACAAGTTTGGTCATGATTAAACGAACTATGTACACTATAGCATGCTCATCTATGTGTAAAAATCAGTCATGTGTATAGGTCATTAAGCCCATAATTTACATAACATGAATTTTATCAAAGTTTATTTTCAAGACTTAGAGCTCTTGTTAAAGATCTCCTACCAATTTATGTTGAACACTTCATACTATATACGAAAACCTTACACTTCATGCTATACCTCTTTTTAGGTAAATAATTAAGTCATGACATCAAGTTCTCAACATGTAGCATGGACAAAACCAACAACTGGTTCTCGAGGTAGTGCAGCAATTGCAATTTTACTTCACCCCAGATAGCTGTGGCAGCAATGGCCAGTCGAGTTCAGAAGCCGTATGCATGCTCTGTTTTACAGCAAAATTTCCAACTTGGTTTCCAATGATTCAAGCATGCTTCAAACCTTTACTAAATTGTTTATACATGCTAGAAAACTTCCTAAACACCTTATAACATGATTATTCATATCAATTAACAAATGAATTCAAGAAATTTCAAGAATCAAACAAGACCCATCTTAAGAACATAATTAGAAATTATACCTTCTTGTGCTTGAATTGAACTTCCTACACTCTGGGTATGCTTCTAAAGTAGCTCAACAACTTATACTCTACACTTATAATTACTAGACATGTTTTAAGCAACACAAAAACTGAAATTAAGCTTGTATTTATAGAAAGAGCATGGACTAGGCATTGTTATTACACAATCTTGGAGTCCATGGTGTAATGGAAAGATACATGGGTTAATAAGGAGTGGTTTAACAACTCTATACTAGCAACTTAGCTAGCAATGATCACCTAGGATTTTGCCTTTTGGAGAAATACGTGATTTAGGTTTACAGCTACTATTCATGTAATTGGTGACACTTATTTTGGGACAAAAGAGGAAAATTTCACCAATTGGTCATGTAAAGCTTGGTTTGGTCCTTTTAATTCCCATAATGTAATATTATGGTACAATTGTTACCATATTAGGAATTTAAAGATAAATTGTATACTTACATCATATAATCCATGTACATTAACTACACGAAATAAAATATCGCAGTTAGGCATTATTGTTCGGGTAGTTTCATAATTATCTCTACCACTCACATAACTACATTATAATCTTATTTAATATTGATGTTTATTTAAAACATTGAATTCCTTTCTCAGATTCTAGAATACCCAGAAAATAATTCATTTATGCATTACAACCTCATATGATGTCATGGTGCTACTAGGTACCTCATTTCATTGCAATATACTCCTATCATATGGTTTTATTTATGTCACACATATAACATTAATGTCCCAATTCAATCTTCTGAATAGAAAATAACTAGCTCCAATCGACTCTCGGTGCAAATTGTTGGTGCTTAGATTTATCTTTATTAGGACTGGCGTGAGCTTCTATGTACTACGACAACAAGTGCAAAAGGCTGTTTTAGCTTCAAGCACGTGCCAATTTTCATCGCTAAACTCATTTTATACGACATGAATTACTGTCCATATGAATAATATTACAAGTCTAAGAGCGTAATCATTAATTACATGAAATCACATGATCAACCCGATAATTTTCCTAATTCTCATTTTAATTCGCTTAGTGAATTTCCTCGTTTCACAATATGCCACACAAGGCATTTCACAATTCTTATTGTCAAATCCACATTTCTCAATAGGCATTAATCTAGTGAAACTCAGTTGAATTAACCAACTCAAAACAATAACACTTATATTCATATAAATATTATTCCCATTAATATATTCATTTTAATAATACGTGGAAATTCTCGGGTATTACATCCTCCCCCCCCCCTATAAAAATTTTGTCCCGGAATTGCTACAAGGTTACACAAATAGATGGGGATAATCCCTCATCATCCTATCTTCTAACTCCCACGTAGCCTCCTTGACATCGTGGTTACGCCAAAATACCTTTACAGAAGAAATGACTTTATTTCTCAAGGTTTGCTCTTTCCTATCAAGAATTTGGACAAGAATTTCTTCGTACACTAAATTCTTATCCACCTGAATGGGTTCATAAGAAATCACGTGCTTGTATTCAGGCTTGTACGGACGCAACACGGATATGTGAAACACGTTATGGATGTGCTCCAACTCATGTGGTAGTGTAACTTTGTATGCTACTTCGCCCACTCGCTTAAGTACCTCGAACGGTCCTATGAATCTTAGACTCAGTTTTCCTTTCTTGCCGAAACGGATCTTTCCCTTCCATGGAGATACCTTCAAGAATACAAAACTGCCGACTTCAAAATCTTGGTCTTACCGATGCAAATCTGCATACTTTTTTTGGCAATCTTGAGCTGCAACTAGTCTAGTCCTTATTACTGTCACCACATCCACGGTTTGTTGTAGTAACTCTGGTCCGAGTATTCGTCGTTCCCCGACTTCGTCCCAACATAATGGTGTTCTTCACTTCCTCACGTAAAGAGCTTCGTATGGTGGCATGCCGATACTCGCATTGTAACTATTATTATACGCAAATTTGACTAAGGTTAGGTGGTCATCCCAATTTCCCTTGAAGTCCATCACGCAAGTTCTAAGCATGTCCTCTAGCGTTTGTATTGTTCGCTCACTTTGTCCATTTGTTTGAGGATGATAAGTAGTACTTAATCTTAATTGTGTTCCCATCCTCTCTTGCAAGCTTTTCTAGAATTTTGACGTGACACGTGGGTCTCGGTCAGAAACAATCGACACCAGCACTCCATGTCGTGAGACGATCTCCTTTACGTACATGCTCGCTAACTGATTCAAACTGTTGCAGATCTTGATCGGTAGAAAATGTACGGTCTTTGTAAGTCAATCCACGATAACCCAAATGGCATCCAACCCTTTCTGCGTGACTGAAACTCCTACCATGAAATCCATCGTAATATGCTCCCATTTCCACTCCGATATTTCCAACGGTTGTAGCTACCCACTCGACCGCTGATGCTCTGCTTTTACGCGTTGACAAATCAAACACCTACTAACACACTCTGTGACTTTCCGTTTCAAATTGGGCCACCAAAAATGTTGCCTCAAGTCTCGGTACATCTTAGTGCCTCCCGGATGAACGTAATATGTTGTATTGTGTGCCTCATGCAAAATCTCCTCTCTTAACTCAGTTACCGCCGATACCCACACTCTCCCTTCGAATCTTAAGATACCGTCTTTATCTATTTGAAATTTTTCTTCCTCATTTTTCGTTATCCTCTTCCTAATTTTCTCACATTCTCCATCTTTCTCCTGTGCTTCCTTTACTCTATCCAACAATGTCGGACAAGCTTCCATTACAAATAACTTCTCTTCATACCTCTCGGGTCCCTTCACCTCTATTTCAAACTTCTTCATATCTCTTATTAACTCCTCCTGAGTTGTTAGTTGAAATAATTTCTCCCTTCATTTCTTGCTTAGAGCGTCGGCAACTAAGTTTACCTTCCCCGTGTGATAAAGAATATCACAGTCATAATCCTTGATCAATTCTAACCACCTTCTCTGACGCATATTCAACTCCTTCTGTGTGAAGATATATTTCAGACTTTTGTGGTCCGTGTATATCTCACATTTCTCTCCGTACAAATAATGTCTCCATATCTTTAACGCAAAAACATCTGTCGCTAACTCTAAGTCATGAGTAGGGTATCATTTTTCGTAATCATTCAATTGTCGTGATGCATACGCAATAACTTTGCCATACTGCATCAGAACATAGCCCGGTCCTCTATGCGATGCATCACTATACACTACAAATCCTCATGTATCATCTCGTAAGGATAATACAGGCACCTCGCTTAATCTCTTCTTCAACTCTTGAAAACTCTCTTCGCATTTGTCGGTCCATACAAATTTTATTGTCTTTCTTGTCAGATTAGTCAACAGGGTCGCTATCTTAGAAAAATCTTAGATGAATCTTCGATAGTACCCAGCTAACCCTAAGAAACTTCTTACCTCTGTCGATGTTCTCGGTTGCTCCCAACTACTTACCGCTTTGACCTTTTTGGGGTCTACTAAGATTCCATTCTCATCCACCATGTGGCCTAAGAATTGAACCTTCTTTATCCAAAATTCATATTTTGAAAACTTCGCATACATCTTCTCCTTTCGTAGTGCCTCCAAAACAATCTCCAGATGTTCGGTGTGTTCTTCCTCTGTCTTCGAGTAGATCAAAATGTTGTCGATGAAAACTACTACGAATTTATCCAAGTATGGCTTGAAAACTCGATTCATTAAGTCCATGAATGTTGTCGGAGCATTAGTTAAACTGAATGACATTACCAAAAACTCGTAATGTCCATAACGGGTTCGAAACACAGTTTTTGGTATATCTTCATCCCGCACTTTCAGTTGATGATATCCTGTTCGTAAGTCGATCTTAGAGAAACATTTCGCTCCCTTCAGTTGATCAAACAAGTCGTCTATCCTCGGTAATGTATATCTATTCTTGATCGTTACTTTGTTCAATTCACGATAATCGATACAGAGCCTCATCGATCCGTCCTTTTTCTTCATGAATAACACTGGTGTTCCCCAAGGAGACACACTCGGTCGAATGTACCCCTCATCTAGTAACTCTTGAAGTTGTATCATCAATTCCTTCATTTCTACTAGCACCATACAATATGGAGCTTTCGAAATTGGTGTCGTTCCCGGTGCTAAATCTATTACGAATTTGATTTCTCTGCCTGGAGGAAGACCAGGCAGATCGTCCAGAAACACATCTTGAAATTCATTCACTACGGGTATATCCTTAATTTCTACTCCCTTTTTCCGAGTATCTACAATGTAAGCTAAATAATCTACACATCATTTCCTTAACAATTTCTTGGCCTGCATCATCGTAACGCAACATGATTTCTTGGCCTGCATCATCGTAATGTTAACCAACCGGAGGGTGGTCCGGTTAATCCAATACAGGAATTCGTTAATCTTTTAACGGCTGCATTTAATAGCACGGGGGCTAATGTACCCGTAATTCCTAGAGTAGTACGAGCTACTACTTTTATGGATTTCAAAAGTGTAGGTCCGCCGGAGTTCAAGGGAACTACGGACCCTATAGAAGCCCAGACATGGGTAAAAGAAATCGAGAAAGCATTTGTAATAGCAAATGTTGAGGAGGGTAAAAAGGTTACCTTTGCAACCTAATTGATGAAGGGAGAGGGCAACTTCTGGTGGGAGGCAAATCACGCTAGGGCCGATATAAGGAACCTAACGTGGGAGAGGTTCAAGGAGATTTTCTTTGAGAACTATTTTCCCACGAGTATGCAAGGGAGGATGGAGATGAGGTTTCTAGAATTGAGACAAGGGGATATGACAGTTCCCCATTATGCTGCCAAGTTTAATGAACTGGCACGATTCGCTCCACATCAAGTGGACACTGAAGTGAGAAATGCTAGAAGGTTCGAGCAGGGCTTAAAACCCTGGCTCTATAGCCGAATCTCTGCATTCCAAAGTACTTCCTTTGGAACCATACTAGAAAAGGCAATAATTGTCAAAGGTGGGAATGAGGCTCTTAGCCAGTACCACAAAGATAAGAAGACCAAAGGCAGGGTTGATGGAGGAACCAAGACCGAGGGAGCCAATGGAAATGGCGACGGTCAGAAGAGGAAGGGCTTTAACTCTGGGAATACCGGAACGAAACAAGGGGACTCCAAGAGGAGGATGGAGGCTCAGAAACCCTCTGTGAAGACTCACTTAGAGTCTGCCTCAAAGGTAAGCGGTATGTTATAATTGTGGGCGGGAAGGGCACATTTCGCTTAACCGTTGTCCCAATCCGAAGAAGAATCACGGATGCTTTATATGTGGATTAACTGACCACATAGCAAAGAACTTCCCGAAGAAGGGGATAGAAGGAAATAAGGGACCTAATAGCGGGAAGTTAGCTATTAGTGGTCCAGCTCAGCCGAGGAAATCAATGGCCCGTACTTTTAATATGACGGTCCAAGATGCGGTGGCATCAGGGGATGTAGTTGCAGGTATTATTCCGATCAACAATATGAATGCATACGTGCTATTTGATTCGGGTGCTACTTGTTCGTTTATAGCATGTGATTTTACTAGACGATTAGAATTATTTCTCAAAAAATTGCCTGTACCTTTGAACATTAAGGTAGCAAACGAAGAGATAATTCCTGTTGAAGGTATTCATAGGAGTTGTTGTGTAGAAGTACGTGGTTGTAAGTTATCGGTAGATTTAATACCGATAAAGTTAGGAGAATTCGACGTAATTCTCGGGATGGATTGGTTGATTAACCATGGGGCAATTATAGATTGCCAAAAGAAATGTGTGAGCATCAGGACGTTGAAGCAACCTCCTATAGTATTTTACGGTAGTAAATTTCCGGGACGTCCGTGTTGCCTTACGATGACACAAACTAAAAAACTTTTAAGAAAGGGTTGTGTAGGTTACCTATGCCATGTTGTTGATACCCAGAGAGTGGGAGCAACCATGGAACAAATACCTATAGTAAAGCGAATTCATGGATGTATTTCCAAGTGAGTTCTTTGGGTTTACGCATGGGATAGGAAATCGAATTTGTGATGAACCGTCGTGAACTACACCTTAGGTCTTAAGGGCACCGCATCATGAGTATAATACGGTGGAAATGAAAGAACTAATGGTTCAACTATAGGAACTATTAGACAAGAAGTACATTCAACCAAGTGTTTCTCCATGGGGAGCACCGGTGTTGTTTGTCAAGAAGAAAGACGGATCGTTAAGGCTTTGTATCGACTATCGGGAGTTGAACAAGTTAATGATAAAGAATAAATACCCATTGCCCAGGATCGATGATCTCTTTGATCAATTGAAAGGGGCAAAGTATTTTTCTAAAATAGATTTGCGGACGGGGTATCATCAGTTGAAGGTTAGGAAGGAAGATGTACCAAAGACTGCATTCAGGACTCGTTATGGTCATTACGAGTTTCTGGTGATGTCATTTGGGTTGACGAATGCACTAGCTGCATTTATGGATATAATGAACAGAGTGTTCAAACTATATTTGGACAAGTTCGTCGTGATGTTTATCGATGATATCTTAGTCTATTCTAAGACGCCAGAAGATCATGCCGAACACTAAAGATTAGTGTTGGAGACACTAAGAAAGGAGAAGTTATATGAAAAATTCACCAAATGTGAATTTTGGCTGGAAAAGATGCAGTTTTTAGGTCATGTCATTGACTAAGAGGGAATTTCAGTGGATTCAGCGAAGGTGGAAGCAGTAATGAATTGGGAACAACCGAAAATGCCGTCTGAGGTGCGGAGTTTCCTAGGGTTTGCAGGGTACTATCGAAGATTTATCCAAGATTTTTCGAAGATAGCTACCTCGTTGACTAACTTAACAAAGAAGACGGTGAAATATGTATGGACGGATAAATGTGATGACAATTTTCAAGAACTGAAGAAGAGATTAAGTGAAGCTCCTGTTTTGTCATTGCCAGATGACACGGGAAATTTTGTAGTGTATAGTGATGCTTCGCATAGAGGACTTGGTTGTGTGCTTATGCAACATGGCAAAGTCATTGCGTATGCATCTCGGCAGTTGAAGGATTATGAAAAAGTTTACCCTACTCATGATCTGGAACTGGCCGCGGCAGAGTTTGCTCTAAAGATATGGAGACATTATCTTTATGGGGAAAAATGTGAGATATATACGGACCATAAAAGTCTAAAGTATATCTTCACTCAGAAGGAGTTGAATATGAGACAGAGAAGATGGCTGGAGTTGATAAAGGATTATGATTGTGAAATCTCAGATCACCTGGAAAAGCTATGTGAGTCTTAGATGCCTTAAGTAGGAAGGATCGGGAAAAGTTGTCTATGTTAACGGCTCAAAATAAGTTAATAACAGAGATGGCTAGGATGGAAATAGAAGTGAAGATGCCGAGTGATTCGGGGCAGTTACTCTTTGCGACGGAGATGCAATTTACCATTGTAGAAAGGGTCAAGGAGGTACAACTCAAGGCGGATGAGTGTAACCAAATGAAGAAGCGGTTATCCGAGAAGGAAGAGGTTAAGTATAGTCTTGATAATGAGGGATTATTAAGATTTGAGGGAAGAATTTGGATTCCGAATGAGACAGAATTAAAGGAGCAAGTGTTACAAGAAGCTCATAGTTCGAGGTACTCGATACATCCTGGTAGCACTAAGATGTATCAAGACCTTCGACAGAGTTTTTGATGGCCAAACATGAAGAGAGAAATAGCAGAGTATGTGAGTAGGTGCTTAACTTGTCAAAAAGTTAAGGACGAAAATCAACGACCCAGTGCTTTACTACAGTCATTGGAGATTCCAGAATGGAAGTGGGAGCATATCACGATGGACTTCGTGGTGGGACTTCCGATGACATAAAAAGGGTACGATTCAATTTGGGTAATAGTGGACCGGTTGACGAAGTCGGCTCAATTAGGGTCAAGTATAACTTAGACCAGTTAGCTAAACTTTATGTTAAGGAAATCATTTCCAGACATGGAGTACCGGTATCGATTGTGTCAGATCGTGATCCACGATTCACATCGAACTTTTGGAGGAGTTTGCAAGAGCAGTTGGGAACACAGCTGAGGTTAAGCACGGCTTATCATCCACAAACTAATGGGCAGAGAGAAAGGACAATTCAGACGTTAGAAGACATGTTGAGGTCTTGCGTCATGGATTTCAAGGGTAGTTAGGATGATCACCTACCACTAGTAGAGTTTGCATATAACAACAGTTATCATGCAAGCATAGGCATCTTACATGCGTATGAAAGCTTTGTATGGGAGAAAGTGCAGAACACCTTTATATTGGGATGAGGTGGGAGAACGCCGGATGCTAGGATCAGAATTGGTGCAGCAGACAGCGGATGTGATAAAGTTAATTCGGATGCGTCTCGTCACATTTCTCGGAGATGCATGAAGAAGTATGCGGACTCACATAGACTAAGTCGAGAGTTTAAGGTGGGCTCGTATGTGTTTCTAAAGGTATCTTCCTGGAAAGGAAAGATATGCTTTGAAAAGAAGGGAAAGTTAAGTCCAAGGTTTATAGGACCTTTTGAAGTATTAAAACGGGTGGGAGAGGTAGCGTATATGATAGCATTACCTCCAGACCTAGAACGAATACATAACGTGTTTCACGTATCTGTATTACGTCCATATAAGCCGGACTATAAGCATGTAATCGAATATGAGCCGATTCATATCGAGAAAGACTTATCATATGAAGAGTCACCGATGCAGATCATTGATAGAAAGGAACAAGTTCTGAGGAACAAGGTAATACCATCAGTAAAAGTATTATGGAAGAATCACGACATTTGAAGAAGCAACGTGGGAACTAGAAGAAAAGATTTAAGAAAATTTTCCCCACCTATTTGATTAAAGTAAGACGAGATTACGGGGACGAGAATCTTTATAAGGGGGGAAGAATGTAACGACCGAGAAATTCGGATCTTATTGTAAAATGATTTTATTAAATTAAATAATAATAAAATCATATTCCATGTGTTATCAAGATGGTTGTCATTGTATAACCTATTGATGTTAGAATATCGTAGTATTTGGGCTACGTGGATGAATTAAAGTATTTGAATTTCCAAGACGAAAATAAAAGTTTTCCGTGAAATTTTCCGAAAAACACTATTCATCGGTATTTGCTTGGGATATAATTTTGAGATTCCGAGAAATACGCAATGATGGAATAACAAGGTAAGATGGATTATGTAATAAAAATCTAGTTATGGAAAAAGTAATAATTCGCTTGTGGACTTAAATTATAAACGTTAAGTAAAGCGAAGTGTTAAAGAATAAGTAATAATTGTATGATACTTGGTATTGTACGAAGTAATGAAAACGAGTATAATATGAAGTATTATGCGAGTTTGAATGAAGGATGAAATACCGTATATAAATTCTATAAGAATTAGAATACAAAAATAATACATCAACAATATGTATTAAGAAATGTTAATGGACTTGGATGATTGGTAAACAATTATATACAAGTCCAAGTGAATTAGAGAGAGAAGCCCAACTAATGAATTAATGAACCAATTAGTGTTTGTTAAAGTAAAGCCCAAGGATTAATTAATGTAAGCCCAAGATGGAATCCATGAGTGGTATGATCCATGGGGCAAACCATATTAATATGGTTGAATGTGGTGACCAAGTAATGTAATGACCAAGTAATGTGTGATGACCAAGATATGTGGTGACCAAGTGATGTGGTGACCAAGTTAGGAGTATTGACCAAGACTTTGAATTAATGGCCAAATAAGAGATAAGAGAGTGGCTAGCAAGTAATGAATAGTAAGGAGGTGGCTTAAGGAGGTGGGATGTTTTAAAGACCAAACTACCCTAACCTTGGAAAGTCTATAAATAGAAGAGCTTTGCTAGTCATTTGTTGGTTGATCAAATAATCCAACACTTCTATAGTGCTTAAGTGTTAGAGAGAATAAGCTAGCAATAAGTCATTTCCATAAGCTAAGAAGAAGAAGCAAGCTACTTACCAAGACTACAAAAAGAGTAAGACTTCTTCTCAATTATCTTCTATCTCTACCATGATAGGATGATAAGAAAAGTTGGATTAAGAAACATGAATGAGTAAGTAATGAACTTAAGCCAATTAAGTTGGTAATAATTCATTTAAGCTAGCATAAATTATAAACTTATGTGAAAATAATATGAACTTGTAAGAAGTTTATTAAGAGAAATGATATGAATGTAAAAGAATTTATATGATCATATGTGTCATGTATACCTAAGTAAAGTTATATGTGAAGAGTATGTAAAGTATGATGATTAAGAAACCTTAATTGTCATAAGTCATGAATAATCAAATCTTAAGTAGTTTATAATTTGACAAGTTATAAGCCCATGAAGAATAAGTCAAAATCCAACAATGAATATAAATTGTTGTATTAAGTATGTTCAAATGTTCACACGATGAATGGAAGTCATTTGTAATGTTAAACAAATCATAAGAAGGAAGAATTGCCAAAATTTGCACGATTGGACAATAATCGCCGAATACGTAAAATTCTCGGAATGGAAGTCAAATTTTATGTTTGATCATGAAACCATTGTTTTCCAATAAAGACAAGTCATAATTGGCATTTAAGAGTTGCGGACTCAAAAATGACCAGATTCAGACTTAGAATGAAGAAACGAGCGTTGAACATTCATGAACGTTTATCGTTTACGTTAAAAATGAACCAATAGGTGAATTTTTAGCAAACGAAGTCAAATGGAAAAAATTCTTGAATGGTCATGTAGAGTACGTAATTTGTGAATCGTAGGCTTTTGAACGAGCCAATTCGGACTTATAACGAAGAAGTTATGCGTCCGGGATGTTCACAAAATTTCAAAACTGAAATTGATATCTGGTGCACAGAGTTGGCGTCGCGGCGCCAACCCTAGGCAAAAGACCCGCACCGTGGCACGGAACAATAATCGAGCCTACTGCAAGAGTTCACCGCAGCACGAACCTTAGTTCAATAAGTGGCGTCGCAGCGCCATGAACAGTGACAAAATCCTCTTGAGTGTGGCGCCGCAGCGCGGCCCATTAAGTAAGGACTCGCGCCGCAGCGCCAAGTCCGGGACAATGGCGTTAAGAGCTCACGCCGCATCACAAGATGTAGGTATAAAGCTGGCGCCGCAGCACCAGTCTCAGAGCGAAGATAGTAATGAAATTTTCTAAGTACAAAGAAAAGAAATGGAAGTAAACACAACTTAAGGAAGGTAATGTAACATTGTTTAAACTTTGTTAAACCTTAAGGAATGTAATATAAAGGTTGAGATAACCTAGTCGAAGTATAATGCAAGCATAATGATAAATTGGAACGAATAGTAACTGAATCTAATACACAATTAGATTTAAATAAAGGGTATGATATAGTCATATACATACTTGATTATATGTGACCTAATGTAAGGCATTATGTGATCATGTATTGTAGAGACTTGAACGACTTGAACATAAAGTTAAAATACCGTAGCAGACGCTAAAGGCAAGTATTCTAACTCTTGTCTCAGTTCAATCTGAACAAGTTTTTGAGATTCATGTATTCTTTCGTATGAATAAAAGTATGATGAAGTTGAAGCCAATTCCTTTGGCTAGACTTGATGAATTGATAATCTATTCATGTATTATCAAATGTTGCTATCTTTTGTCAACTACTTGATATGGTTTTCAAAAGAAGACTGAAATGTTAAACAAATATTTTGTCGGTAAAACGATAGGCACGTGAGGTTGCCAAATGCTTAAACGTGCATACGTTTAATGGATGTAGTGTTGATCAACATAGAGTACAATAGGCTGATCACCTAAAAGTTCTCGTAAGTGATATCAGGCTTACAGACTTTTTTCCGGGTTGTCCTTTACCAATAAAGAATGAATACTCGAGGTCTCTGACCGGAGTGAATGTTTTACTAAATACTGTTGTTATTGTAAAACATTTTGAAAGAAAAGATGAAGTGTTATCTTGAATTATCAATAGTACTTCATAACTATTGTTCAGTTATTGAAGATATACGATTTATATGTGTCAAGCATGTTGTTATTAAATTGTTATACTTGCTGAGCTAGCTATGCTCACTCTTGCTTGAACCATATGAATGCAGCTAAGACTGAACGTCCCGAAGGATCGAAAAAGGATAAGGGAAAAGCTACGGCAGATTACTAAGTTATTTTGTAATAGTATAGGTCTATTATTATAATTTAACTGATATTATGACAAAGAACCTTTTGTAACGGGTTTAGAACTTGGGAAATATAAATATTACTTTAAATATATAGAAGTTATGTTCGTTCTTTGAGACTTTTCAATTGAATGAATGTATGAATGTTATCTGAAGATAGCACCATCACATCGGGTTGGAAGATACCCGGATTTGGGGGCGCTACAGTAGGGCATGGAAGTCACAAGACAGGCCCCTAGCCCGCCGGGGCGACCCCAAAACAAGCCTAGACCCCAGCCGGGGCGGGGGGTATGCCCCAAAAATGCGAATTTTGGTCCAATTTGAGTCCAAAAAGGATTGTTTCGATCTGATTGACATAAGGACTTCCAAGAGGTCTTCCAAAAAGGACTTAAAGACATGTAAAGAGACTTATAAAAGGAGGAGAATCAAAAGGATTAAAGGAGATTAGAGATTAGAGAGAGGATTCCATTAGATTAGAGTAGAGTAGAGTAGAGTAGATTAGATCAAAATCATAGTTCTAATGAGTTTTGGAGAATGAAGCAACTTGGAGACCATTTAAGATTCAAAGTAGGAGCAAGGAGGGAGCATCAAATCTATAGACAATAGATTCTATCTTTTTATCGTCATCTATCTTTGTCTTTTAATGATTATTCAATTGTGGATTCTTAGTTTTAATTCAATAATCATGAACTAATTCTTTGTTTGAGATTACAATGGATCTTATTGTGTAGTTTATTTTAATATGATTCGCTATTAATTATTATGTTCTATCGTGAGGATTGTCTATTTTGATTTAGACTTAATTGTTTAATTGATTGGCCATTAATTACCGTGATAATCTATATGAACTAGAGAGATGAAGTTTAGATTTAGATCTAATCATAATAGCATATGATTGTATTTTCTGCATGGCGTTGGAATACATAATTTATGTCTAGGATAGAGATATACCTAACATCGCATGTAATCTTATAGAGAACTTGTGCTTTAAATCCTTTTTAATTGTAATTCACATAGAGATATAGTGGATTAATTAATTAGGGTGTCTTGCTTAATTCTATCATATGTGGATTTAAGTGAGTATAGGTATTATGCATCGAGAGGTGATTTTATCTACTTTAGTGTTCTTGATTAACAATTCAAGATAGAAAATAATTGATGAGAAGTGTGTTAACTTAAATGAAGCAATAAGTGAATTTGTGATCTTAAATCTCCGTAATCTTAATTTTTAGTGGAATTTAATAGTAGTTTAATTATATAATTTGAAATTCATTCGTTTAAATAAGTTTGAGTTGATTATGGGTTAGTATTTGGTGATTTTCTATTAAACAATTCCTCATAGGAACGATACTCTACTTTCACTTTATTACTTGTTGACCACGTATACTTGCGTGTTGTGCGTAATTAGATTTTACCCAACAAGTTTGAGGGTATTTGATAAATAGGTTTTATACTTACTTATCCGATATCTGTTACTTGAATTATTTGCTTAATCTCATGTTTCTTAGTTACTTTTCATGCATGTTGTGTTCGTTTTGTAGATTATATGCTTGGGAGTTGAAATCATGAAAAATTGGTATGAAAAAACGCAAAAAAAAGCAATACGGACATCGTTTGGGCTTTTATGTTTATTTCATGTTCTTGGTTTGGAACTTGTAATACATTGTAGAGCTTCTTCTTAGCTTTTCGGAACATCTTGAATCATTCCAATCGGAGTTCGGATGCAAGAGTTATGACATTTGTACCAACGGACGTCGAACGTCACTGTTTTGGGTGGCCATTTGCATAGCAGTCACTTCCAGACCATTTTAAACCTTCATCTATCCCTTATTTCTAAAATCTTAAAGAATTAAAGTTGTAGATCTCATCAATATCTTTGATTTGATAGGTGGAAGGCCTCGTAACTCTTCCTGGATCAAAAGTTATGCCCATTTTCCCAAAAGGACGTCAGAGCAGAAAAGTTTCCTTCACAAAACTGCCGCCGGGGTGGGCATGCAAGTCACAAGACAGGCCCCTAGCCCACTGGGGCAGGCCCAAAACAAGCCTAGACCCCCGCCGGGGCAGGGGTATGCCCAAAAAATGAACGAAAATGCGAATTTTGGTCCAATTTGAGTCCGGAAAGGATTATTTCAATTCGATTGACACAAGGACTTCCAAGAGGACTTCCAACAAGGACTTAAAGACATGTAAAGAGACTTATAAAAGGAGGAGAATCACAAGGATTAAAGGAGATTAGAGATTAGAGAGAGGATTCAATTAGATTAGAGTAGAGTAGAGTAGATTTGATCAAAATCATAGTTCTAATGAGTTTTGGAGAATGAAACAACTTGGAGACCATTGAAGATTCAAAGTAGGAGCAAGGAGGGAGCATCAAATCTACAGACAATAGATTCTATCTTCTTATCTTCAACTATCTTTGTCTTTTAATGATTATTCAATTGTGGATTCTTAGTTTTAATTCAATAATCATGAACTAATTCTTTGTTTGAGATTACAATGGATCTTATTGTATAGTTTATTTTAATATGTTTCGCTATTAATTATTATGTTCTATCGTGAGGATTGTCTATTTTGATTTGGACTTAATTGTTTAATTGATTGGCCATTAATTACTGTGATAATCTATATGAACTCGAGAGATGAAGTTTAGATTAATATCTAATCATAATAGCATGTGATTGTGTTTTCTGCATGGCGTTGGAATATATAATTTATGTCTAGGATAGAGATATACCTAATATCGCATGAAATCTTATAGAGAACTTGTGCTTTAAATCCTTTTTAATTGTAATTCATATAAAGATGTAGTGGATTAGTTAATTAGGGTGTCTTGCTTAATTCTATCATCTGTGGATTTAAGTGAGTATGTGTATTCTGCGTCGAGAGGTGGTTTTATCTGCTTTAGTGTTCTTGATTAACAATTCAAGATAGAAAATAATTGATGAGAAGTGTGTTAACTTAAATGAAGCAATAACTGAAGTTGTGATCTTAAATCTCTGTAATCTTAATTTTAATTAGTGATAATTAGAATTAGTGTAATGAAATAATTTAATTTATATAATTTGAAATTCATACGAGTATCGGCATGCCACCATACTAAGCTCTTTACGGAAGGAAGTTCAGAATGCCATTATGTTGGGACGAAGTCGGAGAACGACGAATACTCGGACCAGAGTTAGTATAACAAACCGCAGACGTGGTGACAATGATAAGGGCCAGACTAGTAGCTGCTTAAGATCGGCAGAAGAAGTACGTAAACTTGCATCGGAAAGACTGAGATTTTAAAGTCGGCAGTTTTGAATTTTTGAAGGTATCTCCATGGAAGGGAAAGATCCGTTTCCGCAAGAAAGGAAAACTGAGTCCAAATTCATAGGACCGTTCGAGATACTGAAACGAGTGGGCGAGGTGGCATACAAAGTTGCACTACCACCCGAGTTGGGGAACATCCATAACGTGTTTAACATATCCGTGTTGCGTCCGTACAAGCCTGAATACAAGCACGTGATTTCTTATGAACCCATTCAAGTGGAGAAGAACTTAGCGTATGAAGAAATTCATGTCCAAATTATAGATACGAAAGAGCAAACCTTGAGAAATAAAGTTATTTCTTCTGTAAAAGTACTTTGGCGTAACCACGATGTCGAGGAGGCTAAGTGGGAGTTAGAAGATAGGATGATGAGGGATTATCCCCATCTATTTTTGTAACCTTGTAGAAATTCCGGGACATAATTTTTATAAGGGGGGAAAGATGTAATACCCAAGAATTTCCATGACTTATGAATATATTAATGCAAATAAATATTAATTTGAATATAAAAGATTTCGCGTTATGAGACGAGTTAACTCAAGTATATTAAAGTGACTAATGTAGAGTTATAACAAACTCGTTGAAATGCCTTGTGTGGCACCGTGATGAGAAATAGTAGTGATTATATTAATTAACGAGAGGATTGTTAAAGCAAACAATTGATAGTTATTAATAATTATGTGATTCCATATAAGGAATACGCTCTTAAAATTGTATGATAGTTAATTTATGATGTGTAGAAATATTGTGGAGATGGATGTTGAAACTGGCTTGGGGCTTTAGCATCGCTGCCGAGTACAATAAGAATTCGCCCTCAATGATACAAGCTGGCAAGCAATGAGCGAAGAGTAAATCTGGGAAAGTTAATTTCTACTGTAGAAATGAAATAGAACATTAATGTTATATGTGTGACATTAATAAAAATCATATGATAGAAGTATATTTTAAAGACATGAGGTACCAAGTAGTACAATGATATCATATGAAGTTGTAATGCATAAATGATTAAATATATGTGTATTCTAGAAACTGAGAAAGGAATTAAATGTTTAAGTAAACATTAAAATTGAATAAGGTTATAATGTGGTTATGTGAGTAGTAGAAGTAATTATGGAACTACTTTGACAATAATAATACCTGATGCGTTATTTTATTGCGTGTAATTAATGTACATGGACTATATGATGTGAGTATATAAATAACCCCAAATTTCTCCTAATATAGTAACACTTGGACATTAAAACCCATTTTTGTTAATAAAATGGCGAACTTGGACTTAGCTAAGCTTCTTTGCTTTGAGATTTTCTCTTGTCCCAAATTAAGTGTCACAAAAGTACATGAACAGTGATCTAAAGGCTAGTTTACGTATTTTCCAAGTTGTTAATCATATGTGATTATGGCTAGCAAGGTAGCTGGTATGGAGTTGTTAAACAACTCTTTAGTAACCTTTATTTCCTGCCATTACACCATGAATTCAACTCTAGTGTAATGGCAATGTCCAGACCAAGTTTCCTCTATAAATATAAGCTACAATTTCAGTTTTGTGTTACTAAGAGTTTTTTGAGCAGTCTAAGTACAGAGTTCTAAGTTACCGAGCATTATAGAAGCATACTCAGTGAGTAAGAAGTCCAATTTAAGCTTAAAAATGTATAATTTCTAATTATGTTCTTGAAATTGGTCTTGTTTAGTTCTTGAAATTTCTTGAATTGATATGTCAAATAAGATGAATTAACATGTTATAAGATGTTTAAGAAGTTTACTTACATGTATGGACTCTTTTATGATGGTTTAGAACAAGTTTAAATCGATGGAAATCAAGTTGGTTGCTACCCTATAAAAATAGAGTCTGTTTCTGCTCCTGAACCAGACATGGCGCAGTTGCTCCCTAATTGTACTAGGGTGCACCACAGCTGCACCGGCCTTCGAGTTCAATTGAGCCTTCTTTTTAAAACCTGCTAAGTGATGGTCAACTAATATGGCTTAAACTAGCATGCAAGTATGTGTAATGGGTATATATAAGTATATTAATCTAAGGTGAGCATGTTTACTAAATTAGCATACATGTTTAACGAAAGTGTATAGTTTAAAATGAATTTAGAAATGACTTTAGAAATAAAACTTGATAGGTATGTATGCCATGTTTATATACTAACTTTGCAAGCATATTGGTATGATTTAGAAATGCATGAATAACCCGTTAACTTGTGTGTATATGATTCGTAAGGAAGCACGAACATGTTGGACTTATTAGTAAGCCTTACTAATGAAAATACGAACTTTGAAAGTGAATGTTAACACACTACTTTGAGAGTTAGAACCTGAGAATTATGAACATGATTGATGATACTTTTAGGGTTGCTAATGTATCATACATATATACATATTATGTTAAGAGTTGTGAAATCAAGTTAACACTAAATAAAGCATATTTTCAAAATAATAACTATAATAGTTGCATGTATGCAATATGAATACTCACAAGTACGCCGAATATGAGTTATATGACTACCTTACATGTTTAGAAAGCAAGCATGATAGACTTTGTGGTTTCATGACCTCGAATGGTCTTAACTTATTGAAATGTTCAACTTAGAACCATGTTATGAAAGTGGGAAGCCTAGATTGACTTGAGAAGCATGAAAAGACCTTAACATGACAAAATATATTATGTATGAATGTTGTGTTCAAGCCGGATAGGAACCACAAGGGAACAACTGAGTCTTAGCTTGGCGGGGTCGCGAACATGCCAATTCTTGTGAGCCCTAGAAGCTTAGCCATGGTAGCAAATTTGCACTGGATCTGAATCAAGAGTCGAACAATTTGGCAATATGATTTTTGGACAGTTAACTTATATGATTCATATATTGCTAAAAATGGTTTAAAACCTACTGATGCATGTATATATGTGATGATTAAGTAATATGATGATGTTTACTTTGTATAAGGAAAGTCCATGGGTAAAAAGGTCTTAACCTTGAGCATTATAAATTTGCCTATAAAGAAACTAGATACTTGATTTCATAATAAACCTATGAGCTGATTTTGTACCATATGTGCATACTTGAATCATGTCAAACTTGAATAATGAATGCGTTAGCTAATGAGCATCTTATACTTATAATACACTATAAATAAGATTCAAAAGTGCTAATTTCTTAACGCGGATAAACTACGCTTAAGGCAAGTATCCTAAACCCTTGCATTACTTTATTCAACGGATATCGTAAGCAAGTATCTAAACCTTATCTCTTTGAATACGAGTTATTCTACTTATTTGTTCAATTGAGCTAGTATGTTTAAACTCTTGTGAAAACTATTATTAATGTTGAACTTGGTATTATTCTTGAATATTGTGAAAGGGTCTATGTCGTTGATTCGGCTAGACTATATACATGTTTATAAAACTGTCCAAACCAATTGACTGGTGCAGAAATCTTGAAAATTGAGTTGAACAACCCTTATGGTAAAGGGAGTGTATGTTGTTGGAAACCCCAACACATGAGTGGATATTACTGTGGTGTTATGCATAACTTAGAGTATTGTAGACTGATCCTCAATAGTACTTTATTCTTTTGGGTTATCAGTTTAATATTGGTAATTCTAGTAGATGTTCAATAGTCCTTAGTGACTTCTCAGTATGAATTATTTTATCCAGTTGGATACGTTGATAGCTTTTGAATTCATATATATCGGTTGATCTATATTGAACTATCATTTCATATTCCAAAGGTTTTTTTTGAGAAACGTTGATATTCATTGATTCATGATATTATTCTAATACCCTGAACTATCTTGGAGACTATACTTTGATATTTCAAACTTGTGAGAGAATAATCATCGCCCTTGTTGTATATTACTTGTTGGGCAATTTGTGCTCATTCTTGCTTATTTAAAACCTTTTAGTTAAGGCGGAACAGAGAAGTGTCTCTGGAAAAGACAAGGGCAAGGGCAAGGCTACCGACTAGCTTGTTCCTTTATGTTCTAAGATTTTTATGTTGTATTAAGACTATTTTCAGACTATGTTTAAGCTTAAGTAGGATTATTTAATAAGTCTTTATTCGATATCATTATGTAATCTATTAAGTACTGTAGGTTACGAGACTTGGGGGAATAATTATAATAAATTATTGTATATTATTCTAGATTAGATCTTCCATTGTGAATGTGTAAATTTTAGTTATTATTGTATTACCATGAGCACGTGATGAACCAAATTCGAGTGACCAAGTGGTGGTCAGAATTTGGGGGCGTCATAATTTCCCTACATTGGCGTTCAGGCGCTTGATACCAAAAACTTAAACTTATACGACTGCATTTCCAGTCTGTTCAACTGTGACATCATCATGGCGCTGTAGCACCCCATTTTCTTTATAAACTCACGCTGCAGCGCGACCTCCGGTGTTTTTGATGCTAACGTGGCACGCCTTTCACTTGGCCATCCCAAGCTATACTCTTCTTGCATTGTGCACCTCCAGATTCCCAGGCGGTAAAAGAGTGATTTTAACCTAGCTTTAAAGGAACTGATATATATATATATATATATATATATATATATATATATATATATATATATATATATATATACAGACTAGCCTCCTTAAGGAGATCTCCCATAATGAGATAGATAATCAGATAGATAGCTCCCCTCCGGGATAAAATTTATTTCTTCTCCATCTCTTAGGTAAAGTCTGTAAATATAGATTAGGTAGTTTAGGGAGAAGTTTGGGATTCCTTGGAGCAACAAGAGCAGTGAGCAATACGGATTGGAAAGCTTGAAAGGAGTGGAATGCTTGGAGACTGAAGAGCTTTGACAGAGTTTATTCTTATCCATTTGTTTCCTTTGATTTTGTAATCCATAAATGTTGCCTTTATTGCTACTTATATTTTGTTCAAGAGCTATGAACTAAGTATTGGCGCTAAGGTTATAATGGAACCCTTTGTTTATTTGAACTGAATGTCTTCTCTCTTTAGTTGGCACCATATGGTTTGGTTTAATATATTCATGCTTAATGATTCTTGCTAAGACATTAGTGATGATTTTGGTAATCTACATGATGTTGAAAGAGGGATTGTAGATTTACACCGTAATATATTGACATGTGATTATGAGTTGGTGACTTGTTTCGACCGCATAAGTTGTGTATAGAATAGACATATATATATGCGCCATGTGTGGCCTAATTGAGAACTTATGCTTAAATCCTTGTTATGGTTAATTCACATAGACATGTGTAGGATTATCACCTAGCTTGGATATTCTTTTCTGTTCTATTCCTATTCGGGTGGATCTAGAGAGGATATATTTATACATACCTCGACAGAGGTGTATGAGCACTTGTGTGTTCTCGATCGACAAATTGTCGTGACCATTAAGACCAAAGAGAGAAGGGTAGGAAGTTTAATAAAGCATAGCACACCAGGTGTTTGACAAAATGCTAGTGTGGGGTGAAATTATGACCTTAGCTTGTAGCACCTTTGATACCATTCATTATCCATTTACTTGCTTTGATAATTAGATATAACTAGATTAATCACACTTCTATTAGTTTGTTGTTCGAATAAGACTTAAGCGATACAAAGTCGATATTTGGTAAATATTAGTGATAGTTCATCGTGGGTACGACACTTTCCTTATCACTGTATTACTTGTTAGACCGCGTATACTTACGCGTGTTTAGTGATCGGTTTTTCGACCAACAAGTTTTTGGTCAATCATTGTTTCTGACTTGTTGGCGCAATTGGCTTTGATGATTTTCTTCTGATTTGATGAAGACTTGTGATTGAGGGTGTCGGCTCTTTGAAGGTCCTTACTGATGATCATGCTTGATATATCGATGTGTTGTTGTTCCAACTTTGATGATTTATGTCGAGAGGCCTTCAGACTCCACTAAATTGGCCCTAAATACTCAGCTTAATTGGTGATGACTTCACCCGAGTTTGATTTGACCTGCAAGGTTTGATTTGTGATCTTGATATGGGGGAGTAGGTCATCAGGTATGAGATATACTTTTTCATGACGGTCGCCCCTATACTTTTGTAGGTCAAAAGAGATTAAATCTTATCGTATTTCATGGGTTGAAAAGTTGATGAAGGGTCGTATCTTAGGATGATTATTATCTTATCCCTGTGACTGGTTGTCTTAATGTGTCGTTGTTTCTTCCTTTCTGGGACTTGTACCAAATTTGATGGAATGATATTGAGGTGTCATTGGGTCTTCTCAACATGGGTCAATAACCTTAAATGGTCTTTCTTGGATGTAGGATTTTAGGTTTGATTTGGTGTCTTGAGACTGGTATTTGGGTTTATGTTTGGGGTTAGAATTTTGGATGTTTCGTTTAAGGGTCAGACCGCACAAGAGATGGCAACCTACGTACTCCCATTGATGGGGGGGGGGAGATCATGTCTTTCGTAGTTCAGGCTTGGTCTGAACAGTTAAAAAGTGTTTATTTGGGTTTGAGCTTGGTTTGAGGGGTTTTTGTATTTTTTTTGTTTGGTTTGACGGCACCATAGATAGCTGCCTACGTACTCCCATTGATGGGGGGAGATCAGGTCTTTCAAAGTTCAGGCTTCTCTTGAACAATTGAAAAGTGTTTATTAGGATTATAGCCTTGTTTGAGGGGTGTTTGAAATTTTTTTTGTTTGGTTTGACCGCACCATAAATGGCTACCTACATACTCCCGTTGATTGGGGGGGGGGGGGAGATCAGGTCATTCGTAGTTTAGGCTTGGACAAGACCTGACTAGTTTGATTTTTTGCTCTTTTTTTTCAATATTTACATGCATGGAAATTAAAAGGCATAACGCTAAGAAAGTGATATTGTCCCAACCTCTCCTGGAACTCATAAATTTATCCTCTAGATCTACATCTTCCTAGCTAACTGAGGCTAGATAGTCCAGTTGTTAGTGGTTTTATTACCTTGAGGGCTCGTGATGAGAGTTTACCTCCACAGTTACGAATATCTTCAATCATGGCCATAATTTAATCGTCTCCTAAATCAGCATATCCCTTAAGGAGGCTTAAACTGGACTCGTCGTAAAAAATGATGAACTCTAGATTCCTCGATGGGTTGGCTTCCCTGATAACTTCACTACCTTTTTCTTCATCTGTTCCTCCACCTTTCTCATAGGCTTGAGATGATTTAACTATGAAATCTCTCTCAAACTGTTGTTGTATTTCTCTAAAGGAACTTTCCTTTTTGGCTTTTTCCACACTGGGAAGGATCAATATTTCCTCCTATTAGACCTGACAAACGTCTTGGTAGAAGCGTCGGGTAAAAATGGCCCGGGTTTTGGCCAAATTGAGTTTATCTTGACCGTGTAAGCGGGTTGGGTACTTACTTACTTACTGAACTTCTTCCTTTATTTATTTATTTTTGTAAAATCTTGATACACCAAAATAGTAATAATAATAAATATTAATAATAAAATAATTTATAATAAATAATAATTCTAATTACTTACATTAACTACATATCTCAATCAATTAAAATTTTAATAGTATTATAATTTTAGATATTATTGTAAAGGCATGATTTGGGAATTAAATAAGTAGGGGGATTGCATAATTAAGGGATAATGATTTATTTACTTACCAAATGTACTACACTGTACATTGTAATGTCACTATAAATAATAGTGGTCTTCTCCATTCTTTCTCATTGATTTCTTGTACACCTCCATCAAACTAAAATCTTCAAATTTTATATCTATATTATTGTGTTACAGATTTTGGACTTGCAATCTAAAAAGTTAGTGGTTGATTTGGATTATATATTGCTAGTAATTTAAAGTATATAATCAAATTTGATTTTTTTTTAATTATACTTTAAAATTAATATAATTTATTTAACTTTTAAAAATAATAAAAAGCGTAATTAATACTTAATATATAGATAATTTTAAATTTTTATAATTATATTATCTATTTCAAAATTATAATTATTATACTGTAATTATCTATTTTTATATTTATAATTATTAGTTTTATACTTTAAAATTGAAGAACTATTTCGAAAGTTCATTCAATTGTAATTATTTGTGAGCGTGAGTAAAGATATATAGATGATATATTAGGGAATTAACATTTCTACCAATAAAATTAAAAGCGATATCAATAGTTGTTGTAGTTTAGTTGGTTTGAACTCTTATTTATTTACTTACAAATCTTGTGTTCAACCCTCACAACCCACAAGTAGTAACATTTTATTTATAAAAAAAAAGAGTCACGACCCACAGGTAAACCACCATGGTAGGGCCTTCTGGGTAGGGCCAAAATGGCCCGAGTTTTCGTGGGCTTAAAAATGCAATGGCTTGGGTTTTTTGGCGAGGCGAGTCTTGCCCGACCCGCGGAAGCTTTAGAACACGTTCTGAGTCTACCTCCTATCATCCAAGAGGGTAGAATTAGGAATGTGGTTGCTGAATTTGGGCAACAAGATGTTTGATGGTGGTTGATGAATTTCCTTAGGGGACTCTTTTGTCTCCTCTATCACTCCCAACATTAGGATCAGTCCACCTTGTGTTCTGCCAAGATTGGTGCTCATAGGCGCCACCTTCTTTGAACTACCTGTCTTGAGTGGACATCATAAGCTTTTATTTCCCTTTCTCCTTTTTTGGTCATGGGATTTCCATCTTCAGTTCTTCATTTTCAATGAGATCCTGGAATTTATGTTTTAGAGACCAACATTCCTTAGTTACATGTCCAGGTGAGTTAGAATGGTAGAGAAAGATCTTAGTGGAATCATAACTTTTCATATCGGAATTTACAGGAGGCAGCAACTCAGTAATCTTTCCTTCAATTATCAGAAAGTGTAACATCTCTGCGTTTAATTTGTTTAGAGGGGTGAATTTTCGGTCTCTTTCAGAGATTGTTTGATCTTTCTTCTTTAAGAATTCACATTCCCCCGAGTGATTTTTCCGCTGGCGAGATGTTGTGACGCCCTCAAATTCTGACAGCCACTTAATCACTCGAATTCGGTTCGTCATGTTCTCATGGTAACACCATAATAACTAAAATTACATATTCACAATGAAAGATCTAATTTAGAATAATATACAATGTTTTATTATAATTATTCCCCCAAGTCTCGCAACCTACAGTGCTTAATAGATTACATAATAATATCGAATAAAGACTTATTAAATAATCCTACTTAAGTTTAAACATAGTCTGAAAATAGTCTTAATACAACATAATAGATTTAAGCATAAAAGGAACAAGCTAGTCGGTAGCCTTGCCCTTGTCTGTCCCAGAGACACCTCCTTGTTCTACCTTAACTAAAAGGTTTTAAATAAGTAAGAATGAGCACAAATTGCCCAGCAAGTAATATACAACAAGGGTAAGGAGTTTTATAACACAAGTTTGAAATATCGAAGTATCATCTCTAAGATAGTTCAGAGTTTCAGAATAATATCATGAACAATGAATATAAACAATTCTTAGAATAAGAATGATAATTCAATATAAATCAACAGACATATATGAATTCCAATACTATCAAGGTATCCGACTGGATAACAATTTATACTGAGCAGTCGCTAAGGACTATTGAACATCTACTAGAATTACCAATATTAAACTGATAATCCAAAAGAATTAAGTACTATAGATGATCAGTCTAAAATACTTTAAGTTATGCATAACACCACAGTAATAATATACTCATGTGTCGGGGTTTCCAACAACATACATTCTGCTTACCTTAAGGGTTGTTCAACTCAATTTTCAAGATTTCCACAACAATCAATTGGTTTGGACAATTTTATAAACATGCATATAGTCTTGTCAAAGCAAATGGCATAGACACTTTCACAATATTCAAGAATAATACCAAGTTCACATGAATAATAGTCTTCTCAAGAGTTTAACAAACTAGCTCCATTGAACGAATAAGTAGGATAACTTGCATTCAATGAGATAAGCGTACGATATTCATTGAATAAAGTAACATAAGAGTTAGAATACTTGCAAAATGTAAAGTTGTGTTCGAATACTTGCCTTAAGCGTAGTTTATCCACGTTAAGAAATCAACACTCTCGAATCCTATTTATAGCGTATTATATGTTCAAGATGTTCATTAGCTAACAAATATAGGTAAGTTCAACGTACAGATAAACGTCTAACTTAGTTATCACTTCATACACATCACTTACCCTATATTTTCATAGCACAATTCAGTTTGTAAGTCATCACAAACACAACAACGTCTTGATTGCTTTATTTCTTCAAAACATTCTTTGGACTTAACATTTGGAAGTTATGATCAACATTTGTCTCTATCACATAGCATGCTTCTTAATGCATTACATAGCATATTGGTCATGTAGGATAAGTTAAATTAATCATATAGGCATGCTTCAAACATGAGTTCAAAAATAGAAGTCATTTAAGATCGCAACACAGCCAATGACTTCGCCTTGTCTCTTGGCTTAGGGACGGCCAATTCTACCGCCCTTAGCCGCACTGTATTTGAACTCTTGCCTTTACATTTACGCCAAAATCCCTACACATCTATGTACTAGTACTCTATCATATCCACATGTTAGATGTAAGACCCCAACTTTTTATAAATAAAGATTTAATTTCTCTAATTATTATTTTGAAATAGTAAGGGTTGATTTGATTAATGTGGTTAGTTATGGGTAAAATGCGCAAATATTTTTAAGAAGCAAGTGGTTATAAAATATTTATTGTTGTCGGGGAATATTCGTTTGGTCGTGGAATATTTTTACTGTCGGGAAATATTCGTACGATGGCGCAGCCTTGTGTGAGCCCCATAACGGAAAGCGATTGGATGAAGAAAACGACAAGTATAAGTTGTTTATAAATAACGGCGTAGTTATTCTGAATTAACAACGTTGGAATACCCAAAGGGTTAAAACATAGTAATCTGGCGTTGTTACACAAGAGCTTACCAGTATTGCACCAATTATTGATTTTTACATAAGAAGGCACTACTCAATAATCGTTACAGTAATTGTTGTTCAGTATTTTATTTTATTGATTCAATATTTGTTGCGTTGATATTTTATATTACTTTTGTTTCAATAATTGTCACTACACAATATTTTCCATTATCGGAGCAATATTTCATATTATTTGAATAATATTATTATATAACATTATTGGCAATGTCTAGAAAGTTCTATCTAATGAGAGGTTTGGTCACCTAATTGCGCGCCAGTAAAGAGAAATTCTTATTGAAAGCCCCTCTTTCGAAGGGCTGCTTGGTTGTCGATGTTGTGATTACGTAATATTATTTGTGAATAATTAATTATTGATTTATATGATGAGGAAAATATTGATTTTATGTGGATATAGATGGAGAAAATTTTTAAAGTGACAATTGTTAAAAAATTGATATTTTATCTTTACTGATAAAATAATATTTTATTATATTATATAATAATGGTGATATTTTTACAACGAATATGGGATACATGAGTATATGAGGAGGAAGAGTATTTTTGTTGCATTAAATGATTAACACATGTTTTGTGTGTCGGTGGACCCCATTTCTTGACTGAAATTTGATTATAGCCTGTAAAATCGCCCGTTTGTGGATTTCGGTCAATTTCTGTTTGGAATTTGGCAAACTTTTCTTCTGCAAAGTTGTAGAAAATGGAATTTCCTATGGACAGAACATGAGGTTTGAATTTTTTTGATAAAAGGGCTATTTATTATGAATTATTGAAGTTCCAAAATTCTGGAATAATTGATTTTTGAAAGTTTTAAATAATTATTTTAAGAAAAACATTTTTTTGGGCTACACATGTTTTATAAATGTGCTGAATTCAGTTGGTCTAAGGTGGGCTTGAAATTGTTTAATTATAATATTATTTTATTAAATTTTCTGCTTTGGTGTTCTAAGCAATTTCCTATAAATAGGGTGCTTAGGTTAGAATTAAAAATCACACCAGAAACTGAAGTTTTCTCTCTCTTTCTCTCTCTATATTATCGAGCGTATTCTTGTGAGTATTTTAATACTTTGAGTGTTGCTATCTGGTGCAAGTTCCTTCAAAGACTATATTCGATATTCGATCAAAAATCTTGTCTTTTTGAGGTAGGGGATGTTATTTTCTTCGTCAGTGATATTATTTCTTCAATATCATTATGTCGAAATATTGGTTGGAACTTTTTATCAAATTTAGAATTTTTTCATGTCGGGGTTACTATTCATGAGTTACTATTTCCGAGTTACTATTCATGAGTTACTATTCACGAGTTACTATTCACGAGTACTATTCACGAAGCATGATGATTTTTTTTGTGAAATTTCTATCTTTTAGTGTCGGAGTTACTATTCACGTATACGACACTATTCATATCTCTGACTTATTCATGAATACGACACTATTCACAGAAAACTTAAATTTTCTTTTCTGTGTCCAAGATTGTCTGTTATGATTCCTATCTTTAATTGGATCTATGTTTTGGTCTTCATTCTTGAATTTTACTTCACTTTGGTTATTTATGAAGTATTTTTAAACTTGGATTGTGTAAAGTACGAATCCTTAATATTTGTTCTTTTATTTCACTGGATTCGTTTTCTTTAAAATATTTTCCATCATCCTCAGTCCTAAATGATGATATAACTGAATATCTTTGGCCTGTAGTGCAAAGATGAATGATTTCTGATGAATATCTTTGGCCTGTAGTGAAAAGATGAATGATTTCTAATGAATATCTTTGGCCCGTAGTGCAAAGATGAACAGGTGTTTATATGAACATGACCAACTGATGAATATCTTTGGCCTGTAGTGCAAAGATGAATATTTGATTCCAGATATATATATTGATTGATGTTACAGGGATAAAATATCGATGATGAACTTTTAAATTCATATATAGAAGATAGTAGATTTTATTCTCTATTTAACTCTTCTAATGCATTGTTGTTTCCGATGCAGTTGTTGTTCTAAAACTTGTTGTCTATTGTATTCTACCAGATTTTTCCCTGTTGAAGACTAAGGATAATTTGTTGTAGATTATCTTAGTCATAATGATCTTTACTGGGCTAGTTGAGCTCACCTTTTTCCTTGTTGTTCCATTTTTCTTCTCAGGAGGCGAGAATGTAGCGAGTACTAGTCGGGGTGTGGAATGATGGTTCTAGAAGTGGTTCTAGTAGTCCTCACTATTCTGTAAAATAGTGTATTAATAATTGTAATGAGGACTTATTTGAGTGTGGATATTGTATAGATGACAATATTTGTATTTAAACTCACAGTTTAAGTGTTGTCGTATTTTGCACGACAATTGTATTAATAAAGTTGTAGTTGTTTCTGTACCATGTATTTGGCGACTCAGAATGGGTTGGTTGGATTGCACCTATTTTGGGGGCGTCACAGTTGGTATCAGAGCTTAGGGATATGGTCTCTGGCAGAGATCGGGGAATATAACTAGGAGGGGAGAGACGAGTAAATCCTTCGCTAGTGTGTCCTACCTAAACTTATTTGTTGGTCAGTCATAATATAGGGGTATTATGTGACTTGTTAATTTGTTAAATTAACCCTTGTTTTATGGCAGTATTTGAGAATGTCGACTAAGAATGTTAAAAATGGAGTGAATGAGACTGTGGAGACACCTCTAATCATCAACCAATTTAATGTGATTATAGATATCCATGTGGTGATTGAGGAATTAAAAGTTGCACTCAAGCTAGTCGCAAAGGTAGCAACTGAGAGTGAGGAAGAAGAGGAACCTGAGGATGATTTATTAGAAGAACTTATTGATCAAAATGTAGAATTGCAAAATCGTATTCATGAGTTAGAAGAGTAGGCTGAAGAACGGCAGGCGGTCGTGGAACAAAGGGATGCAATGATTCAAAATTGTATTACCCGATGTGCGATGGTTGAATAGAAGCACTCTTTGGCAGAGTATACGATATTAAAGCTGGAATCTGAGAATTCAAATGTCAAGGAGCAACTGAAAGAAGAAACAACTGAACGAGTGAGAATGAAAGATGCATGGGTAAAAGCCGCACGACGCGTTGATATTGTGGAAAGAGAAGTCCGGTCTAAGAAGGCTAAAATAGATGATATGTATTTCTCTTTTTCGACAGCAATTGGGATAATCTAGCATCGAGTTTTGAATTACCCTAATGAGGAATCCAATGAAGTTATCACGGGTTAGTTAATTATAAATTTTTGCAAAATTTATACCTTACTCGATATCGGTTCTACCCATTCTTTTATCTCTCTAGTTTGCGCTCAACGTTTAAATTTGACTCCGGAGAGATTAGACTTTGACTTATCGGTTGAAACTCCGTTAAGAGAAACCTTCATTACATGTGCTATTAAAGTCTTGTATGAGAGTCACAGTTTTGAATGACATTTCTATCGTTAATAAATTTCCTGACGTATTCTTGAAGACTTCTTAGCCTACCCTAGAACGTGAAATCAAATTTTGTATTAATCCCAGTACAAAACCCATTTCTTTAACCCTTAAATATTTCTTCACATAAAACGATAGTATCATGCGCCAAAGACGTTGGCTCGAAATTTCATTGAAGATTACGATTATACCATTCAATACCATCGTAGAAAAAAAGTGAACGTAGTGGTGGTATAGCGTTGATCAGAAGATCGTATGCGTTTACAAGTGCGAATATACGAACCTACGTGAAGATAGTAAATATACGATTAGAATCGACTTTAATCGATAAATTTAAAGATGCTCAAGATACATACCTGAGTTGATGAATATGAAGAAGAAGATGCAAGAAGTCATTATTCCAAAAGCGAGAATCGGTAATGTGAGGAAAGCTCAAACCTTGAGATTTATTAGTCCATTTGAAATTCTCGATCGAATAGGAACTGTGGCCTATAGACACATTTTATCACTATATATGATGCGTGTTCATAACGTTTTTCACGTATCGATGTTACATAAATATGTGGACAACCCGAACAACATTATTGAGTTAGAACCGGACGAGATAGCCGAAGACTTAACGTACGAGGAAGTACCAATCAAGATCTTGGATAGGAAGGAGCATGTCCTACGTACGTCAATTTTGAGGACCAAATTTCACAAGGAGGGGAGGTTGTAAGACCCCAACTTTTTATAAATAAAGATTTAATTTTTCTAATTATTATTTTGAAATAGTAAGGGTTGATTTGATTAATGTGGTTAGTTATGGGTAAAATCATAAATATTTTTAAGAAGCAAGTGGTTAAAAATATTCATTGTTGTGGAAATATTCGTTTGGTGGTGGAATATTCTTATTGTTTGGGGAATATTAAATGCGACGGTAGCATCCTTATGTGGGCCCCATAACGGAAATCGATTGGATGAAGAAAACGACAAGTATAAGTTGTTTATAAATAACGGCGTAGTTGTTACCGTTAACACTGTTGGAATACCCAGTGGTTAAAACATAGTAATACGCGTTGTTACACAGTAGCACACGGTATTGCACCAATTATTGATTTTTACATAAGAAGGCACTACTCAATAATCGTTACAGTAATTGTTGTTCAGTATTTTATTTTATTGATTCAATATTTGTTGCGTTGATATTTTATATTACTTTTGTTTCAATAATTATCACTACACAATATTTTCCATTATCGGAGCAATATTTCATATTATTTGAATAATATTATTATATAACATTATTGGCAATGTCTAGAAAGTTCTATCTAATGAGAGGTTTGGTCACCTAATTGCGCGCCAGTAAAGAGAAATTCTTATTGGAAAGCCCCTCTTTCTGAGGCTGCTTGGTTGTCGATGTTGTGATTACGTAATATTATTTGTGAATAATTAATTATTGATTTATATGATGAGGAAAATATTGATTTTATGTGAATATAGATGGAGAAAATTTTTAAAGTGACAATTGTTAAAATTTGATATTTTATCTTTTCTGATAAAATAATATTTTATTATATTATATAATAATGGTGATATTTTTACAATGAATGTGGGATATATGAGTATATGAGGAGGAAGAGTATTTTGTTGCATTAAGTGATTAACACATGTTTTGTGTGTCGGTGGACCCCATTTCTTGACTGAAATTTGATTATAGCCTGTAAAATCGCCCGTTTGTTGATTTCGGTCAATTTCTGTATGGAATTTGGAAAACTTTCTTTTGCAAAGTTGTAGAGAATGGAATTTCCTATGGACAGGACATGAGGTTCAAATTTTTCTGATAAAAGGGCTATTTATTATGAATTATTGAAGTTCTGAAATTCTGGAATAATTGATTTTTGGAAGTTTTAAATAATTATTTTAACAAAAACGTTTTTTTGGGCTACACATGTGATAGAAATGTGTTGAATTCAGTTGGTCTAAGGTGGGCTTGAAATTGTTTAATTATAATATTATTTTATTAAATTTTCTGCTTTGGTGTTCTAAGCAATTTCCAATAAATAGGGTGCTTAGGTTAGAATTGAAAATCACACCAGAAACTGAAGTTTTCTCTCTATTTCTCTCTCTATATTATCGAGCGTATTCTTTTGAGTATTTTGATACTTTAAGTGTTGCTATCTGATGCAAGTTCCTTCAAACACTATATTCAATATTCGATCGAATCTTTGTCTTTTTGAGGTAAGGGATGTTATTTTCTTAGTAAGTGATATTTCTTCAATATCATTATGCCGAAATATTGGTTGGAACTTTTTATCAAATTTGAAACTTTTTCATGTCGGGGTTACTATTCATGAGTTACTATTCACGAGTTACTATTTACGAGTTACTATTAACGAGTACTATTCACGAAGCATGATAATTTTTTTTGTGAAATTTCTATCTTTTAGTGTCGGAGTTACTAGTCACGTATACGGCACTATTCACGAATACGACACTATTCACAGAAAAATTAAATTTTCTTTTCTGTGTTCAAGATTGTCTGTTATGATTCCTATCTTTGATTGGATCTATGTTTTGGTCTTCATTCTTGAATTTTACTCCACTTCGGTTATTTATGAAGTATTTTTGAACTTGGATTGTGTAAAGTATGAGTCCTTAATATTTGTTCTTTTGTTTCACTAGATTCATTTTCTTTAAAAAAAAATCCATCATCCTCAGTCCTAAATGATGATATAACTGAATATCTTTGGTCTGTAGTGCAAAGATGAATGATTTCTGATGAATATATTTGGCCTGTAGTGCAAAGATGAATGATTGCTGATGACTATCTTTGGCCCGTAGTGCAAAGATGAACAGGTGTTTATATGAACATGACCAACTGATGAATATCTTTGGCATGTAGTGAAAAGATCAATATTTGATTCCAGATATATATTGATTGATGTTACAGGGATAAAATATCGATGATGAACTTTTAAATTCATATATAGAAGATAGTAGATTTTATTCTCTATTTAACTCTTCTAATGAATTGTTGTTTCCGCTGTAGTTGTTGATCTAAAACTTGTTGTCTATTGTATTCTATCAGATTTTTCCATGTTGAAGACTAAGGATAATTTGTTGTACATTATCTTACTCATAATTTTCTTTACTGGGCTAGTTGAGCTCACCATTTTCCTTGTTGTTCCATTTTTCTTCTCTGGAGGCAAGAATGTAGCGAGTACTAGTCGGTGTGTAGAATGATGGTTCTAGAAGTGGTTCTAGTAGTCCTCACTATTCTGTAAAATAGTGTATTAATAATTGTAATGAGGACTTATTTGAGTGTGGATATTGTCTAGATGACAATATTTGTATTTAAACTCACAGTTTAAGTGTTGTCGTATTTTTCACGAAAATTGTATTAATAAGTTGTAGTTGTTTTTGTACCATGTATTTGGCGACTCAGAATGGGTTGGTTGGATTGGACCTATTTTGGGGGCGTCACATTAGAGGTGCTCACATAATCACCTAACCGTTCTTAAGTTCATTTGTATAAGTTTGAACTTACATCTTAAATGGCATTCAAACCAAACATTATCAAGCGGTAACCATAACTCATTACTTGGCTATATAGCCACATAGAGATTTCAAATTCTGTTAATGCATATACTTGTAGCATTCATATTGCTTGTTCATAGCTATTATTGTTTAAAGCTTAGAATTATGCTTTAAACTCATGTTTATTTTGAAATCATCATGTTCCATACATATAACTCATACCTAGAGATATTATAGACATAACATGTCATCTTACCTCTTTAGTATCTAGATATTCACGTGATGCAACTAGATTTTGAAAATATGTTCAAGTTTACTTTTGAAACCATTTTAGGCTTGAACTATGTAATCTAACACAAATAAGACAACTCCAAAGCTCTAAACATATGTAGTCAAGTTTTGTTAACATGCTCGCAAGGTCAGAATATAAACTATGTAGTAATCATGCATGTTAGCTCACTAGGCTAAGCTTTTTCTTGAAAACATCTCTAACACAAGGCTTAACAAGTTTGGTCATGATCAAACGAACTATGTACACTATAGCATGCTCATCTATGTGTAAAAATCAGTCATGTGTATAGGTCATTAAGCCCATAATTTACATAACATGAATTTTATCAAAGTTTATTTTCAAGACTTAGAGCTCTTGTTAAAGATCTCCTACCAATTTATGTTGAACACTTCATACTATATACGAAAACCTTACACTTCATGCTATACCTCTTTTTAGGTAAATAATTAAGTCATGACATCAAGTTCTCAACATGTAGCATGGACAAAACCAACAACCGGTTACGAGTGCAGTAGCAGTATTTGTTTTCTGCTCAAGAATATAGCCGGTAGCAATGGCCAGGTCGAGTTCGAAGCCGTATGCATGCTCATTTCTGATGAAAATTTCAAACTTGGTTTCCAATGATTCAAGCATGCTTCAAACCTTTACAAAAGTGTTTATACATGCTAGTAAACTTCCTAAACACCTTATAACATGATTATTCATATCAATTAACAAATGAATTCAAGAAATTTCAAGAATGAAATAAGACCCATCTTAAGAACATAATTAGAAATTATACCTTCTTGTGCTTGAATTGAACTTCCTACACTCTGGGTTTGCTTCTAAAGTAGCTCAACAACTTATACTCTACACTTATAATTACTAGACATGTTTTAACCAACACAAAAACTGAAATTAAGCTTGTATTTATAGAAAGAGCATGGACTAGGCATTGTTATTACACAATCTTGGAGTCCATGGTGTAATGGAAAGATACATAGGTTAATAAGGAGTGGTTTAACAACTCTATACCAGCAACTTAGCTAGCAGTGATCACCTAAGATTTAGCCTTTTGGAGAAATACGTGATTTAGGTTTTCAGCTACTATTCATGTACTTGGTCACTTATTTTGGGACAAGAGAGGAAAATTTCACCAATTGGTCATGTAAAGCTTGGTTTGGTCCTTTTAATTCCCATAATGTAATATTATGGTACAATTGTTACCATATTAGGAATTTAAAGATAAATTGTATACTTACATCATATAATCCATGTACATTAACTACGAAATAAAATATCGCAGTTTAGGCATTATTGTTAAGGGTAGTTTCATAATTATCTCTACCACTCACATAACTACATTATAATCTTATTTAATATTGATGTTTATTTAAAACATTGAATTCCTTTCTCAGATTCTAGAATACCCAGAAAATAATTCATTTATGCATTACAACCTCATATGATGTCATGGTGCTACTAGGTACCTCATTTCATTGCAATATACTCCTATCATATGGTTTTATTTATGTCACACATGTAACATTAATGTCTCAATTCAGTGCTACAATAGAAAAATAACTAGCTCCAATCGACTACTAAGCGCGGTATGTGCGGTTTATCTTGCTAGGGACAGCCTTGTTGCTGGCTGCAGTACTACAACAAAGATGCAAGACTGGTTTAGCTTCAAGCACGTGCCAATTTTCATCGCTAAACTCGTTTTATACGACATGAATTACTGTCCATATGAATAATATTAAAAGTCTAAGAGCGTAATCATTAATTACATGAAATCACATGATCAACCCGATTAATTTTCCTAATTCTCGTTTTAATTCGCTTAGTGAATTTCCTCGTTTCACAATATGCCACACAAGGCATTTCACAATTCTTATTGTCAAATCCACATTTCTCAATACGCATTAATCTAGTGAAACTCAGTTGAATTAACCAACTCAAAACAATAACACTTATATTCATATAAATATTATTCCCATTAATATATTCATTTTAATAATACATGGAAATTCTCGGGTATTACATCCTCCCCCTATATAAAAATTTTGTCCGGGAATTGCTACTGAGGTTACACAAATAGATGGGGATAATCCCTCATCATCCTATCTTCTAACTCCCACGTAGCCTCCTCGACATCGTGGTTACACCAAAATACCTTTACAGAAGAAATGACTTTATTTCTCAAGGTTTGCTCTTGCCTATCAAGAATTTGGACAAGAATTTCTTAGTATGCTAAATTCTTATCCACCTGAATGGGTTCATAAGAAATCACGTGCTTGTATTCAGGCTTGTACGGACGCAACACGGATATGTGAAACACGTTATGGATGTGCTCCAACTCATGTGGTAGTGCAACTTTGTAAGCTACTTCGCCCACTCGCTTTAGTACCTCGAACGGTCCTAAGAATCTTAGACTCAGTTTTCCTTTCTTGCCGAAATGGATCTTTCCCTTCCATGGAGATACCTTCAAGAATACAAAACTGTCGACTTCAAAATCTCGGTCTTGCCGATGCAAATCTGCATACTTTTTTTGGCAATCTTGAGCTGCAACTAGTCTAGTCCTTATTACTGTCACCACATCCACGGTTTGTTGTAGTAACTCTGGTCCGAGTATTCGTCGTTCCCCGACTTCGTCCCAACATAATGGTGTTCTTCACTTCCTCACGTAAAGAGCTTCGTATGGTGGCATGCCGATACTCGCATGGTAACTATTATTATACGCAAATTTGACTAAGGTTAGGTGGTCATCCCATTTTCCCTTGAAGTCCATCACGCAAGTTCTAAGCATGTCCTCTAGCGTTTGTATTGTTCGCTCACTCTATCCATTTGTTTGAGGATGATAAGTAGTACTTAATCTTAATTGTGTTCCCATCCTCTCTTGCAAGCTTTTCTAGAATTTTGACGTGAAATACGGGTCTCGGTCAGAAACAATCGACACCAGCACTCCATGTCGTGAGACGATCTCCTTTACGTACATGCTCGCTAATTGATTCAAACTGTAGCAGATCTTGATCGGTAGAAAATGTGCGGTCTTCGTAAGTCGATCCACGATAACCCAAATGGCATCAAACCTTTTCTGCGTGACCGAAACTCTTACCATGAAATCCATCGTAATATGCTCCCATTTCCACTCCGATATTTCCAACGGTTGTAGCTACCCACTCGGCCGCTGATGCTCTGCTTTTACGCGTTGACAAATCAAACACCTACAAACACACTCTGCGACTTCCCGTTTCAAATCGGGCCACCAAAAATGTTGCCTCAAGTCTCGGTACATCTTAGTGCCTCCCGGATGAACGTAATATGTTGTATTGTGTGCCTCATGCAAAATCTCCTCTCTTAACTCAGTTACCGCCGATACCCACACTCTCCCTTCGAATCTTAAGATACCGTCTTTATCTATTTGAAATTTTTCTTCCTCATTTTCCATGATCCTCTTCCTAATTTTCTCACATTCTCCATCTTTCTCCTGTGCTTCCTTTACTCTATCCAACAATGTCGGACAAGCTTCCATTACAAATAACTTCTCTTCATACCTCTCGGGTCCCTTCACCTCTATTTCGAACTTCTTCATATCTCTTATTAACTCATCCTGAGTTGTCAGTTGAAACAATTTCTCCCTTCTTTTCTTGCTCAGAGCGTCGGCAACTACGTTTGCCTTCCCCGTGTGATAAAGAATATCACAATCATAATCCTTGATCAATTCTAACCACCTTCTCTGACACATATTCAACTCCTTCTGTGTGAAGATATATTTCAGACTTTTGTGGTCCGTGTATATCTCACATTTCTCTCCGTACAAATAATGTCTCCATATCTTTAACGCAAAAACTACTGTCGCTAACTCTAAGTCATGAGTAGGGTATCATTTTTCATAATCATTCAATTGTCGTGATGCATACGCAATAACTTTGCCATACTGCATCAGCACATAGCCCGGTCCTCTATGCGATGCATCACTATACACTACAAATCCTCATGTATCATCTCGTAAGGATAATACAGGCACCTCGCTTAATCTCTTCTTCAACTCTTGAAAATTCTCTTCGCATTTGTCGGTCCATACAAATTTTATTGTCTTTCTCGTCAGATTAGTCAACAGGGTCGCTATCTTAGAAAAATCTTGGATGAATCTTCGATAGTACCCAGCTAACCCTAAGAAACTTCTTACCTCTGTCGATGTTCTCGGTTTCTCCCAACTACTTACCGCTTCGACCTTTTTGGGGTCTACAAAGATTCCATTCTCATCCACCATGTGGCCTAAGAATTGAACCTTCTTCATCCAAAATTCATATTTTGAAAACTTCGCATACATCTTCTCCTTTCGTAGTGCCTCCAAAACAATCTCCAGATGTTCGGTGTGTTCTTCCTCTGTCTTCGAGTAGATCAAAATGTTATCGATGAAAAATACTACGAATTTATCCAAGTATGGCTTGAAAACTCGATTCATTAAGACCATGAATGTTGTCGGAGCATTAGTTAAACTGAATGCCATTACCAAAAACTCGTAATGTCCATAACGGGTTCGAAACACAGTTTTTGGTATATCTTCATCCCGCACTTTCAGTTGATGATATCCTGTTCATAAGTCGATCTTAGAGAAACATTTCGCTCCCTTTAGTTGATCAAACAAGTCGTCTATCCTCGGTAATGAATATCTATTCTTGATCGTTACTCTGTTCAACTCACGATAATCGATACAAAGCCTCATCAATCCGTCCTTTTTCTTCATGAATAACACTGGTGTTCCCCAAGGAGACACACTCGGTCGAATGTACCCCTCATCCAGTAACTCTTGAAGTTGTATCATCAATTCCTTCATTTCTACTAGCTGAAAGTAATATGCACACAAGCCAATCATGTTTGATGATAAAGCATATACTTTGTAACAATCTTATTCATTTATTAATAAAAAGTATTAATTTATTAAAGGCTTTTTAATTATCTACATGATGCTGTTTTATAATATGTGATAAACCCATAGTTTTAAGCAATGCTTTTAGAATAATGATGATGATCATTCTAATGAGATCTAAATTCTTAGAAAGCTTAAAACTAAAATAGTTCCCAATCATTGGATTACTAAATTGGGGATTAGTGAATCCGGATAGATTGGTACATACGTTGCTTGCTCATTGGATGAGGATGATTGATCTCATGATCATTTGTGTGGAACACTAAAGCAAGTATGTAGGTGCTTATTAGAGAATAAGTTCACCGAACGTGGCTCGCCAAGGAATACCTAATGGAGTTTTATTTGCATAATAGGAATTTACGTAGTGATAGTAGTACAAGTAATCCTTGGACTTGAGATCATCATAGTATCTTGTGTATGATGAGTTATACTTTGACTTATTCCTTAAGACCCTTAGGGTATATCAAAGGGTATGCTTGGGTATAATAAGTTGTACATGGAGATAATGTATGATCAATAAAGAATCTACCACTTCTAATAAAAGAAGAAATGTCCTATGTGATTCGATAAATGACAACCCAAAGAGTCCTTGGCGAAAGCGAATGAAATTAGAAAGGAGTTTCTAATTTGCATTATTTGGAGTTGTGCATTTAAGGATCGAAATACATATAATTAAATAAAATAAGACTTGATGAGAAATTCCATGTCTTATATTTAATTGGGACATTGTATGGTGGAAGGATTGAATTGTGCGGTAACTATTTACTCAAAGGTTCTTTAATGATTAATGTTGAAATCTATATTATCTGGAAAGTCGTTGATCGCTAGGGAGGCTTATCCTATTGTAGAATAAATATTATTTATTTAAATAAATTAATTATTTAATTTATTTATTTAAATAAGATTAGAATTATTCTAATTGATTTATTCACAACCGGTTTAATATGGAGAACCTAAAGGGTCACACCATAAAAGGAAGAATAATTATTTAAGAAGTTAATGGCATAATCGTAATAATATATGTTATGTATATTTAATTTAATCTATGGTGATAGAATAAATTAAATAACTTAATATTATTATTTAATATTTTAGAAATATTAAATATAAATTAATAAGAGGAGTCTTATTAATATTATTGCAATTATTATTATTTTAATTTCTAAAAGAGTTTAGGAATTAATTTAATATAAGTACTCTCATTTATTCCTAATTGGATTAGGAAGAAAAATTAGTTAAAGGAGTTTAATTAATTATCCCTAATAAGATTAGGGAGCTTAATTAATTAAAAGAATTTAATTAATTAAATAAATTCCAATTCCTTAATTGTTAAGATGGGTTGCCCACATCTATAAATAAGAGGAGTCTTATTATGGGTGATGGGAGTTGTTGACTTTTAACAACTACGTAATAATTCCAATAATTGGATGAGTACGCCTTTTCTATAGAGATAGAAAACTAGGGTTTAGCCAACCACCCTTCTTCTTGAATTTTCTTCTTCCTTGGTGGATCACCTCTAGAGGCCAAACATAAGGGTGGCTAACGTTGATCAAAGGAAGGAACCAAACCCGGTGGATTCAAGTTGAACGCGAAAGGATTTGGAGGTGAACTTGTACCTGAGGAAGCTCGATCTTCAAGGGTATGATTTTATTCTTTATCTTTTCGTTTAATTAATAATTATACATAAAGGGTGATCCGGGTATATGGTTTGTAAATTTTTTAAACTCTGATTTTTACACGCTTCCGCATTATTTTGCAATTTGATTGCGCACATGAATATTACAAACCTAACACTAGCACCATACAATATGGAGCTTTCGAAATTGGTGGCGTTCCCGGTGCTAAATCTATTACGAATTTGATTTCTCTGCCTGGAAGAAGACCAGGCAGATCATCTAGAAACACATCTTGAAATTCATTCACTACGAGTATATCTTTAATTTTTACTCCCTTTTTCCGAGTATCTACAATGTAAGCTAAATAACCTACACATCATTTCCTTAACAATTTCTTGGCCTGCATCATCGTAACGCAACATGATTGCTTAAGCGATGAGCTACCATGAAACACTACCTTAGACTTACTTGGAGCTTGAAGGTTCACACACCTGTTCTGACAGTCAATTATTGTTGCATGGTTATATAACCAATCCATTCCCAGTATTACGTCAAATTCTCCCAGTCTAATAGGAATCAAGTCTACGCTAAGTTCATGTTCTTTAATGTTTGCACGACAATTTTGATAAACGTATTCTACAGGGATTATTTCCTTATTCGCAACTTCTACGTTCAAGGAATCTTCTAAACGTTCTCGGGGTGTACTAAATTTACTAGCAAATTCTTTAGATACAAAAGAACAGGTGGCACCCGAATTAAATAATACATAAGCATTTATATTATTGATTGGGATTATACATGACACCACATCCTTCGTAACCACTGCATCCTGGACGGTCATGTTAAAGGTTCGGGCGGTCGATCAGTTGGGTTGTGCAGGTCCACCAATCATTAACTTGCTTCCTCCTCCTTAGCCTCCGCCAGCTCCACCGCTTCTTTTCTTCGGGCAATCCTTTATCTGGTGCTCTGTTGATCCACAACCAAAACATCCTCTGATCTTCTTTAGCTTTGGGCAATTTGGCGAGATGTGCCCCTCTTGGCCGCAATTATAGCAAGTGCTCTTTCCCTTCCAGCATTCCCCCTAATGGCTTCTTCCACACTTGTTGAAAGCTTCGGTCCTTTTCTTGATGTTTCCCTGGTGACTTCCACTTTGGTTATTATTTTTGTTGTTATTGTTGTTGTTTTCCTATTTTCTCTTTCCAGAATTACTCCTTCCGCTGCTTCTTCCTCCAGGATGCTCATTACCAGTGTTCTTGTTCTTCTTCTCCTTATGATATAGACTAAAGGCCTCACTACCACCTTTCGCAATGACTGCCTTCTCTAACAAGGTAGCAAAGGAATCAATTTGGAAGAATGATACCTTATTATACAACAATGGCTTCAACCCTTGCTCGAAGCGTCTCGCCTTCCTTTCCTCATCTCCAACTTGGTGTTCCGCAAATCGTGCTAATTCATTAAACTTAGCAGTGTATTACGCCACAGTCATATCTCCATGTTTTAACTCTAGGAACTTCACTTCCATCCTACTCTTCATACTCTTCGAAAAATAATTCTCAAAAATAGTGTTGTAAACCTCTCCCATGTTATCGTTCCTTCCCCCGCGCTCTGTTGATTAGTTTCCCACCAATAGTTCGCTTCTCCCGTCATCATGTATGTGGCAAATACTGTCTTCTGGTCTTCACCTACGCGAGCTATAGTGAAGGCCTTCTCGATCTCCTTGATCCAGGTTTGCGCAACTATCGGGTCAGTAGTTCTTATGAACTCTGGGGGTCCTACACTCTTAAAATCTTTGAAGGTTGTTACTGGGACAACTTAGGGAACGGGTGGTACGGATTCGTTTCTTCCCCTCAGAGCTTCTCCCAATAAATCTACCAGTCTCTGTATCGGATCTACTGGTCCTCTCTCATCATTAAGTGACTCTTTTGGGACAGTTATTCTACGTCTGGGCAGTATTTTCTGCATCACAAAATTTTTCATCTTATTATCTAACTATCATATTTAGACATTTCTCAAATGAAAAGAACTAAAAGTTTATAACACGTTTCTGAAATAAGATCATTTATATTCATATGCCAAATGGTTACAATACATGTTCTTTTCTCGCATACTGTTATAAATGAAAACACATATTACCTAATATCACAAAAGACGGGGACAACACTAACTTACTACCCCTCTAACATTTTTAAAAAGTTGGGGTTACCATCATCTCACATCTTACACAAAGACAGAGATTACAATAACATATTAACAACACATAAATAAGAATAATACACTACCGAGCTTTTCCCCTCTAGACTCAATCTAACATCCCACGCTCCACGGCACTCTGATACTCTTTCTGTGTAATGTGTACCACCATATCCTGACTTATGGTATGTCGGGTCTATCCTTGCTCAGCTGGGTAGTGATTTACCCCCATCGATCAACCTCTCCATGACCGTGCGTAGAGCATAGCCCATCTTGTTCATCTTCCTCCTCTTTCACCGCACCTCATCCTCTAGATCATCCACCCTGTCATTGGAATCCTCCCACTTCTCCTCGAAGTGAATCATATCCATAACCTCCATCTCTAACCGAGTTCGAAAAGCCTCCTTCTCCGTCCTCTCACTCAAAACCCTCTGCTCCAATTCTTCTAACTTTCCTGCCAACTCAACGTTCCTCACCACCGATCGGTGAAACAAGGCCCCCATCTAGATCCCTGCCTCCTTACGATGAGCAATTTGCACCTCCATCTCCTGCATCACTAGTTTCCTCTCAAGAGTCTCAGTCTCTAACTCCTCGACTCTACATCCTAATTCCAAAATCTACTCTTCATACTCTTCTAACATCCGATCCTCGAAAGTAGACTCGTTGGAGTCCTCCATGGGCTCGGGTTCCTCCTCTATAGGCTCCTCCTCCGGATCAGACTCCTCAAGTAGAGGCTCCATCTCCTCCTCATCATCATCATCAATAGGGGCAACTACCGATATAGGCTTCGCTATCAAGGGAGACTCATAGACTACGGGGAAATCACGCGGCTCCTCCTCTACTACTCGGCTAGGTCCTCCCATGTCAGTCATCCTAAAATCACCAACATAAGATAAGACAAACAACAACTCCATCAGAATGTTAAATAACATAAGTTCATTATACAGAATGAAGTTACATTTTATAACACACTAAGTCTCTCAAGGAAAACTCTACATGAGTTTTATCCCTTTCCTAACTTCTAAGTTTTCCCAAGTTATAATCTAAGGACACTCTTTCCTAAGGTTTATAACTATAGCTTTGATACCAACTTGTGACGTCCCCAAAATCTGACCACCACTTGGTAACTCGAATTCGGTTCATCACGTTCTCATGGTAACACCATAATAACTAAAATTACACATTCACAACGAAAGATCTAATTTAGAATAATATACAATGTTTTGTTATAATTATTCCCCCAAGTCTCGCAACCTACAGTGCTTAACAGATTACATAATAATATCTAATAAAGACTTATTACATAATCCTAATTAAGTTTAAACGTAGTTTGAAAATAGTCTTAATACAATATAATAGATTTAAACATAAAAGGGACAAGCTAGTCGGTAGCCTTGCCCTTGCCCTTGTCTTTCCCAGAGACACCTCCCTATTCCGCCTTAACTGAAAGGTTTTAAATAAGCAAGAATGAGCACAAATTGCCCAGCAAGTAATATACAACAAGGGTAAGGAGTTTTATAACACAAGTCTGAAATATCGAAGTATCATCTCTAAGATAGTTCAGAGTTTCAGTATAATATCATGAACAATGAATATCAAAAATTCTTGGAATAAGAATGATAATTCAATATAAATCAACAGACATATATGAATTCCAAGACTATCAAGGTATCCGACCGGATAACAATTTATACTGAGCAGTCGCTAAGGACTATTGAACATCTACTAGAATTGCCAATATTAAACTGATAATCCAAAAGAATCAAGTACTATAGATGATTAGTCTAAAATACTTTAAGTTATGCATAACACCACAGTAATAATATACTCATGTGTCGGGGTTTCCAACAACATACATTCCCCTTACCTTAACGGTTGTTCAACTCAATTTTCAAGATTTCCATAGCAATCAATTGGTTTGGACAGTTTTATACACATGCATATAGTCTAGCTGAAGCAAATGGCATAGACACTTCACAATATTCAAGAACAATACCAAGTTCACATGAATAATAGTTTTCTCAAGAGTTTAACAAACTAGCTCCATTGAACGAATAAGTATGATAACTTTCATTCAATGAGATAAGCTTATGATATTTGTTGAATAAAGTAATGCTAGAGTTAGAATACTTGTACAATGTAAAGTAAGGTTCGGATACTTGCCTTAAGCGTAGTTTATCCACGTTAAGAAATCAACACTCTCGAATCCTATTTATAGCGTATTATATGTTCAAGATGTTCATTAGTTAACACATATAGGTAAGTTCAACGTACATAAACGTCTAACTTAGTTATCACTTCATACACATCACTTACCCTATATTTTCATAGCACAATTCAGTTTGTAAGTCATCACAAATACGACAACGTCTTGATTGCTTTATTTTTTGAAAATATTCTTTGGACTTAACATTTGGAAGTTATGATCAACATTTGTCTCTATCACATAGCATGTGTGACGCCCCCAAAAAAGGTATACATCACCCATTCTGAGTCGCCAAATACATGGTACATAACTCAAATACAAACTTCTTTTATACAATACGACAAAAGCGTAACTTAGAGTTTTTACACGAATATTGTCTCATAGACAGTATTCAAAATCAAATGAAGTCTTCATTACATTTATTATCACACGATTTTATAGAATAGTGAGGACTACTAAAGCCACTTATCCTGGACCATCACTCCATTCCCCGACTCGTCCTAGCTATACTATCATTTCTTGAAGAGAACAATGGAAGAAAATGGTGAGCTCAACTAGCCCAGTAAAAAATATTATGACTATGATAATGCATAATAAATTATCCTTAGCCTTCAACAGTATAACAACTGATAGAATATAATAGACAACAAGTTTTAGATCAACAACAGCAGCGGAACAAGCAATCCATTAGAAGAGTCAAGTAGAGCATGATATCTACTATATTCTATGATTTAAAAAGTTTTTCATCAACTTTATCGCTGATACTCAGCTTAATAAATAAACCACATCATCGAATCATCCCTGCACTATGGGCCAAGGATATTCATGTAATCTTTAATGATCATTATTATACTAAATAATCCCATGTCATAATCATACCAACAATTGTCCATCAATGCACTACGGGCCAATGAAGACTTTTACCACATCATTTGTAACATTACGGTCATGATTATACCGAATAATACCTGGTCATAATTATACCAATCAATAGTCCATCTATGCACGTAAGTCACAGCTGACTTTCATCACAATATAAGCATGAGGATGATGACAATGATATAAACATTAATCAAACGAAATCAAGGATAAATATTAAAGACTTCAAATTTATCCAGAGTTTAAAAAAATTATCCAAATTGTCAACATGATACTTCTTTGTGGAATAAATTCAAGAATAATATTCATGTATCAAAAATAATTTGGACAGAAAAGAAATATATCTTCCGGGTAAATAGTACCTCATGAATAGTACCCTGTGAATATTACTTCGGGAATAATAACTCGTGAATAGTACCCCGGCATGAAAAGTGCCCCGAATACTCGATGAATAATATTCGAGTGAATACTAACTGGGTGAATAGTAACCCATGAATAATAACTCATGAATAGTACTCTGACAGGAAAAGTGCCCCGAATACTCGAGTGAATATTATTTGAGTGAATAGTAACCGGGTAAATAGTAACCCATAAATAGTAACTCATGAATAGTAACTCGTGAATAGTATTCCGACATGAAAAGATTAATAATTATCAAGAAAACTTAAAATAATATTTTCATGAAAAGATACTAGATGAAGCGCAAATATCAAAGATATTCTACTAATTTCACAGAGTATAGAAGCAATACTTCAACAAAATGAGTGTAGAAGTAGGAATACGAAACGACATAATATTACTTACATACTACAAAGTATGGAAGAAAATATTATTTCCTACGAATGCTGAACAAAGATAATATCCCTTACGAATACGAAAGAAATAATACCCCTTACCTCAAAAGAAGACTGGATATTGGAATAGTGAAGTAGCATACTTCTCTTCTTTTATCTCTCTATAGCTTCTCTCTATAATTGCTCTTGTGAGTCTTAGTGAATTGGTGAGAATGAAAGAAGAATGAGCTTCTATTTATAGGAAATTATAGTTTTGATAATTGCACGTTTTGGGGCTCGAAATATTATAGTATAATACCTTCATCTTTTCCTTCATTTTTAATTTTGTCTTGCAAGTATTATCAAACTTTCACCACCTCCCCTAATAGTACATCATGTGAATCAATAGTTCTATACATGTGAAAAAATAATTACAGTATAGTACCTTCATCTATACCTCTATTTTTAATTTAGTCATGCAAGTATTATCAATCTTGCACCACCTCCCCTAATAGTACATGCATGTGAATCAATAGTACACACATGTGATCAAATTTTATAAGCATGTGAATTAATTGCAATTAATTGCTCATTTATCTGATTAACTACCCGATTGGTCAATATAACCTCTAAACATCCATTATTATCGAAATAGATGTCGATTTCCACAAACACTAATAATCCCAACACAATGAAAATATCAATTTCATCTTTAATCGGTACAAACTTATTCATCATTAATATTATAACTCACAATATTTAACAACCAGATCATTCCCAAGAAAGAGGGAGGCTTTCCGATAAGGATTTCTCCCTATTGGGGCGCAATTAAATAACCTAACCCCTTTCATTGACAGAACTTTCTAGACATTGTAAATAATGCAAATAATAATATGAATAATTGTGTCGTCTCAATTATTGATTTAATAATATAAAATATTATGCAAATGATACTGTGACAATAATTGAATCAATAATATGAGAGATATTATGCATCAATTACTGTAGCAATAATTAAGTATAACTGAGTGACTTCTCACGTAAGCATCAATAATCAATACCGTGTGCTACTATGCAATCACGCGTATTACTGTACTTTTACTATCGGGTAGTTTAACAGTTTAACGATAAAACATTCGCCATTATTTTTAAAAATATTTCAGTCATTTTCTAACTACGACAGTACCTCCGTTGTGGGGTCCTCAATGATTGTGCCATCGTACGACTATTCCCCGATAAAAAGAATATTCCCCGACCAAACAAATATTTTATAATCACTTGCTTACTTTGCAAAACAAATTCAAATATCACCCTTAACTCTAACCTTTTATCAATTTAACCATTTACTAAATAGAATAATAATTTTAAGAAAATTGAATACTTTCATTTCATAAAATTCGGGGTCTCACAATCTCCCCTCCTTATGAAATTTTGATAAGTAGGTTTTAAACCTACTTATCAAATACCCCCAAACTTAAATCGTTGTGTGTCCCCAAGCAACACAACATAATGCAATCTACATGCTATGCAAGCTACGCTACTATGATAATGAATTCCCAGATTTCCAGCCATGTTAAGAATTCCAATAAGATATGCCTCAGAGAAATATCAAGATCCAAGAACAAAGCATCAAACTAAGCTACATGCATAATGACATACAATCAGATAATCCTAACCTGCTATAAAGATGATGTGTGTGTGTTGTGTTCACAGATAAGCTTGACAAAGGTGAAGATTTCACATGTTATAATGCCTAAGAAAGAAAACTGAGGTTTAAATCAAGAACTATGCATATAAATGAAACAACAACTACTCCAACACATCAGTACAAGTTAAGGTTCAGCAAAGGGTTTATTCTGCTTTATTTTTACTCACGAGGGCGATTTTCGCACTTTCTCGCGGTGTTTATTGATTTTTTTTATTTCCCATGACTGTGCAATGTCTCATTCCATTAGGCTAACAGTGCTACCCTTTAGCGAGCTTTCAACCAACGACTCCTAGACCATTAAGACCTTAGGGCGCTAGGTGTAGAGACAATCCCCTCGGGCGTACTTGATCAAGTAACAAAGGCCCCAAAACAAGACTAACCACGGTGTTTATTCTTCTTTTCTTTTCTTTTTTTATAGCAAGCATACCCATGCATTCGCAAAGTTTGAATTTCAATGTTTTCATAGTCAATGCTCACTTCCTACACAATCCTATCTTTAAAAATAGTGTTTTCATCTCAGCAGGCAAACAAGTTATTCTTTAACCAACAAGCAAACATGAACACTTACGTGCTAACCGGTAGCATCTAAACAACAAACATAGATCACATCATGAATAAAATTATAACTAAGCTTAAGTTATCAACCACGTTCAAAAATCTATCACATTTCTATATCATCAATGGCCATATTGGAATTCAACTGACTAAAAACATTGGAATAAGCTATGTAATACAACTAAACACATACTAAGTAAACAAGAGAAAAGAAAACTGAAAAAAAATTCATGTAGAATTTAACTACAAAGATACTAAAATACCCCTACTATTCAACTTAAACATGCAATAAAACTATATGCAACAACTACTCATTACAACCCAATACCCCCAAACTTAAAATTAACAATGCCCTCATTGTAATTAAAAGTGAAAGAATACTCCCATAAGTGGCAATGTCATCTCCGTTCGCCTCCTCATGATCCGATGGTATATCAGGCGATGAATAAGTTTGAGATATTCTATAGTTGGGAACTAAGTGTGGGCTTCTAACTGTCCGAATGCTTGAGTCAGAAATTCTAAAAATTGAGTAGTGTTTATTTTCTATGACTGAGATTTGGCGCGGTTGCGCTGTGTTTAGCTTGTAGTTGGGCGCAGCCGCGCTACCTTATACCCTAGCAGCTTCAATATTTTTGACTTCTGTTTGATCCTGAATGCTTATAGCAATTGGATTTAACTTGAGAGGAGAAATAATAAAACTATTATTAAGACTTACAACTATCAAACATCTACGAAATATGGAAAGCATGAAGAATTAAACATAGAAAAAGTAAATGTAAATGTAAATAAGAATTAAACAAGGAGGGAGAAAGATTGGATGGGGTGCCTCCCATCTAGCGCTCGGCTTATAGTCCATTAGCTGGACTCTGTTCTTGACACCGCTATCCAATTCCTCTTTGAAAAGATAGGAACCCTCCATCCATTAGAACCGCTATGTGCTTTGGTAGGTTCCCCATCATGAGAGTTTTTGGATTGAAGCCACCTAGCATATTTCCTGTACATGATGTCCCTAGTTCCATTGCATCGCCAGGTGCTTCTCCCGTTGTATCTGTGAATAAATTTTTGCATTGAGGCATGAAAGATATAACATAATTTTCTTCTTCTATTATCTCTTCCTCAACCCACCATGGTTTGTAAGAGGCCTCATAATCGCAAAAATTCTTCCTTTGAATGTGACTACCAACGGGACAGGTGGGCAAAATTCACTGAATTTTTCAACTCTAACTGAGAAGGCACTTGGGGTATTATACAAGTCAGCTCATGTGCTTCATTTTCCATACCCTCAGTTGTCTCCTCAATGTCCACTCCTTTCAGTTCATTTAGTGGCATGTACACTTCTATCTCTCCATCAGTTTCATCGTCCATGTCATAGCACCAATTGTTTGGATGGCGATTGTTCAAGGCTTCGAACATTTGATCCATCTGATTCTGAAGATTTTGAATTGACCTCTTTTTCTCAATCATTTTCTCCTCAGTTGATGCTACAAATTTGAACTACAAATCCTCCAATCTTGAATTATCTTGTTCAGTTTCGAAATCCATGTATTGAGGGCGATTCATTGAAGAGTTAATGAGTTGTTCCATCTGTCGATTAAGATTCTGGGTTGATAACTCCTGACTCATTATCATCTCTTCCTGGTCTGCTATGCTCTTAGACATGAATTCCTTTAACTCTGAATTTTCTTCTTGTCGCAATGGAGGTGGATATGAGAAATCTGATGGATGTGTTGGACTTGAGACACAGTATTGGTCTCGATAGTTATAACTCCATTAAAAATCCGGGTGATACCCCCAACCTTGATGATAATTGGGATACACATAGTTGTTGAGGTAATCACCCCCAAACTGTACTTATCAAACCCCGATGTTGCACTGATAACTCAGATGTTCACCTGCACAATATTCACATATAACTGCTATCTCTCGAGTATGTTGGACTGCAAGAACATCCAACCTCTCCGAAAGTGTTGCGATTTGTGCCGACAATGTAGAAAACACATTGAGTCCTTCAGTTCTTGTGTTCCTTGGTTGAGTCATATTTGCATAAGGCCATTGATAAGCAAAGTCACCCATGGTACTTGAAAAGAGAGAAATATAAGAAGATAATTAAAACAAAAAAAATGTTTAAATTAAGACCAATTTGATTGAAATTAATGTTGGCAAAAATTTATTAAGCTAATTCCCCAGCAACGGCGCCAAAAACTTATTGGTCGTTTTACCGATCAATATATGTGTGCAAGTATACACGGTCAACAAGTAATAAAGAGTATGTAAAGTATCGTTCCCACGAAGAATTAACAAATAAAGTTCACCAAGCACTAGCCCATAACCATTTCAGTCTTATTTAAACGAATGATTTGATATTTTATATTTAAACTTTGAAATTAAATAAACCTAACTATTCTTAGAGTGAGACTAGATTATGAAGACTTGAGATTACAATTTCATCTATTGAATCATTTAAATCAACGCACTCCCTGTTAAGCCAAATTACTTGCACTGGATTGCTAGTCGAGAACACGAAAGTAAAGTACAACCATATCTCAATGTACCATACCCATATCACATATAATCCACAATTGATAGTGTGACAACCCGAGAATTTGAATATTTTTTAAAAAATTATTAATTGATTTAAGGTTCAATATTAGAACCTAGAAATAAAATAAGTGTATGCGTTTGATGTTTTTGAGAAGGAATTTTGAGGATTTCAAAATTCTGTGAAGGATTTAGGTGAACTATTCAAGATTAAGGGAATTAGTGAATGTGTTCTGTGTATATGTGTACAATATGTGGTTAAGGGTCAAGGGTTGACCAGATAAACGAGGTCTGTAACAAACCCTAGGTATATATTAAGAACGTCAACGTTCGGTTAGAAAACCCAAGCGAATTATAAGAAACCCTAAAATCGGTTCTGGAAACCCTAATTTCAGTTCTAGGAATCCGAAACCCTAATTCAGAAATTTAAAACCCTAATCTGGGAACTTAAAGGATAATTATAATGCTCTAGTGCTATTAATTATAATATTAATTAGGGTAAAGCTTAATTATTTAGCAAACCTAAATTTTAAATTTTTAAACCCTAATTTCTGGATTAGAAACCCTAATTTATAATTAGAGAAAACCTAAGTGTTAATTTAATAATTTTAATGTTAATTAGGAAACATTAATCCTATTTTTCAAGTTATAATTAATTAGAAAACCCTAATCTAATTACTTAAATCTAATTTCTAAATTAGAAAATTATTTTTCTATTAGAAACCCTAATTTTTGGGTTGTAAACCCTAATGCATGATTTTGACCCTAATTGCTAAACTAGCAATTTTAATTAGGAAATAATAATCCTAATTAGCAAGCTTGGATTATGATTAAGAAATTTTAATATAAATATAGAATCCTAATTATAATTTTTGAAATATTAATTTTATATTTCGAAAACCCTAAACTTGAAATCCTAGAAAATTGATTATGGAAACCTTAGGTTATAACCCTAAGGGTTTGCATCAAATGAAAATTCTAGAATTAAAATTGTATGGAAATGACCATAATGCCCTTTGTTGCATTATTGGAAATAACTTGTAAATCTAGCAATATTTAAGTTGGTAACCTAACCTAACCACTCTATTAGTTCCCAGAGGGCACAATAGATCTAGAAGGGGGGGGGGGGGGGTTGAATAGATCCTTTTTCTTTCAAATACTTTTCTGGTTTGTGTTGTATTATTCATATTTAAGTATATGACAAACATAAGAATCTTTTCAAGCACAGCGGAATAAGTAAAAGATTCCCCTTCATTGATATATTCATAATCATACATACATTGTTCGTTGGGTTAGTTTAGTTATAAGCATTTAGAACATACATAGTAGTTATAGTAGTTATAGACATAATGTAAATGACATAATGTAAAAGGCACAAGGGGTTTTACGTGGTTCAGAGACTCAAGCTCCTAATCCACTCTCCTGCTTTCAACTAGCAGGATTTCGACTAAGGAAGGGAAGCACCCTGAATCTCTACGATTCCTTCAAGGCCAGCAGCCTCGGGACATCAGTTAACTAAGAACTCTTCAAGGCCAGCAGCCTTGGGACTCCTCTAGTTCCCTAGGAACTCTTCAAGCCCAGCAGGCTTGGAACTTCATTTAGTCCCTCCGAACAAGGACCCTTTGGCCCTGCTTTGTTTAGTCCCTCTGGACAAGGACCCTTCAGACCTTGGCTTTATTGAGTTGTTTGTTTGTTGTTGTTGGAGTCGGTGCTGAGCTGCTAAGATGTCTTCATGCTCTGAACATCTTCTATCCTTAGCAGCTTTGCTTGATCATCTTTGAAGAGCAGTTGAGTGTTGCATGATGCTTAGCTTCTTAGGTTGCTCAACTTCTCCGGATGACCCCTTGATGAACTGCCTTGAAGATCATTCTTCTTGGTACTTGATGGCTGCACATGAGAGGCTTCTAAGATGACTGTAAGCTCTTTTGTAAAGTACTTAGAAGCTTTGTTATGCTTGACACCAAGATGGCTTTTGTGATCTCCCTTCTTGCTACTTGATGCCTTCTCATGATGGACTTGCTAAGATGACTGTAGGCTCTTCTCTATTATACTTAGAGTCTTCCCATGATGGACATCCAGATGGAATGATGCTCTTCTTTCTCTCGGCAGTTCAGAACACTCTTCATGTAGTAGAACTCTCACTTCTACATAGTAGAACTCACACTTCTACTTCTTGCTTGATCTAACTTCTGAGTGTTCTTGGTGGATTGTAGAGTGAGCCTTCGGACTCACTGTCACTCGATTGGATCAGTCCAGCTTTTATCCAAAATGCACAACATCAGCTCCCTTTGATCATTGAAGCTCTTTCTCATTTATACTTCTTCCCAATCCTTCCGTTGGAAAGTAACCGTTGAAGGCTATTCAATTATCTTCACAGATCTCAAGTTGCTTGATCTAGACTGCTTGATGTGACTTGTCATACTTTTTCTGAAGCTGTAGTTTACTGTTTCACCTACCCTGTCAGATGTATCACTTTACTGTCTTGGGCAGGTTGAAGACTTTATTTCTTCAGATTTCTAGATCAGAGGTTGTCCTTTTGCATCAATGCTCTCAATAAGCACTTGTCCGAATATTACCCTTCAGATTGAACCGTTGCCTATGCTTCAGTCTTCAGGTATTCGAACTCTATGATTCTGATGCATGTCTTCAAGGACCTGATCGTAGTGTCTTGTTGATTGTTGCTCGTTGACTAGTAGAGTTAACACTACGATCCTGAATACTGTTGATTGGATCTTCAATGTAGAACACCTCTTCCTTGTATTGTGCAGTGCTTCAATACTTTTGTTTGCTTCGACTGTTCTCAGATACTGATGGCCTAATTCCTTGCTTTGTTCCCCTTCTGAATATCAAGACACTTCAGATTTGTGGCGCATCCAGCTTGCTTTCTCCTGGTGATCTTCCGCTCACTTATCATCAATGAACTGACCTTGCAGTTAATCACTTTAGCCTTTCTCTTCAGAAGCTGACCAGTAACTCGGTTCACTTTCCATCAGTTCCTTCTCTGTTTGTCAAACACTACGATCTTGGTTCCTTCCAAGATCGATGTCTTCTGTTCACTTGACAGCTACTGCATAAGCTGACTTTCCTTAGTCAGCTTTTGAAGTCTTCTTTGGATCTCTTCGTGGAAGACTTCATCACTAATGGCCTTACACCTCAATCTTAATGCTGATTGAGTTGGTCCTGAGATCTTCTGTTAGCCTGCATGTCATTCGTTGAGTGCTCTCTGGTTTCCTTAGATGTAGCTTACAGCATGAACCAAAGGCTTCGTTTCTTTGGATATTCTGGGAGTGCTCATTTGTTGAGAACCATATATGCTCTACGATTCATCCTTGGCATTGTGAGCACTTCTTCTTAGATCGTAGTTCTGCACTCTACGATTTAGCTTCGGCTTGTGCAGACACTACGATCCCGAGATCAGATCTTGACACTACAATTTCTGCATGTAATCAATAAACTCTACGAACTCAGAGTGTGATCTATGATCCTTGACTTAGCTTTGCCATCAGTAGACTCTACGACTCTGAGTGTAGTCTATGTTTCTGTCTTGGCTTCGGCAGATGACCGGTCGGCTCGTAGGTAGGCTGTCTCTACGATTCTGAACATAACTTCCTTAGTATACTACGATCCCGAGGAAGCTCTTCTCGATACACTACGATCCTTCTTCGTTTCCCCTGGCAGTCTACGAACTCCGAGATCTACTTTCTTGTATACTCCTGTTCTGCCTCGATAGCTCCCGAGTTAACCTTGACTCACCTGGCAGACTACGACTTGTGGTGCAGTGCTCGACGATCAGACTAGCCTATCTATTACATCATAAGATCAACCTAACATGCTTGATCTTTCTATCTTTATAGTCCTTGTACATCTTTTCTTTTTAAGGACTTTACAAAGCTATCTTTCTTATGTAGGATCAACCTAACATATTTGATCAATTCATTCTAAGTCCTTGCACACATATTTCTATTATCTATCAGAGGACTTTACAGCTTTTCTTAATGCAAGCATACTTGCATATTATTCATTCATATACATATATATCATAATCAAATCATATATAAATAGGAATAACATTCGCATGCTTATTCCTGACAATCTCCCCCTATTTGATTATGACAAAAACAATAAGTGCATATGCATGTTATGAATGAATCTTATATACAGTGAGCAGCTGTATTTCTAAAACAGTTAATCATGAATGTCATTTATATTGATATGGCAATTTGTACATTAAGACATTCTACATCTTGGATCCAGAACATTCCTAACATATTAGAGATATACCTCCTTGGCTCCATGTGTGTTTCCAGGATGCTTGTTGATCAGCTACTCATCTAATTCTGCTTCTTGCTCTTGCTCCCCCTCAGATGATAACCTTCTATCTTTGCTTGGCTCCCCTTAATCACCTTTCTGATCTGGTTCCCCTTCAGCTTCTGTGATTTTGGTATCATCATCTTCAGGCTCCCCCTCAGATGATGATTCTTTATCTGCTGCTACTTTCTTCTTCTTTGACTTCTTCTCCCGTAACCCTCTGCTCTTCTTTTGGTGCCTCTTGCTCCTCTTCTTTCTATGCCTCTTTTTCTCCCTCTTTTTGTCATTAATCATTTGAGAGAGCTGCTCCATGTTGGACATAAGTTGCTCCATCGGGTAGGAGGAGTTGGCAACTTCAAACTTTAGTTCTTGCTGGCCGAGCTCAAGTTGTACTGAGAAGTCTGCCTCATATCATCAATCTTGTCAAAGAGGGCTTCGATCTGCTCTGCATTGGCCTTCTGAATTTGTAGAGCTTCTGCCTTCTGATCTTGTATGGCTTTCTAAAAGATACTATCTCTCTCTTGGAGTTTGAGAGATACATCAGCCAAGATAGCTTGAAACTTGTGCTGGAAAGAATCATCTCCTGCTGCTGTCTGCTTCTTTGATTCTTCAGTGAGCATAGATATCTTCTTGCTTAGATCATTAGAGCTCTTTAGTAGTTCCTGCTCCAAAGCGGTTTGATCCTCTTGATTGGCAGCTTCAGGTTGAGCAATGGATTGTACTCTACGATTGTCATCTTTGGACAGATTTTCAAATGTTTGGATAATCTGAACAATCGTGGAATACCAATTGCTTGTGGAGGATGATGGAGTGTCTGATAGCAGTGCTTGATCATAAGGAGGCTTCGGTTTTCGGACTTGAACATCATCAGTAGTAGAGTGAATAGACTCTACGATTTGCTCCTTGGTCATGACTCTTTTTCCTTTAGAATCCACTCTACGATCGTAGGGGATGTAGAGATTCTCAGCCTGTCGATAGACCTTGAAGTGAGGCTGGTTTGTTATCATCTTGGTAGCATAAGTTTTCACCCTTGGAAAGTTTTGGGCTACCAGTTCCATGCTTGGAAAAGTCTTATAACACCAGCTGAAGTAACTTCCATCTCCTTCAGTAAAGGCCTTCAGCCAAGGCATTGATTGGAAGAACCATCTCATCAGCAAATCATCAGGGTTGTAGAGAATGGTTGAGCAGTCTAGCTCCATGTTGTTCCAATTCGTGACTAAGTCATAAAAAGTCATTCTTGTTACTCTGAGCTGTTCACCTCCATGGTTTACCCATCTGTCAGGAGGAGTTTCTGATGGTTCATTGGGAGCTTCTACTACAATTCTCTTGGTAAATCTTGCAGGTGAGAGAACAGGGTGAAGTTCTGAGTTTTCTGATTCCTGATCTTTAGAGTTGGAATCATTTCTTGCTTCTTCCTTCTCAGAACCAGAACCGTTTAGATCAGCTTTAGCAGAGAGGTCTTCTTGTCGCATTTCATGTTCAGAACCTTCTTGATCAAGTATTTCCTCAAATTTTTCTTCTTCACTACTGGCTTCATCTTCAGCACTCTCTCCTGCGGATACAGACTCATCATCACTTAATTCGATGATGGCATTTGATTGGCCACTGTTCCTTTTGGAGGCAAACTGGGCTTGCAGCCTGTAGCTTCTCCTTCTTTGTGGAGGTTCATTATTGGAGACACTGACTCTTCTTCTTCTTCAGGCTCTGACTCCTCTTGCTCAACAGACATACTTCTTTAGAGTTCAACACTTGCAGGGACAGATTCTTCTTTCTTGGACTCATCACTTTCTGAGCCATCATGAGAGCTTTTTAGATTGGAGGGGACATTTTCATCTTCTTCTTGAGTAGTATTTTCTGACCCATTCTCTGGGCTCGTTGGGGCAGTGGAATTTGGGGATGCGCTTTGGTCACTTTGACTTTCTTTTTCATCATCAGAGTGGCTTCTCTGAGAATTGGCCATGGGGCTTGAGCACTTTTCTTCATCAGCAGTTTCTGCACTTTCTTTCATCACATCAGCTTCATTCTTATTGCTGGATGCTGATGGTGGGGACTGGACCACATTTTCAGTTTCTTTCTCTTCTGCTGACTCTACGTCCCTTTCTTCAGCAGATGTATTAATTTGAGAAGCTAAGGCTTGTTTGTCATCCACCTTAGCTTTCTTACTGACTGGCCCTTGAAGCAACCTACTGCTTCTTCTTTTTGTGGTTTCAGCAGTTTGGGCCTTTTCTTCTTTATCCTTGTTCATGGAGGAAACTCTCCTTGGTGGGGCCTTGGCTTTCTTAGCATTTCCAACTTTCTTCACCACTTTTGATTTCTTCCTAAGTGGCGTGATTTCAGCTGCTGCAGAGTCACTGGACTCAGAGCTCTCTGTCTTTACTATCTTTCTCTTCTTTGCAGAGGCTCTCATCACTGCTCCCAAATTGTCGACCTTTTGTTTTCCTTGGGGTTCTTCTTCCAGTTCTCAAATAACTGTGGAGACATCACCTTGTGCACATTCAAGGCTTCTCCCTCATCATCCTTGATTTTCCCTCTAAGTTTATTCTTCAGAATAATACTCAGCAACCTCCCATGAAATACCTTGGTCAGTGGCTTCTTCTCAGCCTTCTCTACCCACTTAGAGATTTGATCAAACAAAATGGCTCCAAAGTCAATTTGTTCCTTCAGAACTATAGCTGACATTATCTTCAGTTGTTGATCAATCACCGTATCATGTGCAGTATTTTTACACAGCATGCACTTTCCTACAATTTCAGCCAGAAACTCATACTCTTCTGGGAACTCCTTCTTCTTCATGTCTTTGAAGCTAGGGTTTCTTTGGTATCCCATCAACTCCTTCACTTGCTCAATGTTAACATCTTCAAGGTTCTTCAGCCCTTGGCTAGGGAAACCTAGGCATTGATTAAGGTCAGAAGATTTCATCTTCAGAATCTGACCTTTAACCTTGGTAGATAGAGTTCCAGAGTTTATGGAGACGTTTGAGTAGAACTCCTTAACTAGGTCAATGTATACACGAGTATTTGCCTCGAGACATTCTGAAAACCCAGCTTCCTTTACGAGTCTAAGTATGTCCCTGAACTTCTTCTCAGATTTCTCAAACGATTTGGTTCCAAGTGAATCTTGGGTGATAACTTGCCGCCTCCATTTGAATCGTTCAAGACCGTGGGTGTTTGATTTAGAGATATTTATGCGAGATGGCTGACTGAGATTTGGTAAGGATCTGGAGGGTTAACTGATTTTGCTTTTGAAAAGCTTTCTAGGGTTTTGAAAATGGGAGGGAGAAAGGTTCGATATCTTTTAGTAACTCGTCTGCATTTGAAATCATCTTTTTGGCGCTTCCTTCTAACTCTGCATACTTTCGAATGATGTGTCAACTGTCCATTGGTTGCACGTTGCCCAGTAATGAGCTATAACTCCCCACAACTTTTCAGTTATTTGAAGAGTGGAAATTTAATTGACGTGGCTTTGACCATTGACCTTTTGATTCATAGAGTGGCATGATGAGGCAGCTATAGACTCTACGATTTCCTTTGTTGACTCAACGATCAACTTCTAAGAGATGCTGCAGTGGATGGCTTTGTCTTTCCTCCTTACTTCGATGCAGCATAGCTCAATCACTGATGTATTCGAACTTATCTCCTCAACTTGAATGGCTTAGCAGATGTCTCATTCTTCCGGTTCCTTGTGAACTGGTGTACCCTTTGATAGGACTACGATCGTTGAGTTGTCCTCTATGATCGCTGAGGTTGCACTATGATCGTTTAGTACTCTTCAGACTCAACTCTACGATCTTTGACTGACTTGGTTCTTTTGAGATGAACTAGATCAAGCATTCCTTCTGGGATAAGGTAGCTCAGGAAGGGCCCACCTCTTAGAGTGAGCTAAGGGTCATGTTTGTCCCTGAGGCGCTTTCCAGATGACGTGCTATGGCAATGATTTGCAATAACATCTCATTAGACCTTTTCTGAAGGGAAGGTCTTTCTACCAACTATGGATTTCAGCATTGCTGAAAATCGTGGTGTCCTTCTGCTCTTACACTTCGATCATGTGTTTGATCATAGGAACTTCACGATTATGGATTGGGTGGCTGAAGGATTATCAGTAGTACATTTTGAGACGTTCCTACTAACTATGGATCTTCATTTGGTTCATCAGCCACAAAGTTTTGGGACTCTGTAGCTGGTACATCTCTTCCAGGTTTAATAGTGATGTTATTCCTTAACATATCGTTGCTCCCCCATTGTTGATGCTGTCTTCTCAGATAGATGTGATTCCTTCTTCATGTTCATTTGGAGGTTGCCCAGCATTTTTCCTTTTGAGTGGAATCATCATCGTTGCTTAGTTATCCTTGTATCGTAGATATGAGTATTTTCAGGATTGATCACTCTACGATCATTTGACAGCACTACGAACGTAGTCTTCTTTGACAGTCCTTTGTTTTGAGAAGTTCTGCTTCGTAAAGAACTCCTTGTCTTTCTTGATATGGGCACATAGAATCCTCTTTATCTTCTGTTTCATGGCATGCTCCCATATACAGATTTGCAGCCATGTGAGCTCCATTCCGGTTAGCTCAGACGGTCTTCAAGGATAGGCTTGGACATATAGGAACCTTATCAGACTCATCTCTGAACAGTCCTTAGCCTTCTGCTGGTTGAGTCCTATTGAATGAAGTCTTCTGCTTCAGCATTCCTTAGTGTGGTCAAACTGACCAAGTACCTGCAGGTTTAAGTATATTTCTACTTTTGGTCCCCATTGTTGAATGGGTCCTGCTAGGTTAGTTTTCTAAACCCCTATTCCTCTTAACTGGATAATCATCATGTTTATCACCAACAGACATATTCATGCATGCAACTATCTTGAGATAATACATTTTTGAGAAGCATGATGGTGAGTGTGTGTAGGATTTGACAATTAATGACACACTCTTTATCTATGATGGTTTCATCATTTACTAGGTTATGTTCACAATGTTTAAGTGTTCACAGAGTGTGAATCAACTCTACGATTTATGAATATCTAGTTGATTTATGGATGTGATCAGTTTCTACAAATCAGCAAGATCTTCTTATAGAACTGATCATTCTCTGTGTGTTGTCAAACACTTAGAACATAGGCTTGTACATACATACTAGCACATCAGCAATGATTACTTAACATAAAATTCATTTGATGCGATACTCTTATGATCTATTTCAGATTTTCTTCAAAATGTCATCTTCAGCCTAAAACTTGGTTAAAGTGAAAGTTTGTAGACATTTGAATTTTCCATCTTCAGACTACTTTCTCTCTTCACCTTTTTAGGTAGATTATGACTTCTTGACAGAATACTGTCATAGTTCATAAGATGGTGAAAATATGATGTATACATTAGTAATGGTGAGGAACCATACCTTTTTACTGTCAGTTTCTTAACAGTCATTTACCTTAGATATACTGAGTTCAGGTATTGATGTGCATAGCTTTTACTTTTGCTCCTTTCAGCTTAATGCTCTTGTTGGCCTTTCATCAATCAGTCGTGGTCTTGAAGATGTAGATCAAGAGAGTCGTAGCATTAAGATCTTTGACATCTTTGAGTTTATAAAAATAGCACCCAGTTGTTGGTTGGTCACTCATAAGTTTGAGAAGATCTTTTTTCTCCTCTCGGTCAGCATTTCTTAGTACGCGTGACCTCTTCATCTTTCAGGCTGATGAATGCTTTACTCTTTATCACTGATGTCTCTTGCTCTCTTTCTCTCGTCGGTCTTGGGACTACAAGATTTATCGCAGCTAGGATTGGTCTTGTTGATATAGCAATCGAGGATATGGACCAATCGAAGCAAATTTCAGTGTATACACATTTTTACCTATACACAATATTTCCAACATGTGAGCTCATCTGCATTTAACAAGTTACTTACTACTAAACTAAGTTTAGAACAATATTAGTGCCTGGGATCAGACTCAAAGCGATTAGCTTTTGAATATAGCATGAGAACCTGCTTTGATACCAATTGTTAGTTCCCAGAGGGCACAATAGATCTAGAGGGGGGGGGGTGAATAGATCCTTTTTCTTTCAAATATTTTTCTGGTTTGTGTTGTATTGTTCATATTTAAGTATATGACAAACATACGAATCTTTTCAAGCACAGCGGAATAAGTAAAAGATTCCCCTTCATTGACATATTCATAATCATACATACATTGTTCGTTAGGTTAGTTTAGTTGTAAGCAGTTAGAACATACATAGCAGTTATAGCAGTTATAGACATAATGTAAATGACATAATGTAAAAGACATAAGGGGTTTTAAGTGGTTCAGAGACTCAAGCTCCTAATCCACTCTTCTGCTTTTAACTAGCAGGATTTCCACTAAGGAAGGACAGCACCCTGAATCTTTACGATTCCTTCAAGGCCAGCAGCCTTGGGACATCAGTTCACTAAGAACTCTTCAAGGCCAAAGACCTTGGGACTCCTCTAGTTCCCTAGGAACTCTTCAAGCCCAGTAGGCTTGGAACTTAGTTTAGTCCCTTCGGACAAGGACCCTTTGGCCCTGCTTTGTTTAGTCCCTCTGGACAAGGACCCTTCAGGCCCTAGCTTTGTTGAGTTGTTTGTTTGTTGTTGTTGGAGTTGGTGCTGAGCTGCTAAGTTGTCTTCATGCTCTGAACATCTTCTATCCTTAGCAGCTTTGTTTGATCATCTTTGAAGAGCAGTTGAGTGTTGCATGATGCTCAGCTTCTTAGGTTGTTCAACTTCTCCGGATGACCCCTTGATGAACTGCCTTGAAGATCATTCTTCTTGGTACTTGATGGCTGCACATGAGAGGCTTCTAAGATGACTGTAAGCACTTCTGTAAGGTACGTAGAAGCTTTCTCATGCTTGACACCAAGATGGCTTTTGTGATCTCCCTTCTTACTACTTGATGCCTTCTCATGATGGACTTGCTAAGATGACTGTAGGCTCTTCTCTATTGTACTTAGAGTCTTCCCATGATGGACATCCAGATGGCATGATGCTCTCCTTTCTCTCGGTAGTTCAGAACACTCTTCATGTAGTAGAACTCTCACTTCTACATAGTAGAACTCACACTTCTACTTCTTGCTTGATCTAACTTCTGAGTGTTCTTGGTGGATCGTAGAGTGAGCCTTCGGACTCACTGTCACTCGATTGGATCAGTCTACCTTTTCTCCAAAATGCACAACATCAGCTCCCTTTGATCTTTGAAGCTCTTTCTCATTTATACTTCTTCCCAATCCTTCTGTTGGAAAGTAACCGTTGAAGGCTATTCAATTATCTTCACAGATCTCAAGTTGCTTGATGTAGACTGCTTGATGTGACTTGTCATACTTTTTCTGACGCTGTAGTTTACTATTTCAGCTACCCTGTCAGATGTATCACTTTACTGTCTTGGGCAGGTTGAAGACTTTATTTCTTCTGATTTCTAGATCAGAGGTTGTCCTTTTGCATCAATGCTCTCAATAAGCACTTGTCCGAATATTACCCTTCAGATTGAACCATTGCCTATGCTTCAGTCTTCAGGTATTCGAACTCTATGATTCTGATGCATGTATTTAAGGACCTGATCGTAGTGTCTTGTTGATTGTTGCTCGTTGACTAGTAGAGTTAACACTACAATCCTGAAGAGTGTTGATTGGATCTTCAATGTAGAACACCTCTTCCTTGTATTGTGCAGTGCTTCAATACTTCTATTTGCTTCGACTGTTCTCAGATACTGATGGCCTAATTCCTTGCTTTTTCCCCCTTCTGAATATCAAGACACTTCAGATTTGTGGTGCGTCCAGCTTGCTTTCTCCTGGTGATCTTTCGCTCACTTATCATCAATGAACTGACCCTGCACTTAATCACTTAAGCCTTGCTCTTCAGAAGCTGACCAGTATCTCGGTTCACTTTCCATCAGTTCCTTCTCTGTTTGGCAAACACTACGATCTTGGTTCCTTCCAAGATCGATGTCTTTTATTCACTTGACAGCTACTGCATAAGCTGACTTTCCTTAGTCAGCTTCTGAAGTCTTCTTTGGATCTCCTCATGAAAGACTTCATCACTAATGGCCTTACACCTCAATCTTAATGCTTATTGGGTTGGTGTTGAGATCTTCTGTTAGCCTACATGCCATTCGTTGAGTGCTCTCTGGTTTCCTTGGATGTAGCTTATAGCTTGAACCAAAGGCTTCGTTTCTTTGGATATTCTGGGAGTGCTCATTTGTTGAGAACCGTATATGCTCTACGATTCATCCTTGGCATTGTAAGCACTTCTTCTTAGATCGTAGTTCTGCACTCTACTACGATTCACTTGACATGTCAAGTACACTACGATCCTGAGATCAGATCTTGACACTACGATTTCTGCATGTAATCAATAGACTCTACGAACTCAGAGTGTGATCTATGATCCTTAACTTGGCTTTGGCATCAGTAGACTCTACGACTCTGAGTGTAGTCTATGTTTCTGTTTTGGCTTCGGCAGATGACCGGTCGGCTCGTAGGTAGGCTGTCTCTACGATTCTGAACATGACTTCCTCAGTATACTACGATCACGAGGAAACTCTTCTCGATACACTACAATCCTTCTTCGTTTCCCCTGGCAGTCTACGAACTCCGAGATCTACTATCTTGTATACTCATGTTCTGCCTCGATAGCTCCCGAGTTAACCTTGACTCACCTGGCAGACTACGGCTTCTGGTGCAGTGCTCGACGATCAGACTAGCCTATCTATTACATCATAAGATCAACCTAACATGCTTGATCTTTCTATCTTTATAGTCCTTGTACATCTTTTCTTTTTAAGGACTTTACAAAGCTGTCTTTCTTATGTAGGATCAACCTAACATATTTGATCAATTCATTCTAAGTCCTTGTACACATATTTCTATTATCTAATAGAGGACTTTACAGCTTTTCTTAATCCAAGCATACTTGCATATTATTCATTCATATACATATATATCATAATCAAATCATATATAAATAGGAATAGCATTCTCATGCTTATTCCTGACACACTCCATGTGACTCAAATCTCCAGCTGCCAGCCATATATCTCAGCCACAAGCATTGTATTATAACATATATAGATTAAAGGGAGAGAAAACCTACTTTATTTCTCATTTTTACCAAAGCCATTCTCTCTCTTCATTTTCGAGATTTAGAGTGAGAGAGTGAGATATGGTAAGCCAATTTCATTTCTTAACTCTCCAAGAACAGGAATCAAAAGTCAGAAATCAAGATGAAAGCATAATAGAGGTATAAACCCTAATTTCGAAAATGTTATGATTTGTTGTTAAATGTTGTTAATTATTGGTTGGATGTGTGTATTAGGGTGTCTTTTAGTGATCTGGGTTGTTAGATCATAGATCTATAACATCTAGAGGCACGAAAATCAAGTTTTCAAAACTGACCAAGAACCCTAATTTTAAGGCCTGACAGTCATATGTCAGGGCCTCTAGATCTTTCCGTGTTTAGTATTATGTGTGTTTAAAGTTATATATTTGTTAATTGCTATGAGGAGAGTTTACTGGAAGTGGAATCACATCCATAGCAAGTCTAGATCTCCAGATATGAACGGTCAAAACATGTTGACCGATCACGAAACTGACTTCTGGGTAACCCAGAATTTCCCCATGAGGTATGACAAGATTTTTAAAGCATCTGATCTTGTTTTTGACACGTTTTTTGGCTAAGTTGTTGTTTGATCTGTGTAGACTGTCGTGTGAACTACATATCCAAGTCCTTAGAACAACCAGATCCATAACAGGAGCAAAGATAATCACGGACAAAACCGTGTTGACCACCAGCTTTTGACGAAATCTGGGAAACCCAGATTTCTCAAGAACAGCCTCTGACCCTTACTTTGACCAGCCTTGATATGTCATGTGTTATGTTATTATGATGATCTGCTGTAATATAAATGTTCTATGACATGAGGGCAACATGTTTAAAGCCTAAGAAAACTTATTTAATGCCAAGAACTTATATAAAATCGAGCTTGAAAGTAGGCACTCAAGACTGCCTGAGTTTCTGGGTTACCCAGAAAACCCAGGACACTTTGACAGCTAGTTTGGATGGACAGATCTTCATGTTGTGGAATGATATGACCAAGATGATGGTTTAATATTGTAGTGATACATCTCTACTACAAGATCACTATCTTGGATGTCCTAGAATCATTAAGATCAAATAAATATAAGTGGTCAAAGTATGCACCCGGCAACTGACATGAAGATCTGAAGAACACTCAAGAACAGGCCAAGAACACCTATAGCGACGGGTTTGTCGCTATAGGGCCCTTTATTAATAATTAAAATTTGAAAATTAATTACTTTAATAATAAATCGAATAAAATGGTTTTTAATTATTAAAAATACAAAATAAATTCCTAAAAATGATTTTAAAGTCTGAAAATTAGTTTTTAATTATTTTGAGTATATTTCATAAATATTTAATATTTTTGGAATATAAATGGTATTTAATTTATTTAATTATAATATGAAATAAATTATTTAAAAATGATTTTAATACATAAAAAATCATGAAAAATAATATTATGGTATAAGAAAATATTTAAAGATATTTTTAGTAACTTTTAATATTTTGTGATGAATTTCATTAATTAATCAATATTAATGATAATTAGTTTATTTAATAAATATATTAAATAAATTATGGAAAAATAGAATTAATGTTTTAAAAATCATATAAAAATGATTGAAGTGTTAGAAAAATATTTGAAGTTATAAAATATAACTTTTAATATTTTGTCATGAAAATATTAATATTTTAATATTAAAAGCAATTATCGGATAATGAATTTAATTGTTTAAAAATCATATAAATGTGATTTTAAGGTATTAAAAATACTTTGATATATTACAAGTATATTATAATATTATGTTATGATTTTTATTAATATTTAGTATTAAATAAATATTAATGATAATGTAATTAATTTATATTTAATTCATTTAAATATGAGTTTAGTGATTGAAAATTGATGATAAATGATAATAATTATTTAAAAATTATTACGAGCTTATGAAAATTATTTTGACTAATATTAAAATTATTTGAGATAATTGTTAAGTATTTAGGCAGAGTTTAATTGAACTTAAACTCGAGATTTGTCCGACTAGGCCGCTTGGAAGTCAAATTTATTAATGGGTTCAACTCGATTTGCAATAATTTGACTTGATCTATTTCTTATCTTATATATGTTATAGACTGATAGGGTTATGTGTTTAGGTTATTCTATGTATATCAATATATAATAGTATTATAGTATGATGATATTATTCTAATATTGGAGATCTATATTACTAATATTAGGTCTTCAGATAAAGCGTTATAAATTGCGTAGCAGTAGTCAACGGTTCAGGCAAATTTTACTTAACTCTACATAGAGTTGTTTTATTCAGATATGCTTGTGGATAATCATTGTTGATTGCCATTGTAGAATTGTACTCTGTACATATTATGTGACGCCCCCAAAATTAGGTATACATCACCCATTCTAAGTCGTCAGATACATGGTACAAAATTCAAATACAACTTCATTTATATGTGTTGAAAGCAATCAGATAGAATACGACCACGCTTAAATATGAGTTTTAATACAAAATGTATGTAACTCTCTATGGTACCTCGACCACAACCTTACAATGGTACTTTACATAAAAGTACATACAAAAAACTTTTTAGAAACTAAAATCTTTGGGAAGTGCTCAAGAAACCTTCAGATGCATGGGAGGCCATGCGTCCAGGTTATGATAGATATCACATGTCCACAGAATTATCCTTGGTTGAACCAAAAGTCCCCAAAGAAAAACAAGAAGATTACTATCATCTTCTTTCCAATGGTAAGTCTTCTCTTGACATATAATTATCTCTGTTGTCTCCAAGTGAAAATTATATTTCAAAAATACTCCATGTTCATATAGGTAGTGCTCGTAGATATACCCAGCAAGTGGATGCGCACAACCATGTCTTATTATAACACGAAGTTGTATGTCATTAGACATCTTGTATGATAGTGGCAAAAACACTCTTCCAACGTTGGGTTTGCCTCACCCTATATGATTCACCAAATATAACTACTAAATGATGTATAGAATACAACACACTTTTCTATACTGTTTAGGGAGAACCTCCACAGCTAGAGACCACCGTTCTAATCCTCTTAATATCCCCACTCGACCCAGCTACACTCTTATTACCTGAAAGGAATTGTGAAGCAGAAGGGTGAGCACAACTAGCCCAGTAAAGAATATTATGACTAAAGATAATTAAATTATCAATAGCTTTCATCAATAATAAATCAGAGATTTAGAACATATGACAGATAATAAAACTTTTCAACCATAGTTGCAGCGGAATGAGCAATCCATTAGAATAGTCAAATAAACCATAAGGTCTATTATCTTCTCTATGTTAAAAGTCCACCAATATTGTTTTATCCGTGTAACATCAATCAAAAATTCCCGTCCACGATCATGTGAATAACTAATAATCACAATTGTGATTCTAAATTCCTCTTCGCACCTAGGACGAAGAAAATTTTTATCACCTGAAACATCAAAAATCATGGTTATACCAAATCACAATTTCTGCTCGTAATCATTAAATCATCTTTGCACTACGGCCAAAGATATTCATTATTATCACATCCGTGAATTAATATTTCATTGTTGAGACTCAGCTCAATAATTAATCCACATTGTAAGACCCCAACTTTTTAATGAATAAAATCAAATTTCCTCTACTTATTATTGTGAATAATAAGGTGTTAATTTGATATAATACTTTGGTTATGGTTGAAATGTGCAAATTTTTTAAAATAAGCAAATGGTTATAAAATATTCAATTGTCGGGGAATATTCGTTTGGTCGTGGAATATTCTTTCTGTTAGGGAATATTCGTATGACGGCGCAGCCATTTGTGGGCCCCATAACGGATAACTGTCAGATGAAGAAAACGATAAAGTTTGAGTTTTTACAAATAACGACATAATTATTCACCGCTTAACAATTTGTTGGAATATCCGGTGGTTAAAATACGATGTACGGCGTGGGTTGCGCATTAGCACCGGTATTGCATGATATTGATGAATCATTGATCCTTACATAAGAAGGCACTAGTCGATAATTGTTACGATGAGTTTCTTTGTTCAATATTTTATTTTATTGATTCAATAATTGTTTGCGTTGATATTTTATATTATTGTTGTTTCAATAATTATCAACTGCACAAGATATTTCCCATTATCAGATCAATAATTCATATTATTTGAATAATATTATTAGATAAAATTATTGGCAATGTCTAGAAAGTTACATCAAGGAGAGGCTTGGTCACCTAATTGCGCTACTTTTATTGGAAAACCCCTCTTTCACGAAGCATTCGGTTTGTCATAAATGTGATTCTGTAATATTATTTGTGAATAATTAATTATTGATTCATATGATAAGGAAATATTTATTTTCTGTGGATATAAATGTTGGATATATTTATTGTGGTTAAAAATGAAGGTGTTAATGTTGAGGTGTTTTATTAGTATTTTTGTCGGAATGGATGTATTAAAAATTAAACCAGTATTTTTGAGATATATTGCGTGAGTTATAATTTTTAATCCGTCCATTGGATCATTGTGATTTTTGGATATGTTATACATATAGAAGTTGAGTATATGTCCACAAATTTTGAACCGTTAAAAATGAACGTATGATTTGTTATGAATTTTAAGAGTTGACTGATTCAGAAATTAGTTTTATAAATGATTTTGGTAGAAAATTCTAGAATTGAGTGGGCCCCACTTGTGGGTGGTGAAGAAATATGCTGAATTTTATTTCAAATGTGGTGGGTGGCAATAGTAGCAGGTAAAGCCATCAGGTTGTAGTGCAAGTCTGCTTCGGCGTGCTAAGATTTTCCTATAAATAGAGGGCTAAGTTAGAATTGAAAATCACACCAGAAACATAAGCTTTATCTCTTTCTCTCTATATATTATCGAGCGTATTCTTGTGAGTATTTTGATACTTTAAGTGTTGCTATACTCGATTTTAGTTCCTTCAAAGACTATATCCGAGATTCCAAATGAAATCTTGTCTTTTTGAGGTAAGGGATGTTATTTTCTTCCTAATGATATTATTTTCTTCAATATCATTATGCCGAAATATTGGTTTGAACTTTTTATCAAATTTGGAACTTATTGTGCCGGGGTTACTATTCACGTATACGGCACTATTCACGAATACGACACTATTCATCAAAAAATGATTTTTTCTTTTTTTTGTCCAAGATGTCTATTATGGTTACTCTCTTTGATTGTATCCATGTTTTGATCTTTATTCTTGAATTTTGCTTCAAAATTGGTTATTATAGAGTATTATTGATCTTGGATAAATTTTAATACGAATATCTAATATTTGTTATTTTGTTTCACTGGATTTGTTCCTTTAAAATATTTTTCATCATCCTCAGTTCTAAATGATTATATTAATGAATATCTTTGGCATGTAGTGCAAAGATGAATGATTAACTGATGAATATCTTTGGCCTGTAGTGCAAAGATGAATGATTACCTAATGAATATCTTTGGCCCGTAGTGCAAAGATGAACATGTGTTGAGATGAACATAACCAACTGGTGATACAAATGAATATCTTTGGCTTGTGTGGTAAAAGATGAATATTTGATTAAAGATGTATATTGATTGTTGTTACAGGGATAAAATATTGATGATGGACTTTTAAATCTTAGAAGATAGTGGAATTCTTTCTCTACTTGACTCTTCTAATGGATTGCTTATTCTGCTGCAGTTGTTGATCTAAAACTTGTTGTCTATTATATTTTATCAGATTTTTCCTTGTTGAAGACTAATGATAATTTGTTGTATATTATCTTAGGCATAATATTTTCTTACTGGGCTAGTTGAGCTCACCCTTTCTTTCAGTGTTCTCTTCAGGAAATGAGAATATAGCTGGGACTAGTCGGGGAATGGATTGACGGTCCAGATGGTTGCATTAGTAGTCCTCACTATTCTGTGAAATAGCGTATCAATAATTGTAATGAGGACCCCTTTTGAGTTTTTATACTGTCTATTAGACAATAGTTGTATTCAAACTCACAGTATATGTGTTGTCGTATTTTGCACGACAATTGTATTACTAAAGTTGTATTTATTTTTGTACCATGTATTTGGCGACTCAGAACGGGTTGAATGGAATGGACCTATTTTGGGGTCGTCACAGTTGGTATCAAAGCTTAGGGATATGATCCCTGGCTAAGATGTGAGACTAGAACTAGGAAGGGAGAGATGGGAAATTCCTTCGCTAGTATGACCTACCTAAGTTGTTTGGTATTTATTTTGTCGGTCGAAGTATAGGGATAATATATGACATGACTATTAACCCTTGTTTTATGGCAGTATTTAAGAATGGCATCTGAGAACGTTAACAATGGAGTGAATGAGATCGTGGAGACACCTCTAATCACCAACCAGGATAATGTGGTGTCAGGCGAAGAAGGAATTAGAGATATCCATGTGGTGAGTGAAGAATTGATAGTTGCACCCGAGATAGTCGCAGAGGTAACAGCTGAGAGTGAGGAAGAAGAGGTACCTGAGGAGAATTTATTAGAGGTATTATATGATCAAAATTTAGAATTGCAAAATCGTATTCATGAGTTAGAAGAGCAGGTTGAAGAACGGCAGGCGGTCGTGGAGCAAAAGGATGAAACGATTCAAGTTTGTGTTACCCGATATGTGATGCTTGAACAGAAGCACTCTTTGGCAGAGTATAAGATGATAAAGCTAGAATCTGAGCTGAAAGAAGAAACAATTAAACGAGTGAAAATGAGTGATGCATGGGTAAAAGCCGTACGACGCGTTGATATTGTGGAAAGAGATGTCCGATCTTTGAAGAGAAGATTTAACGATGACGGGAAGACATCAGCAACAATACCAGCACCAGCAACAAATTCTAGGGGAGGAGAACGACCGCCAGTTAGATGCTACAGATGCAGAGAGGAGGGACATATAAGGCCAAACTGTTCAAAACCTTCCAAGATATGTTTTAGTTATGAAAAAGACGGTCACATAGCTTGATTTTGTCCTGTAGCGAAATCAAGTCCAGTTGGGACGGTGGCACCAAAGGTGGATACGGACAAAACAAAGTCAGTGGTTTCAGGAAGAGCGTTTTTCATGACTTCTCAAAGAGCGAGTAACCCGAACGAAGTTAGCACGGGTTAGTTAATTATAAATTCTTTCGAAGTCTATACCTTATTAGATACCGGTTTTACCCACCCTTTTATTTCTCCTTCTTGTGCTCAACGTTTAAACTTGACTCCGGAGAAGTTAGACTTTGACTTATCGATTGAAACTTCGTTAGTAGAAACCTTCATTTTATGTGCTATCCAAGTCTTGGATGAGAGTCACAGTTTTTAAATGATATTTCTATTGTTAATAAATTTCCTGACGTATTCTCGAAGGACTTCTTAGCCTACAGCTAGAGCGTGAAATCGAATTTTGTATTGACCCCAGTACAAAACCCATTTCTAAAACCCTTAAATATTTCTTCAACCAAAACGAACGTATAATGCGCCAAAGACGTTGGCTCGAGCTGTTGAAGATTATGATAGTACCATTCAATACCATCGTGGGAAAGCGAACGTGGTAGCTGACGCATTGAGTAGAAGATCATATGCGTTTACGAGTGCGATGTTGTTAACACAAAAATCCATTTTATATGAATTGCAAATGATGAAGATAGAGTTAAAGACTCTAGGGACCCACGTGAAGATAACGAATAAACGAGTAGAATCGACTTTAATCGATAAAGTTAAAATCGCTCAAGCTACACACTAAAGCTGATGAATATAAAGAATAAGGTACAAGAATGTGTTATTCTAGAAGTAAGAGTCGATGAAGAGAAGAAAGCTCAAGCATTCGATTTATTTAAAATCCTCGATCAAGTAGGAACTGTCGCTTATAGACTCGCCTTAACGCTAAGTATGCCGCGTGTTCATAACGTTTTTCACATATCTATGTTACGTAAATATGTGGACGACCCAAACCAAATTATTGCATTAGAACCTGACGAGATAGCCGAAGATTTAACGTACGAGGAGGTACTTGTCAAGATCTTGGATAGGAAAGAGCATGTCCTACGCACGAAGGTTATACCACAAGTTAAGATTTTGTGGAGAAACCATGCTATTGAAGAAATGACCTGGGAGTTGGAATCAGAAATGAAAGCGAGGTATCCTCACCTTTTAGAAACACCAGGTACATACGTCAATTTTGAGGACGAAATTTCATAAGGAGGGGAGGTTGTAAGACCCCAACTTTTTAATGAATAAAATCGAATTTCCTCTATTTATTATTGTGGATAATAAGGTGTTAATTTGATATAATACTTTGGTTATGGGTGAAATGTGCAAATTTTTCAAAATAAGCTAGTGGTTATAAAATATTCAATTATCGGGGAATATTCGTTTGGTCGTGGAATATTCTTTCTGTCGGGGAATATTCGTACGACGGTGCAGCCATTTATGGGCCCCATAACGGATAACTGTCGGATGAAGAAAACGACAAAGTTTGAGTTTTTACAAATAACGACGTAATTGTTACCGTTAACACTGTTGGATTACCCAGTGGTTAAAATACAGTAATACGCGTGGTTGCATAGTAGCACACGGTATTGCACAGTATTGATGAATTATTGATCCTTACATGAGAAGGCACTACTCAATAATTATTACGATGAATTCTTTATTCAATATTTTATTTTATTGATTCAATAATTATTGCGTTGATATTTTATATTATTGTTATTTCAATAATTGTCATTTGCACAAAGATTTCCCAATATCGGATCAATAATTCATATTATTTGAATAATATTATTAGATAGCATTATTGGCAATGTTTAGAAAGTTCATCGAGGAGAGGTTTGGTCACCTAATTGCGGCCAATGAAGAGAAATCCTTATTGAAAGCCCCTCTTTCTTAGGAACTACCTTTTGTTGTCATAAATGTGATTCTCAGAATATTATTTATGAATAATTAATTATTGATTCATATGATAAGGAAATATTTATTTTATGTGGATATAAATGTTGGATATATTTATTGTGGTTAAAAATGAAGGAGTTAATGTTGAGGTGTTTTATCGGTATTTTTGTCGAAATGGAGGTATTAAAATTAAACCAAATATTTTTGAGATATATTATGCGAGTTATAATTTTTAATCCATTCCGTTGGATCGTTGTGATTTTTGGATATGTTAAACATATATAAGTTGAGTATATGTCCACAAATTTTGAACCGTTAAAAATGAACGTATGATTTGTTATGAATTTTAAGAGGTGACTGATTCGGAAATTAGGTTTATAAATAATTTTGGTGGAAAATTCTAGAATTGAGTGGGCCCTACTTGTGGTTGGTAAAGAAATGTGCTGAATTTTATTTCAAATGTGGTGGGTGGCAATAGTAGCAGGTAAATCCATCAGGTTGCAGGTCAAGTCTGCTTCGGCGTGCTAAGATTTTCCTATAAATAGAGGGCTAAGTTAGAATTGAAAATCACACCAGAAACATAAGCTTTCTCCCTTTCTCTCTATATATTATCGAGCATATTCTTGTGAGTATTTTGATACTTTGAGTGTTGCTATACGGTGCAAGTTCCTTCAGCACTATATCCAGTATTCCAGTCAGAAGTACTGTCTTTTTGAGGTAAGGGATGTTATTTTCTTCCTAATGATATTATTTTCTTCAATATCATTATGCCAAAATATTGGTTTGAACTTTTTATCAAATTTGGAACTTTTGTGCTCTGGGTTTACTATTCACGATATCGGACTATTCACGAATCATTTACACTATTCATCGAAAAATGAATTTTTCTTCTTTTTGTCCAAGATGTCTATTATGGTTACTATCTTTGATTGTATCCATGTTTTGATCTTTATTCTTGAATTTTGCTTCAAAATTGGTTATTATAGAGTATTATTGATCTTGGATAAATGTAATACGAATATCTAATATTTGTTATTTTGTTTCACTGGATTTGTTCCTTTAAAATATTTTTCATCATCATCGGTTCTAAATGATGATATTATTGAATATCTTTGGCATGTATTGCAAAGATGAATGATTAACTGATGAATATCTTTGGCCTGTAGTGCAAAGATGAATGATTACCTAATGAATATCTTTGGCCCATAGTGCAAAGATGAACAGGTGTTGAGATGAACATGACCAACTGGTGATACAAATGAATATCTTTGGCCTGTAGTGCAAAGATGAATATTTGATTAAAGATGTATATTGATTGTTGTTACAGAGATAAAATATTGATGTTGGACTTTTAAATCTTAAAAGATAGTGGAATTCTTTCTCTACTTGACTCTTCTAATGGATTACTTATTCCGCTGCAGTTGTTGATCTAAAACTTGTTGTCTATTATATTTTATCAGATTTTTCCCTGTTGAAGACTAATGATAATTTGTTGTATATTATCTTAGTCATAATATTTTCTTACTGGGCTAGTTGAGCTCACCCTTTCTTTCACTGTTCTCTTCAGGAAATGAGAATATAGCTGGGACTAGTTGGGGAATGGATTGACGGTCCAGATGGTTGCATTAGTAGTCGTCACTATTCTGTGAAATAGCGTATCAATAATTGTAATGAGGACCCCTTTTGAGTTTTTATACTGTCTATTAGACAATAGTTGTATTCAAACTCACAGTATATGTGTTGTCGTATTTTGCACGATAATTGTATTACTGGAGTTGTATTTGTTTTTGTACCATGTATTTGGCGACTCAGAACGGGTTGGATAGAATGGACCTATTTTGGGGTCGTCACACACATCATCGAATCATCCATGCACTACAGGCTAATGATATTCTTTAGTATCACGACCACGAATTATCCATGCACTACGACCAAAGATAATCGTGTTTTCATCAACGGTCCTGATCATGCCATAAAACAATTCATCTTCGCACTACGGCAAAAGAGAATCCATAGCCATAATCATACCAAAAACTGTTCATCAATGCACTACGGGCCAATGAGGACTTTTTTCACATCATTTGTAACATTACGGTTATGATTATACCGAATAATCCCTGGTCATAATCATACCAAGTCCATCTATGCACTATAGGCCACATATGACTTTCAACATAATATAAGCATGATGATGATGACAATATTATAAGCATTGGTCAAACTAAATCAAGGATAAATATTAAAGACTTTAAATTTATCTAAACAATATCAATCACTTAATAAAATCATAATCTAATATTATTAATATTATAACAATATTTTAATCACTCCTTAAACTTATAAACAATTTAATTTAATTGTTTACACTTTTCCAAATAATGCATTTAATCATTCAAAATGCCATACTCATAAGATTTCATCACCAATAATCAATTTACTCATCAATAATCTGCATATACCTTATATAGGATTTTCAAGTCATAAAATCCTATTTACCAATTTTTCAACTTCACATAACATATTTAATTCATATGTTTGTAACTAAATCATTATCAAATCAGTCCCAAAAATTATTCTTTTCTGGGATTAAGCAGAATATAGTCCCATATTGAACATATATTTTTCTCAGAATTTTTAAAATTCATTTACTATTTTTCAAAAATCAATTTCTAATTAATTCTTTAAGAAATTAGCTACCTTAAGGTTAACACCAGAAATTCTCAAATATTGGCAGGATCTTACACATGTTAACGTGATCTTCCAGTTTAAATTTCATGGTCATCGGAGTTATAGAACTCCGGTTATAGCGTTTTTCGTTGAAAAAACCTAAATATTGAAATAGTCATAACTTGCTCATTTTAAGTCGGAATGAGCTCATTTTTGGACAGTAGGTACTTTATACCATATATTTTCATTTCCCAAAAGGCCAGAATTTTTCTCACAATTTAAGTGGCCGAAAATGCCCTTTTAAATTTTCTGGTAGTAGCTTTTTGGCACTTTTCAGTTTTTTTAACTCATTTACTAAAATCAGTCCACACGAAAATTTACAACACCTTTTTTAGTGATTCCACTTGGATAAGTTAGAAAACTCATAGATCTAACTCTAGAACTTGACCACACTAAAAAAATCAAAATATAATAGGAGATATGGTCAATTGAATTTCATACTCCATTTTTACCAAAATCTGATTTTCAACCCTTTGTGATTTCTAAGAAACTTTTATGTTTTCACATAATAACCAACATAACTCATCATGACAATGACATAATAATTCAATAAAACAAGTTCAAGAATAAGTTTTAAAGATTTATAAGTTAATTTATCCTGAACTCAATAACGTCCAAATTGTCAACATGATACTACTTTGTGGAGTAAAATTCAAGAATGCTCAGAAAAATATTTCCATGAAAAGACACTGGATGAAGCGCAAATATCAAGGATATTCCACTAATTTCATGGAGTATAGAAGTCAATGTTTTAACCAACTGAGTATAATAAAGAATGGAATAACAAAAGAAATCACCAGGCATGCGATAGACCGCACAGACAGGTTATTCCAACAGAATAATAAATAACGGAACCAAGTCCAGAGTAAAATGCACAGACAGGATATTCCAACTGAATAATAAAGGATGGAACCTGGTCCGGCGTAAAATGCACAAACAGGATATTCCAACAGAATAATAAAGACTGGAACCAGGTCCGGCGTAAAATGAACAGATAGGATATTCCAACAGAATAATAAAAAATGAAATAACAAAAGAATTTCACCAAGTATATGGTAGCCCGCGTATACAGGTTATTCTAACAGAATAATAAATAATGTAATAACAGAAGTTCTCTTCATGAATACAAAAGAAATAATACCCCTTACCGTAAAAGAAACTGAATATAAGAGTAGGGAAGTAGCAGAATACTTTTCTATAGTTTCTCTATAATTTCTCTCTCTAGAGTTTCAGTGATTTCATAAGAAATAATGAAGGAATGAGCTTCTATTTATAGAAGAATGGATCGCATAGAAACCCATTCATGAACGGTCCAGTTTGATTTACTTTTAAACGAGACGGTCCATATTGGTTTACTATTAAAACTTAAAGTAACAGTCCATACTGATTTACTATTAAAACTTTAAACCAGCGATCAATATTGATTTACTATTATAACTATCCACCAGCGGTCCATATTGATTTACTATTATATCTTCAACCAATGGTCTGAAAAATTAGCACATCTTCTCATGGACTAATATTGTGACACCCCCAAATCTCGGTACTTCATTACCTCAAGATTTGGTGTTCACGTAATCAAAACATTCATTTATAATTACCCAATCATAAATAAAATTGAATAATAAACCTGCCCATACAGGAATTACATAAAATAAAATCTCCCAGGTTATCTAACCTTTACAAACAATCATTCATGCGGAAAATTTAAATAAACTTCATTACATTCTTTAAACCAAAGTCTGATAATAAAACTATCAAAACTATTACAAGTCTTCAGTACTTGTTCATCTTTCCCTTTCCTTTACTGGTGCTAGGTACGTCACCCTTTCCATCTTTAGCTGTAAGGATTTTATAGGCAAGAGTGAGCAAACAAGGCTCACTTGAAATAACAATGAATAACTTTTACATTCTCTGCCCATTCAGAGGTTCAATAGAACTGAACAATAGGTTCTATTAACATCTTAAACATTCCTTGCCCATTCAGAGTCTCAATAGAACTAAATAATAAGTCCTATTAATATCTTAACATTCACTGAGGGTCTAATGACCACGAACCTTGTCCACAGTTATAAGTAATCTTTCAACTTAAACTTTTACAGTCATACGACCATAATGACTTTAAGGTACTTAAGGGGATCAACCCTTCGTACATGTATTGTATACAAACATTTCAGCACAAAGTACAAAACTAAGTGTAACCCCTATAAATAGGGTTGTTTATCTCAGTATTTTGAGTACAAGTCTGCCCCAAAGATAGTTTGGTTTGGATACACTTCAAGGTAATTTGGAGTTCAACGGGCATCAACTAAGGATTAGTTGAATAAAAATAATAACACTATGTTATTGAATGATCATACTAAATAAACATTTTGTTCTAAGTTCATGCTTTAGGAATAATCTAATAGCATAACAATTGAATAATCTATCATACCTTGCTTTAAACAACATTAAGCTAAAGTTACAACTTAGAATTTAATATCAAGCATGCATAACAACAATAATTGGAACGATAAACTGAGTCAACAGAATAAAGGTACTTGCATGATAATATAACAAGTTTAGAGTTAGGAAAAACTTGCATAATCATAATAACTATCTCAACGAAAGTGTGGAGATGGGAAGCTTGTATCATTATGAATAACTGGATACAATTAAATTGCTTAATGGAAATACTTTACTCAATAAAGTATAACATATGAAATTTGCATAACGAAGCTTTAGGATTAGAAAATTTGCTCAATGTAAAAAGGTAGGGATTTAGAATCTTGCCTTGTGCGTAGATTAAACCGTTATAATCCAAATCACAATATCATATATACATGTGTTAACATGACATGATTAGTCATAATCAACGCTACATCACGTATGGTTTAAATCTCTAACCATATAATCAAATCGCATAATCAACTTTTATCTAATAAAACTAATAACAATATTTGTTAATTAGTAATTCTATGTTCACTCATAGTATTAATATACTATAATACTAGAATACATAATCAACATTTATCATATATCATTCCTTTAAAAAATCAAACTTTTGTGTAAGACAAAAGTCGCTTACGAACTTTTACATTAAGTGGCGCCATGCAAGTGCTACGCTTTGATCTATGGGCGTATTTGCTGTAATCTTGTTTGGTGGCGCTTGTATGAGACTTACATAGGGACTCGGGCACATGGCCATGAGGTCCGGCAATGACTTTCTTTGCCAAGTAGTCACGAAGTTTGGTCATGCGACTTTTTGGCGCTAAATGCCGAAACTTGACGTTGGGCGTGAATTTTGACGCGCTAAAACTCACAGAAACAAAACGAAGAACAGAGCCAAAGCTACTGTCTTGATTTCTAACAACAATAAACACCCAATAACCAGTATAACTTCACGAAAATTACACATAAAAGTTATGAAGCATTTGTGTACAAATTTTACACAACTAAACAACAATAGCAGAGAACTAATTCTCTGAAAACACTGTGTTTTAAAAAAATATAGACTCCATTGAAGAAATATCTTGACACAGTAAACACGACCATCTCCATTCGATTCCTTGTTCTGCTTAATTTCTTACACAATCACACACAAGTCTCAATTAACATAATCACATACAAATTTTTATTAACTTTCAAAAATCATATTCATGCATATAAGTTTACTGTAAAAATAATTCCTTTCGTGTATACGTAATTTATTATACTCTTACCTATACATTATTGAACATACAATCATCAATATATATGTTATCTACTACTAATACACATGATTTCATAATCAAATAGTAAAACATTCGAACTCTAGAAAGTTTGTAAAGAACTTTGTCTTACAGTCAAATTGAGAACACTGAGACAATATAAACTCACATAAAATATATGGCGTAAAATAGTTATGGTTAAGTTATGTACATACCTTTTGTTTTAGACAATCTTTGTTAAACACTGATAACTTTCTTTTGCTACTTCTCTCTCTCAAATTCTCTGAAACTTTTCTTATTCTCTGAAAACCTTTTCTTAAACTAAGTAAAACTGGAGCGTAAACACTGAACAAGTATGCGTCAAAATAAAACAAAACTGATATGACAATAATAAGCCTAATCAATAATAACATCAGTTATAAAAATATATAACGTACCATATATAAATATATATATATATATATTATTTAGTTTATTTTACAAAAGATTTAAATTTCAAAAATCCAAAAGCCATAGGGCTTTGTTTGGCAAATCCCTTTAAAATAAAATAGTTTATATCCTTAAGCTTTGTTTGGGTAAAACTAAATTAAAATTACTTTAATTTATTTTAATAACTCTTTATAACATAGTTATTTGTCACTCTTTATGAAATAACAATTTATTAAATAAATTACTTAATCACATAACTCAATCCACATAACACATTAACTATTTAACAAATAAATAATTAACTAATCACATTAATTATTTAGCAAATAAATGTAGACACTCGAAATTTTCTGTACTACTGTTACTTATATTGCAGGAATACAGATTCGTCTTTAAGAGAGAACCCTGAAAGACAATCCAAATCCATACCGGATACTAGCGAAAAGTGCAAAGATCAACCTTGGATTGCAACTGGGAGTAATTCGTTTCAACCTTGGATCTAACCTCGAGACTGCGATACAATACCGGAACACACACCAGAGAATACCGATTAATCTCGGAGATGACCCCAAGGTATCCAGTCTTAGTCCCAACCATGGGAATAGCCACCAACCTTGGTGATAACCCCAAGGAATGCAGTTTCGAAGATAACCTCGGAAATGCTTGTTTCAAATGCCATCGACTTCAATCTCTAAGACTCACAACGAGATACATTTGTACCAACCCGCAATAACATTGGAAAGACAGTACACCTCAAAGATGACAATGAGGACCTTCAACAAATGCAACAATTCAATCTCAAATAAGTCTCCGCAAGTCGGCGCTCCATCTACCAATCCGGACAAGAATAACGGTGAGGGCAACATCGCTATCTCGTCCAACACGATGCCACATCTTATCTCTACGCAACAATGTCCCACAAGGCTAACCAATCCCGAGTTACTATTGTGCAGGGTAATGGATAAAAGTTGAAGCTTGAAGATCGGAAGGAATCGTCCAATCTTCAAAGACTTCGTACAAACTCTAATCCCATGCCATCGTACAACTCTCGACAACGGCGGTCCAAAATAGGTCTTGAATACCTCAAAACGGATGCCCAGATTGCACTTCGCAAAATTCGAGTGGACATTACAGTGCCTGAGTGCACGTTCTTCGAGACGACCCGATCCGACAAAGCCGGGTCGACCCGACCCGCCTCTGGTACACCTGCGGCTGAGCCGCAGGTACACCTGAAGCACCTTTTTCCTATAAATAAGAGGCTTGGGGTGCTGATTTTTAAGAGAAAAAAGACGGGGAAACCCTGCACAATTTTCTCTGCACTTGCCATACAGTGTATTTTCTCACTTTCAAACACCTGTGAGCTCATATATAGACTCTTTTGTACCCACAAAAGCCCAGTGTTTACCCACTCTAAAGATATAGAAGCCCTTTTATCAGTCAGCTGTAAGCCTTCTCACACTTTAGAGTCTTTCTCTTCATATTTGCACACACCCTTTTACACGTTGAGAGTTGTGTTGCTTACTTTTGCCCGGACTTCGGTCTGTGGTTTCATTCCAGTCTGTATATATATTATATATATATATATATATATATTGACTAACATTATCGAGTTATGCCTCGATTGAGCCTGAACTTGATGTAGGCGCCATCGCTTTTAATATATATATATATATATACTTATATATATTAACTATCTATCGGACTTTGTTCGATGAGCCTAGACTTCAGTCTGGTGCGTTTATTCTCTTATATATATATATATACACTTATATATATCAACTGTGTATCGGACTTTGTTCGATGAGCCTGAACTTATATATATATATATACTCGCTTTATATATATATATATATATATATATATATATATATATATATATATGAACTGTGGTAACTATGTTACGATGAGCCCAGATTTTATATCCTATATGCGTTTATTGCTTTTATATATATACATATATATATATATATATATATATATATATATATATATATATATATATTGTCCTCGCCTGAGTTCCCTTCGTGGCGCTTGATCGCTTCATGACTTTCTTTACATTTCTTCCTCGCTCAAGTTTACTTGGCGATTGACCATATTTACACTTTTTAATGACTTTATTTACATTTCTCGATCCCCCATGGAGGTGCTTCGTGGTTGGTGATCATATGCAGATATATATATATATATATATATATATATATATATATATATATATATATATTACCACTTTTATATATATACTTTTATTTCTTTTATACAAATTGCAATATTCTCATACGCCTAGAATCATGTGATCACAGATTCATCCCATTGATCTAGATTCTTTCCCCCGTGATGGACATTTTCAGGTTTGTAGCGGCTTCGTAAATTATTCTACGATGTCTGTATTTCCTCAGATGGTTTCCATACCCACGATGAAGTCGATATTATTTTTGGATATATTATTTTTCATATGGATGCCTCGCATCCGTCAAATAAAATCAATTCAGCCTCTCACTTAATAAAAATAGGTGTGTAAAAGGTCTCAATTCCTATTGAGCATCAGGGTTTGAAAACCTCTTTATAAAAACATCATTGCCATATCTCTTGCTAAAACTGAATTTTTACATAAATTCAAACCCTGTGTATATAGGTTCGAACGAGGCCTCGCACAACTTTCATATAACAGCACATTGACCCATACACACACACACACTCAGATAATAGTTTCTTGAAAAGAGGCGGTCACCGTGGTAACACGGATTTCGGGGGGTGCCTAACACCTTCCCCCCACATAACCAAGTCCCCGGACCCTAAACGAATCTCGGTTTTGCCGACCCGTATATCAGTGTCACATCACTTAGTCAATGTGCAAACCTCTTCTCGGTTGTGTTGGGACAACCATTTAAAAACCAACCGGCGACTCTTAACAGTCCCATCGTCGACATTATACATGTCGGACCTTTTTCACTTGTTTTTTCACACAAATCTCACCTAAAATGAGAACACCAAAGAACAAGTAATGGAAAGGAACACCCAAAAATCCCGACGTCGACAGGTGGCGACTCTGCTGGTGAATCCAGTAAGAGGACTTAAGCCACTACTACAATCTTTTCAAAACTGTTATATGCTTGTGTGTGGATGTTGCATTTATATTGGATGAATGTGTACGAATGCATGTCTTGTTTGAGCTTAGTGTTTTTCATCATATCTGCGTGTGATGTTAGTGCTTCGCACATGTCATCATTTCATACGGTGAGACGCGATGTATGTGAATGTATGTTGTGTGGTCCCTCCACCAGGAGCCTATCCCGTCGGTGTTTGATTACTGGACTCGTGAGAAGACTAATTCTCCGAGGCTTAGGAAAGGCACCACCCAAATTCGCTCCAGTTAAAAGACCGAATTAACTTCCCGTCTAGTATATTGCGATGATTTGGGAACCTTCATGCCAAAAAGCCGCGAGAGTAACCTAAGATAGGTCAGCCTCTAATAAACCCAAACGAAGGAAAGTCTCTTCATGCTCTTGTTAATTACTTGTAAACACAGTTACATGTAATTTCATTCCATATATATCTCCATGTAATGCTCCAAATAGCTGACACCCGTTTTGCAGGATAAAATTCCTAAAATGGACACATCACATAGCATGTAATTATACACCTTCCCTAAGGACTAAACTACGCCAATCTTTCGCAGGGAATCAATCGGACCTACTACCCGGTCAAAGTCCAAAAAGGCAACATGCCTACAGTCAATCATGTCGTCATCCGACCAAACTGAACTTAATCCAGTTTCTCGCAAAGAATTCGACGGGTTAAGCAAACAGATTACAGATTTGGCTATTCTATTAAAAGAATTACACCAGTCTACATGGGGTCAGAAAAATACCCATACATACCGAGCCCTCCACACAAGGAGGAATTCCGGTCATTACCATACCAGAGCCACAGTTGGATACGACCAACAAAACTCATGATGCTGCCCATTCCACTGGAGATCCAGACAATGGTGACATCAAAAAGAAAGTCCTCCAAATGGAAGAGACCCTTCACGCTATCAAAGGAATTGGAACACACGGGAGTGTTTCATATGCTGATCTATGTATTTTTTTCCAGTGTTCACTATCCGTAAAAATTTAAAACTCCCGACTTTGAAAAATATGACGGGTTGGGGATCCTTATACACATTTAAAAGTCTTTATTGGAGAACTAGGATCCTATGCGAGGATGAAAACTCGAATGTAATTGTTCCAAAAGAGTCTAACTGGAGAAGCCTGCTTAAGGTACACAAGATTAGACAACTCCAAAATCCACAAATTGGAAGAGCTAGGTCATGCCTTCCTCACTCAATACGCTTTTCAAACTCAAATGGCTCCCGATCAGATCAGATTACCAAGATCAAGAAACAGATCTAACGAGTCTTTCGAGAGTATGCTCAAAGGTGGAGACGACCGGTCGCCCAAGTTAGTCCCCGCCATGTCAAAATCGAAAATGGTCATGACATTCATGTACATACAAGAAGCTCCCTTCTATGAGAGAGTTTTAACAGGCATCGGTAAACCATTTTCTGAAATGGTTAAACATGGGGAGATGGCTGAAATAGGATTGAAGTCAAGAAAGATTCAAGACCTAGCCGCAATCAAAGCTGTTGCTGATCACATCCAATTTGGAAATTATGGGAACAACCCCCGGAGGGTCCATAAAAAGAAAGAGGAAGATGTTTCCCTAATACTACAGGGAAAAAAAGGCAATCAAAACATGCCCATTCAAAGGAGAAACTACACTCCCTTTCCAGCACAGTCTGCAAACCCTCCAGTACAAAAAGGTGGAGAAGTCAAACGCCATCGAGTGTTTACACCCTTATGGGATACCCTCGAGAAAATTCTTAATCTTCTGACAACACGTAAGAAAATTACGCATCTTCTTCCACCACCAAATTTCTAATGGACGGGGTTTCAATGCTGCTAGGAAATGTGCTTATCATGCCGAGGCCCCTGGACATGATACTCAGGATTGTTGGGGCTTGAAACACAAGATCCAGGATCTAATAGACAACGGGGAGATCGTAGTCACCAAACACGATCAGCCTCATGTACAAGACAACCCTCTTCCTCAACACAAAGAAGAAGAGGTCAACATGATTAATTGGAGCAGTGGACAAAGTTCTAACTTCAGCTATGATTCCTCCCAGACCATCAAAGATGGTGATGACAGATGGGATTATGCCAAGTTCCAATTCACAATGGAACGAAAGATCAAAGCTCTCGACAAACAAGTTGAGCAATTGGTTGAACTGATGACTTATCAGCATCAAGTGACTCGATAATTAATCAGCCAGGAGCATGCCAGTCTCCTACCAATCGTCATAAATATTCCCTCGTCACTTTCAAAAAATGAAATGCTGGAAGACAAAGTGACGAAGAGAGCAAATGCCAAAGCCTGTCGGGATTTCGCCAACAAACAGGAATTCACCTATTTGGGCCAACCCATGGAGGAAATCCTTCACATGTTAATCAATGAAGGAAGGATCGGTTCCTTCTACCTCCAATCAACCCCCATTCGAGACTTCAGTGCACAACTCGATGGAGTATGTCAATGCCACTCCCGGTCTCACGGTCATAATGACGAAGAATCTTCAAGCACTCCGCCACCTTATTCAAAATCTAATCGACAAAGCATGTATCTTTAACACAGTGGCGATAACGACAACGTGTTACGTGCAAAGTGAGAATGCATGCCCTACTAAGTGGAAAATTGTGGTAGCAGTTATATCTACTGAAGTTGAAGGGATTAATACTTTGCTCACAACACAGATAATTCAGCTCAAAGGAGGAAACAATCCTTTGAAAGTGGCCGCTCCCGAGCTAATCAACTTGCCATGCAGAGCACAATATCCTATTGTTAGCTTGCGCAAGGTTCCGTGGAATTATGGAGAAAGTGAAGGATCCACCTCACATACTACTATTGCAGTGTCGAAGGAAAATCCACTGTATATTCCCCATCGGGTGATGAACCCCACCACCAAATCAAAGGGGAAAATACCCATGGAGAAGATTGAAAAATTCCTCCGCGCTGTGGGTCATAACGAAGCCTCGGTGGTTTTAAGCTTGAAGGAACCTCCACCACAAATATCAATTTTAGACTTGGTCCTAACCTTTGAGAATCACCGGAAGGTCTTGTTAAAGGTTCTAGAAGAAGCCTATCTCCCATCATCAGTGGATACGAAAAAGTTTCAACACATGGTTGATCACATTTTCAACAACAATGTGATATCCTTCACTAATGATGACATACCATCCGAAGGGACTGGTCATTGCAAACCGTTGCACATTACGGTCTTATCCTCTGGATATATGGTGGCTGAAGTATTAATAGATGGAGGTTCCTCTCCGAATATCTGCCCATATGCCACCTTGGTGAAGATGAATATCAATCTCAACCGAATTCGGAGTAGCCATACTATCATCAAAGCTTTTGATGGAGCCCGTCAGAATAACTTCGGTTGGAGTAATTGAGCTGCTAATCAAATTGGGCCTCATACATTCTCAAGCGTATCCTTCCATGTGCTTAAGATAGATTCGGGATACAACCTGCTCTTGGGACGACCATGGATCCACATGGCGAAGCGATCCCTCCACCCTTCACCAACAATTGAAGTACATTATCAACGATAGCTCGTCACAAACCAACGCCGAGCCGGAGTGTCCTCCACACGGGGATGTGTCGTTCATCAATGCAAATGCAGACGTAGAGCCAGTCAGTTTTCATACTTTGGAAATAAGCAACACCCAATACCACTCTATTAGAGCACAATTGCCTGAACCCCACATTTCTGCTGAGGTGATGTCAGCCACTCAAGAAATGATGTCGTTGGGACATAAGCCAGGACAAGGGTTGGGTAAAGACGACCATGGTATCCAGTACCCCATTCGATTAACCAAGCAAGTTGGAATAGCTGGACTAGGCTATTCGCGCAAATTTCTAATCACAGAATCCTCATAAGCATCAACAAATTCCTTCAACTTCAACCATGTGGCGTTCGGCTTCGCCTTCAAACTCTGAGTCCGCACAACCTCCAGTAAAGGTGCTAGCCAATGTCATGGCCATGTTATTTCCTAAGCCGAAACTGGTGGAGGAAAAGAAAATTGTTATTCCAGATCCCGCAATCAAAGAAGAGGAGCGGAGAATCAAGGAAAACGTTGTCCGAATAATGTCGGGCATGCTCATCATCGTCCATAATGAACATACCAACAGATACACCCCAGACGATGATTGCCTTGATGTAATGGCCATCATTCGGGACAGAGAGGATGATGACAATCCCTCCATTACTGCGGTCCACCCGGACTTTGCACCAGTAAAGGGAAAAGAAAGATGAACAAGTATTGAAGACTTGTAAACATGTTGATTTTTAATATTGTCAGACTTTATTTTAAATCTTGTGATGTAATTATTTAATGTTCCGAATATGATGTTTGTATTTAAAGGTTAGATAACCTGAGAGATTTTATTGAACTTATTGATGTAATCCTTTAACCGAATATGATGTTTGTATTTAAAGGTTAGATAACCTGAGAGATTTTATTGAACTTATTGATGTAATCCTTTAATGGGAAGGTTTATTATTAAATTTTTATTATGATTGGGTAGTTAAACATGATTGTTTTTATCAAAGTGATCACCAAATCTTATGGGAATGAAGTACCCGGATTTGGGGGTGTCACAAAAACGATGCGTACAACTCACACAAGTCCACGTTTAGGGAAACCTTCTTATTCACTTCATTTTTTCTTTTATATTTGCAAACAAAGAGGGGATTAGGAGTCCTACTACTTCATTCTAATTTGTTTAGCATCAAAATGAAATATCTTATCACTCTCGTATTCAAAACAAGTCTTCGTTTAGGGAAACCTTCATATTTGTTTCATTATTTCTTTGAAATTTGCAAACAAATAGATGATTAGGAGTCCTACTACACCACGTAGCTTCTTCGACTGCGTGATTCCTCCAGAGAATCTTAACGGAATGGATAATCTTATTCCTCAGCTTCTGCTCCTTCCTATCTAGTATCTGGACAGGAACTTCCTAGTACGATAAGTCTTTCTCAACTTGGATTGGTTCATAGGAGATAACGTGCTTGTAGTCTAGTTTATACGGCCACAATACTGATACATGAAACACGTTGTGAATGAGCTCAAGTTAAGGAGGCAACGCTACCTCGTACGCAATTTCACCAACCCGCCTTAGAATCTTGAATGGTCCTATGAACCTGGGGCTCAACTTGACCTTCTTCCCAAAACGAATCTTCTTTTTCTAGGTAGATACTTTCATAAATGCATAGCTTCCTAATTAAAAATCTCTCTTCTTGCGATATAGGTCCACATACTTCTTATGGCGGTCTTGAGCTGCTACTAACCGTGCTCTTATCACCTTGATGATTTCTACCGTCTGTTGTACCAATTCTGGTCCCAACAATCGGCGTTCTTCAACTTCGTCCCAGCATAAGGGCGCTCTATATTTCCTCCCATACAGTTCTTGTGACGCCCCCAAATTTGGGTATCTTCCAACCCGACAGATGGTGCTCCATGATACAACATTTCATACAATCATCCCATTGAAATAACAACAAAATGAGTGTAATTACTATCTTTGTATTACATCTGTAATAAATCCTTTCACAGGTCAGACAAGCATTAAGAAAGACTTTCCTTCAAGCGTCTTTGAATATATATTCCAACTATTCTCAGTCTTTACAGGATCTACATGAGATATTCAAATAGCACACAGTAATTAGTAATCACATAAACTATCTTTACGGTTCTAACCAACTTCTTTCTCTTCTATGTCTTACTTGGTTTAACTTCGTTATTAATGTTGATTCGACTTTCTATACTTCGTTACGTTTCATTAACGTTCTTACGTCCTTAGCCGACATTCGATCATTAATGGTTAGTTACCAATCGTTGAATGTAGTTCACGGTTCACTCATTACGTATTTGTGTTCTTCGTTTAATTTCCATTAAACCTTACTCGTTCTTCTTACATTAACATCTTTTAAGTGTTTTAAAGTAAGTCTCATTATGTACTTTAAGTACCTTTAACATCTTACTTTAGGTCTACATTCAAAATGGAACTAAACCTAACTTGGTCAACTTTTTCCCACTGCCGGCGCTGCAGCACGGCATCCCTTATGTTATAGTGGCGCTGCGGCGCGAGTTAGCAGGGTACTCGGCCGAGTCTGGTGTTGTGGCGCCACCACTTTGTACTGGTTTTGGCGCTGCGGCGTCGAGTCTATGCACCAGTTAGCCAAAACAGATTTGGTTTCTTAACGAAACTCCCGGCTTCCTAATTTGTTCGTTTTACAACTGATTTGACCCATTTGAATTCCTACAAGTCACAAATTACATCCTTTACATGTTCGTATAAGAATTTCACTTTTTCGAATCCGTTAACTTGGAATTCACCTTTAAGTTCGTTTTTAAGTGTTCGTTTAACGTTTTCATCCGTTCAATACTCGCTTTCTTCGTTATAACTCGGAATGCGATGATTCTTTCGCCAACGACTCTTAATTACCTTATTTCACATGTTGAAATTGGAAACCGACATTTTCAAGTCACACGACAACTTTTGACCCTTAATCCAGACTTTATACATTTTCGACGTTTAACGTCTATTTCCGCAAAATCCGCCATAACTTCGTTACAAATTTTCTCTAAGCTAAATCACATGGAATACTCCATGGACTTCATATCTACATCCTAACCAAATCAAGATGCACATACCTTAAATACAACAATTTCCAAAACGTTCAATTATAACTAAGTTCACGTTCAAGACTTTCTACATTTTCTACTTCCGTAAACACTTACGATTTCTATTTTGTTAAGACCTATACATGATTTGGTCATTAATAAGCCTTCCTAATAAACACTCTCCACTCATCTACGATTCTTCTATGAGAAAGAAATCGAAAAGGATGAAGATTACGGTTTATAGGAATTTACCTTTGAAGTAGTTAACGTTCATGATAAACGTCTATTGGTTTGCTTGGAAGTAGAAGGATTATAGGATTCTAGCTCTTTTCTCCCTCTCAAATATATTAACAAACTTTGTAAAACCACCAAATGGCCAACATAAGCCTTATATATATATAAAAAGCAAATGAGGGCAAAATAGTCCAATTCCCCACCTCCTCACTTATTTACCACTTTGTCACCAAGTGAAATACTTGGTGACCAAGTGTTAATCTTACCTTTCACACCAAGTGGTCGGCCCACCTTGCCCATGGGTTATCCCCATGGGTTATCCCCATGGGTTTTACCCATCCTCGACCTACCTGTTCAATTCATGGTTTACTTTTTTGGATTGGGCTTGATATAAAAATATTGGGATTTAACCAATCTAATATTGGGCCTTGACTTGGGCTTGGATATTTAATTCATTGGGCTTGTTTATTAATCCAAGTCCAATTGGATTGGATAAAATCCTTAGCTCATACTCTAATAATACAATTCGTATTCTACGCGTATTATTCACGTATTCTCTTCGTATAATATTCATATAATACTCGTATTATACTTCATTCTATTCTTCATATCATACTCGTATACATACTAGTATAATACTCATATTCCTTACGTATAATAATCGAAATGACTATATGCAATACATTTCCCTTTCGGAAACCTCTTTCACAAACCCTTAGGTTTTAAGTCCGCAGGCGAAAACTTCGTTTGCCATAACGGTAATATTATTGGATTTTCCATAGTATCGTCATATTCTAACATTACGCGTTTCTCAGAATTTCAAACCCTAGCTCCGAACGTCATCGGATGAATAGTATTTTTACGCAAACAATCTCAGAAAACCTTTGTTCTCGTCTTGATAATTCACAACAATTAATTCTAGTACAAAGCCAGAATACTAACCACATCTACACATTCTAGGTCATAGAACGACCTTCGAACATCTTACTCACATAATAACTCAATTAAATTCATTTAATCCACATAATCAAATAAAAATTTAATTCATTAAAAATTCGAAATTCTTGGGCATTACATTCTTCCCTCCTTATAAGGATTCTGTTCCCAGAATCTCGTTACTCTTATATAAACAAATGAGGAAACTTTTCCTTCATTTTACTTTTGAGCTCCCACATTGCTTCTTCAGCATCGTGGTTACTTCAAATTACCTTTACAGAAGGTATTACTTTATTTCTCAAGACTTGTTCCTTCCTATCAATAATCTGAATTAGAAGTTCTTCATACGTTAAGTCTTTTTCTACTTGAATAGACTCATACTCTATTACATGCTTATAGTCCGGTTTATAAGGACGCAACACAGACACGTGAAACACATTGTGTATTCTTTCCATTTCTAGAGGTAAGGCTACTTCATAAGCTACCTCTCTTATCCTTCTTAAAATCTCAAAAGGTCCTACAAACCTCGGACTTAACTTCCCTTTCTTTCCAAAACGTATCTTCCCTTTCCAAGGCGATACTTTTAGAAAGACATAAGACCCTACTTCAAACTCCCTCTTCTCTCAATGAGGATCTGCATACTTCCGTTGTCTATCTTGAGCCGCTACTAATCGAGCTCTTATCAGCTTTACCATGTCTGCCATTTGTTGTACCATCTCAGGTCCCAACATTTGACGTTCACCTACTTCATCCCAACAAAGTGGTGTTCTACACTTCCTTCCATACAACGCTTCGTAAGGCGGCATGCCTATACTAGCGTGAAAACTATTATTGTAAGCGAATTCTACCAACGGTAGATGTTCGTCCCAACTCCCCTTGAAATCCATAACGCAAGATCTTAACATATCTTCTAGCATTTGAATTGTCCGTCGCTTTGCCCAACCATCTGTGGATGATACGCCGTACTCAATCTCAACTGTGTTCCCATTTGCTCTTGCAAACTCCTCCAAAAGTTTGACGTGAATCGTGGATCACAATCGGACACTATCGAAATAGGTACTCCATGTCTAGAAATGATTTCTTTGACATAAAGCTTAGCTAACTATTCTAGGTTATACCTAACTCCTATTGGTAGAAAATGAGCCGATTTAGTTAACCGATCCACTATTACCCAAATAGCATCGTATCCTTTTCTGGTCGTTGGAAGTCCCACCACAAAGTCCATGGTGATATGCTCCCATTTCCACTCAAGAATCTCCAAAGGGTTGTATCGATCCACTTTCGGTCTTTGGTGTTCAGCCTTAACTTTCTGACAAGTTAAGCACTTACTAACATATTCTACAATCTCCCTCTTTATGTTCGGCCACCAAAAGTTCTGACAAAGGTCTTGATACATCTTAGTACTACCAGGATTTATCGAGTACCTCGAACTATGGGCCTCATACATAATCTCTTCCTTCAACTAGGAATTATTTGTAACCCAAATTCTTCCTTCAAAACAAAGTAAACCTTCTTTATCAAGGTTATACTTAGTCTTCACGTCATCCTTTATTATCTTCTTCATCCGCAAATTCTTGAACCACCGCTATCTGTTCCAATGATGTTCTCACTCTCTGGGTATCCACCATATGACACAGATAACCCTTACACCCCTTCTTCAGCATCTTCCTAGCTTGTGTCATGGTTAGACAACAAGAACGTCCCGGTGATTTATTTCCATAAAACACCACCCTAGGTTTCTTAGGAAGCCTTAGGTTCACACTCTTTCTATGACAATCTATTATTGCTTTATGGTTATTTAACCAATCCATACCGAGAATCACATCGAATTCTCTTAACCTTATCGGTAAAAGATCTACCGATAATCTATTACCCCTGATATCTACGAAATAATTCCTATGAATGTATTCAATGGGAATTATCTCCTCGTTTGCTACCTTAACGTCTAAAGGTATTTCTAACTTTTCAGGATTTAATCCCAATTGCTGAGCAAATCCACATGCTATAAAAGAACAAGTAGCACCCGAGTCAAATAACACGAAAGCATTTATTTCATTGGCTGGAATGATACCTGCTACTACATCCGCTGATGCAACCGCATCTTGGATCATCATATATTAAACGTTAGGCCGAAAGGCGTCACCCACCGATGGTGTTGGTCCAAGAATGACTAAATTACCACTACCGTAACCCTTACTACCTCTCGCCCTTTCTTTGGGCAATTTCTTGCCATGTGGTCTCACCACCCACAAACAAAACATCCCGGCTTTTCTTAGGATTAGGACGGTTGGGAGATATATGACCCTCCCGCCTTTGTTATATAACAACCGGTCTTCCCTTGAGCAGACTCCCAGATGAGTCTTACCGCATGTCAAACATGCCTCCATCCTCCGTTTAGGATCCCCTTATTTTGTCCCAGTATTCCCAGGGTTAAAATTCTTCCTCTTAGGCATATTGCCACTTCCACTGGCAACCTCTGCCTTATTTCCTCCCTCTCCCTTACTCTTATTCTTCCTATCCATGTGGTAATGGGTCAACGCATCGCTACCACCCTCCGCTATTATCGCCTTTTCCAGAATGGTCCCGTAGGAAGCACTCTGAAAAACCGATATCCTACTATAGAGCCATGGTTTTAGGCCCTGCTCAAACCTACGAGCCTTCCTCTCCTTTGTGTCCACTTGGTGTGGAGCGAACCTTGCCAATTCGTTGAATTTGGACGCGTATTGGGAAACAGTCATGTCCCCCTACTTAAGTTCTAAGAACTTAATCTCCATTCTCCCTTGCATGCTAGTAGGGAAATAGTTCTCGAAGAATAACTTCTTAAACTATTCCCATGTAACAGCTCCCGCTCCAGCCCCACCCTGGTGAGCCTCCCACCAGTAGTTGGCTTCCCGCTTCATCATATAGGTCGCAAAAGAGGTCTTTTGTGCCTCAGCTATGTTTGTAATAATAAACGCCTTCTCTATTTCCTTGACCCATGTTTGGGCCTCCATTGGGTCCGTTGTTCCCTTAAATTCGGGTGGACCTACACTTTTAAATTCCTTAAAAGTAGTCGTTCGGGCTACTCTAGGTCCTGTGGGTGCTCTACCCCCGGCTTGGTTAAATGCAGCCGTTAATAAATTAACGAACTCTTGCATTGGGTTATTAGGACCCCCCCTCGTTCTCATTATGCGATTCCGCCTCTTGGTTACGTTGTCTTCTTTTTGGCGGCATTTCTGATTAAATAAATAAATTTCCGTTATTACTTATTTACTTACTTCGTTATTAGTCGTCAAATAATTGGACAATAACTCATACACAACAAAGCAAATTTAAAATAAAAACTTCCTTATATTAAAATGCTTCTTCATAGTTTAAAACTATTTACAAGTTTCTTTACATAGTCCAAAAGCTATTACATATTCATCCCGCGATTGACTTCTACAAAAATTGGGATTTACAAAATGACTACCCTTTAATTATACAAAAGAGGGTTTTACGTCACTACACAAAAGTACTTATCATACTACTCCTAATACTTCCTAACAGCATTCTCATGCTTCTGGTTTGCCAAAATTGACACAATATCTCAACTTATAGTATGTCGAGTCTGTCCCGACTCAATAGAATAACAAGCTATCTTAAGCTTGAAATCCTCGTGCGCACTGTCATTTATGTATGACATTCGTGCTATCTTCTGGTCTTTTTCAACCAGTTTCTTGCGAAGTTCTATGACCTCGCTCTTATAGTCCTGGGCCTTGTCAGTCATAAGCACTTTCTCATCGTGCTCTATCTCATAGTCTGACTCTGCATACTCTTTCACCCCATAGAGATCACTGATCTCTTCCTTCTGGTGCTGCACCATATTGTGCAGTTGCACGTTACGGTCAAGCACCGAGAGGTACATTTCCCTCATAGTCTTGGTTGGTGTAGACTCTAGGGCAGGCATCACCATATTAATCGATGTTACCTCCATGTCATCCTCCTCATCAATCATCATATTCAAATATGATGATATCCCCATGGTCTCCTCCAAAAAATCCTCCTCCGAGTAATATTCCTCAGGCTCTGACTCTTCTAGAATCACTACAGGTATGTCTGCTATAGGCACAGGTACTGTCTCAACTCGGTTCACGGACTCCTCGCTGATCACATGTACATCCCTATACATCAAGCTATCAACCGACATCTACAATAACACATAACAAATTGATTAGTACATAATACACAATAATATAAGCACAAATCACATTTAATCCATTTAGGGTTACTTTCCATCTTTTAAATCTTTTGGTACTGAGTTTCCTCAATACCTTATTAACTCATTTGACTCGAGTTAACTTTCTTCGGACTCTTCCTTTCCTACGAGGTTATTAGCCTATGGTTTTTCCCCTCTTAAGTTTTACAACCTAATGCTTTGATACCAACCTGTGACGCCACCAAATCCGGGTATCTTCCAACCCGACAGATGGTGCTCCACGATACTACATTTCATACAATCATCCCATTGAAATAACAACAAAATGAGTGTAATTACTATCTTTGTATTACATCTGTAATAAATTCTTTTCCCAGGTTCATAACCGAATACATTCGTTGTTCTTCATAAGTATATTACATACAAATATACTAGTCTATTACATGACGATTAATTGTCCATCTTAGCCTTGCCTTTATCTCTCTTAGAACTCTCCGTTTCGCTCTGGCTTTTAGTCTATAAAACATATGGTTCAAGCAAGAATGAGCATAACTAGCTCAGCAAGTCTTAACAACGAATCATATGAATATCACCTCAACAAATACATGCTTTAATTCTATATCTGAACAATTATCTATGAAGCATTACGAAACATTGGACTAATACTTCTCATACAGCAATTCCAGAGCATAAATAATAGCTTAGGAATGATGAACCGGTCAATAGACCATGAACATACTCTTTTCATTTTCATACTTGAAAAGGATATCCGGCACTAAGGCCATCCACCCGTCTTTACTTACGAGCACTTTTAGGTGATCAGCATATTATACTCTATGATGATCAACACTCTTATGTTAAACGTATTTACGTTTAACATTTGGCAACCTCGCGTGCCCATCGAATAATCGATGAAAAATAATTATGTTTGTACATAGCCAAACTTACCTTCTCATCCATACCAAATACTTGGCATAGGATAACGTTAACAGTTCTATATCAACAGACTTGTAAACAAATCAATCAACTCTTCAATACTTGTCTAGCCCTAATAAAACAGGCATCGACTCTTTTATGTTTACCATTCATGCATCGTATAACATGCATCACGTAAAAACTTGAATAACACGAAGGTCAGACAAGCTTTAAGAAAGACTTGCCTTCAAGCGTCTTTGAATATATATTCCAACTATTCTCACTCTTTACAGGATCTACATGAGATATTCACATAGCACACAGTAATTAGTTATCACATAAACTATCTTTACGGTTCTAACCAACTTCTTTCTCTTCTATGTCTTACTTGGTTTAACTTCGTTATTAATGTCAATTCGACTTTCTATACTTCGTTACATTTCATTAACGTTCTTACGTCCTTAGCCGACATTCGATCATTAATGGTTAGTTACCAATCGTTGAACGTAGTTCACGGTTCACTCATTACGTATTTGTGTTCTTCATTTAATTTCCATTAAACCTTACCCACTCTTCTTACATTAACATCTTTTAAGTGTTTTAAAGTAAGTCTCATTATGTACTTTAAGTACCTTTAACATCTTACTTTAGGTCTACATTCAAAATGGAACTAAACCTAACTTGGTCAACTTTTTCCCATCATCATTTTGCACATGCATCCCTTATGTTTTAGTAGTACAAGTGCCATGAAGTTAGCGGTACTCAATGAGTCCGAAATGGCTACCACCACCACTTTTGTATCGTGGTTTTGGCGTTATGGGCCGAGAGTCAAGGCACCAGCTTAGCCAAAATGATTTGGTTTCTTAACGAAACTCCTACTCCTAATTTGTTCGCTTTTACAACCGAATTGACCCATTCAATTCCTACAAGTCACAAATTACATCCTTTACGTGTTCGTATAAGAATTTCATCTTTTCGAATCCGTTAACTCAGAATTCACCTTTAAGTTCGTTTTTAAGCTTTCGTTTAACGTTTTCGTCCATTCAATACTCGTTTTCTTCGTTATAAGTCGGAATGCAATGATTCTTTAGCCAACGACTCTTAATTACCTTATCTCACATGTTGACATTGGGAACTAATGTTTTTAAGTCACACGGCAACTTTTGACCCTTAATTCGGACTTTATACGTTTTTGACGTTTAACGTCTATTTTTGCAAAATCCGCCATAACTTCGTTACTAATGCTCTCTAAGCCAAATCAAATGGAATACTCCATGGACTTCATATCTACATCCTAACCAAATAAAGATGCACATACGTTAACTACAACGATTTCCAAAATGTTCAATTATAACTAAGTTCACGTTCAAGACTTTCTACATTTTCTACTTCCGTAAACACTTACGATTTCTATTTTGTCAAGACCTATACATGATTTGGTCATTAATAAGCCTTCTTAATAAACACTCTCCACTCATCTACGATTCTTCTATGAGAAAGAAATCGAAAAGGATGAAGATTACGGTTTATAGGAATTTACCTTTGAAGTAGTTAACGTTCATGATAAATGTCTATTGGTTTGCTTGGAAGTAGAAGGATTATAGGATTCTAGCTCTTTTCTCCCTCTCAAATATATTGGACAAACTTTGTAAAACCACCAAATGGCCAACATAAGCCTTATATATATATATAAAAGCAAATGAGGGGCAAAATAGTCCAATTCCCCACCTCCTCACTTATTTACCACTTTGTCACCAAGTGAAATACTTGGTGACCAAGTGTTAATCTTGCCTTTCACACCAAGTGGTCGGCCCACCTTGCCCATGGGTTATCCCCATGGGTTGCCCCATGGGTTTTACCCATCTCTTGACCCACCGTTTCGGCCTGCGGTTTACTTTTTGGATTGGGCTTGACATAAAAACATTGGGCTTTAACCAATCTAATATTGGGCCTTGACTTGTGCTTGTATAATTAATTCAGTGGGCTTGTTTATTAATCCAAGTCCAATTGGATTGGATAAAATCCTTAGCTCATACTCTAATAATACAATTCGTATTCTATGAGTATTATTCACGTATTCTCTTCGTATAATATTCATATAATACTCGTATTATACTTCGTACTATTCTTCATATCATACACGTATACATACTAGTATGATACTCATATTCTTTACGTATAATAATCGAAACGACTATACGCATTACATTTCCCTTTCTAAACCTCTTTCACAAACCCTTAGGTTTTAAGTCTACAGACGAAAACTTCATTTGCCATAACGGTAATATTATTGGATTTTCCATAATATCGTCATATTCTAACATTACGCGTTTCTCAGAATTTCAAACCCTAGCTCCGAACGTCGTCGGATGAATTGTGTTTTTACGCAAACAATCTCAGAAAACCTTCGTTCTCGTCTAGATAATTCACAACAATTTATTCTAGCACAATGCCAGAATACTAACCACATCTACACATTTTAGGTCATAGAACGACCTTCGAACATCTTACTCACATAATAACTCAATTAAATTCATTTAATCCACATAATCAAATAAAAATTTAATTCATTAAAAATTCAAAATTCTTGGGCGTTATAGTGCTTCATACGGTGGCATTGCAATACTGGCGTGATAACTATTATTATACGCGAACTCTACTAATGGAAGGTGATCCTCCCAACTACCCTTGAAGTCCATCACCCAAGCTCGGAGCATGTCTTCAAGTGTTTGAATTGTTCTTTCGCTTTGCCCATCGGTCTGCGGATGATACGCAGTACTCATTTGCAGTTGTGTCCCCATTCTGTCTTGAACACTCTTCCAAAAGTTTGACGTGAATCGTGGATCTCTATCTGATACAATAGATACCGGCACCCCATGCCTCGAGATAATTTCCTTAACATATAATTTGGCTAACTGGTCCAAACTGTGACACCCCCAAATCCGGGTACTTAAATTCCACGGGATTTGGTGTTCACTGTATAAATATCATCTATCTATCTACCCATAATAAATGCAAACCATGCAATAGATAGAAATAAAATCCTCCCCTTATGGGGTTACAACATCCGAATAATAAATACAATCACAGGTTAAACTAACCTTAAACATCTGTGCAGAAACATAAACAACTAATAAGTCTTAAAAACATTAAGTCTTAACACATAAATTCAACATCTCATAAATTCAAGTCTTCAACATTTGTTAACCTTGCCCTTGCCTTTACTAGTAGAAGGCTCGTCGGTTCTTTCGTTCTTAACTGCAATGTTATTATTACACAAGAGTGAGCACTATTGCCCACAAGTAAATTAATGAAATAACAATGTATAATAACATGCGAGTGAATCAAAGACTTAAGAAATAAAAGCTCAACTTTTGAATCAAGAATGAGTAACGAGAATTAAAAGATTTCTGAGGGTCATAAGACCTTGAACTATGTCCTAGATTAACAAGGGTTATACTTGAAACCTTTAACAGTCATAAGACTATGGACCTTTCTACACGTACTTAGGGGGATCAACCCCTAGTACCATATTGTGCACAATATCTTAACGCTAACGCATAAGAAATCCCTATATAGGGTTGTTCATCTCAGTTTGACATTCGAGTCCGCACCAAAGGAAGTTTGGTTTGGATAATTCAATAAGGGTTCTGAATTTAGAACGTTCATCAATTAAGGACTAGTTGAATCAATAAGGATTCGCTAGTCTAACAAGGTTCAACAATAAATGATATTTATAATGAATAACAATCTTAATAGGTATACAATAGAAAAATTATTGTATAACATATTCATACTTTGAAAAGATAGTAAATCTTTAACATAACTAATGAACTTGATTTATAACTTGAATAATGATAACAAGTAGGGTTAGGAAACTTGCCTCATGCGTAGATTACACGTTAATTAAACTCGTTCCTTGATTTAAATCCTACATATCATTTACGTTCACAATACCAGTCAATTATAACGTAACTAATCATAGCAACTTCATTCTTTTTGTCTAACTTTGGTTATGACTATCCTTAGTCAATTTATCACATTCATTGTCACATAATTTACACTTCACAAATAACAAGCTAATTATGTATTCAATAATTCAATCCACATGCAATTATGTTATTTACATGTTAAGTAACTATTTTAACATCTCATTATACTTCTAACATATTTCTATGTTTATTAAATTAAGTTGCTATTACATCATGCTAGACTTGAACATTTAAAAATAAGTCATTTCAAACATTCTTGAAAGTGGTATTTTATACCAATTGTTAGATTAAGTCTCCATACATTTGGCCACAGCATAAGCATGGCTGAGACTGGAAAACATGGGCATGGCAGTGAATTAGGCAGCAAATTAAGGCGCTATGGTATGCATGCTGTCAGCGTGCCGAATTTGAAATTTCATTCGCGTAAATCGCAGAACATGCCAATTTCTGCCAATTGCTTATTTTCTACACGAATTTAGACATACCCACATGATGTAATTCATACATAATCACTACCTAACATTTATATAATGATTTTAACCCATTAAAACACATAATTACATAATTAAAATATATAATTTTCACTGTTCTTGATGTTCTTGAAGGTTTTGAACATAAATCATAAAAATTAATACTACGGATTCGTTATAACACCGAATCCGTTCATTTAAGGTTTGGTCTCTTCATATCAACATGAATAATCAAATAAGAGTGGAAATTTTACAAAAACATTTATGTTTGACATATTAAAATCACGAATAAGGCCATATGGCCATAACCCATACTCTGTATGTTTTGAGCAACATATACGACATGTTTTATGATACTGATGATATGGTTTACATAATATATATATATATATATATATATATATATATATATATATATATAATATCAAATATGATATGGTGACATTTAACACATATACAAACCCATAATCATACCCTTTTCCAATTACAGAGACTTTACAAAACTTTAAAAGCCATATTTATGAAACTTAAACAACGTAAAATAGAAATTGGGTTTGAAGAGATTACCCAAAGTGTAGATTAGAAGAGATGATCAATGATAAACCTTTCACAATTATTTGTTTTATTACACACTCACAATTTCCTTCAGACTTCTCAATTTCTCTCTGTGATTGTTTTGTTCTTAGACTTAGAAATAAAGAAATAATAAGAATACGTATATAATGAAAGGAACTGACGCACTGAGTGGTCAGTTAACCCAATAATGGTTAACTGCTTCCAACCTCTACTAGGGCCTTGTTTGGCAAGCCTTAATTGATTCAAAATCATTTAATTTAATAAATCTCTTATACTATAGTTTAAATCGTGTCACACCCAATTATACAATAACTCAAATATATTATTTAATTTAATATAAATAAAATATAATAATTTCTCATAAATTCACATAGTCATATAATTAATTTTCTCATTAATTACTTATATCAAATTACTAAATCTCTAATTAATTATTAAATTAATTAAAATAACATTAGGCTTATTAAATATTTCTTTTAATTCAATAAGCTCACATAATTACATACTTGAATAATAATTATTCTCCACATTAATTTAATTAATATAACATATATATTTAAATTAATCTATCACAATTGCATCAATTAATTATTTAATCTAATAATTAAATCATCGAAAATATTTATTTACTTCAATAAATATTAAAAATAAATTACAAAAATCTCGTTCGTCACACAAACTATACTTAATCTTAATTGGCAAAAAGTGAGCTGACTTAGTAAGACGATCTACAATCACCCATATGACATCATGCCCTTTCTGTGTTGCCGGAAGTCCCACTATGAAGTCCATTGTGATGTGCTCCCATTTCCATTCTGGAATCTCTAATGGTTGTAATAACCCGCTTGGTTGTTGGTGCTCTGCCTTGACTCACTGACAAGTTAGACATCTACATACGCATTCTGCAACCTCTCTCTCTTCATGTTTGGCCACCAGAAGTGGTGACGCAAATCTTGGTACATCTTCGTGCTTATTGGGTGTATCGAATATCTCGTACTGTACGCTTCTTGCAAAATCCCCTCTCTCAGTTCTGGTACTAACGGTACCCAAATTCTTCCTTCAAATCTTAGCAGTCCAGTGCTATCAACCTTAAATTTCAATTCATCACCTTCAGTTAATCATTTCTTGCTGTTATTGAAATCTTCGTCCTTTTCTTGTGTCTCTTTAACCTTATTCAATAAAGTCGGGCTCGCTGACACTGTAAATAATTGCTCGTCGGTCTCCATAGGATACCTAATTTCTAAGTCTAGTCATTCGAAATTCTTTCACCAATTCTTCTTGATTGGTCAATTTCAATAACTTCTTTTTGCCTTTTGTGCTCAAGGCATCTGCCACTACATTTGGTTTGCCTAGATGGTATGCAATTTCATAATCATAATCTTTGATCAATTCTAACCATCGGCGCTGCCTCATGTTTAACTCTCTCTGCGTGAAGATATACTTCAGACTCTTGTGATCCGTATATATCTCACACTTCTCGCCATAAAGATAATGCCTCCAAATCTTCAAGGCAAAAACTACCGTTGCTAACTCCAGGTCATGAGTCAGATATCCCTTCTCATAATCTTTCAGCTGACGTGAAGCACACGCAATGATCCTGTCGTGTTGCATCAGTAGACAACCAAGACCCTTGTGAGATGCATCACTATACACTATAAACCCTCCCTTGTTGTCCGGTAAGGCTAACACAGGTGCTTGACTAAGCCTCTTCTTCAATTCTAGGAAACTTGTCCTCGCACTTCTTCGTCCAAACGAACTAAACTGTCTTTCTGGTAAGATTGGTCAACGGCGATGCTAATTTTGAAAAATCCCGAATAAATCTTCGATAGTACCCTGCCAATCCTAAGAAACAACGGATTTATGTCGGCATCTTCGGCTGCTCCCAATTAATAACCGCTTCTACCTTCGCTGGATCCACTGAAACACCATTTTTGTCGATAACATGCCCTAAAAACTGCACTATCTGCAACCAAAACTCACACTTGGAGAATTTTGCATACAACTGCTCCCTTTTTAATGTCTCCTACACTATCCGAAGATGCTCGACGTGTTCTTCCTCCGTCTCTGAATACACTAGGATGTCATCTATGAATACGACAACAGACTTATCCAAATACTGTTTGAATACTCTGTTCATCAAATCCATAAATGTTGTTGGCGCATTCGTCAATCAAAATGACATTACCAGAAACTCAAATTGTCCATACCGAGTTCTGAATGCCATCTTTGGAATGACTTCCGGCCTCGCTTTCAATTGGTGATAACCGGTTCTCAAGTCGATCTTTGAAAAGTACTTTTCCCCCTTCAACTGATCAAACAAATCGTCTATCCTGGGCAAAGGGTAATTATTCTTAATGATGACCTTGTTCAACTCTCGGTAGTCGATACAAAGTCTTAGCGACCCATCTTTTTTCTTTACGAATAAGACTGGTACTCCCCACGGTGATACGCTCGGTCGAATATATCCCTTATCTAACAACTCTTGTAGTTGAGCCATTAGTTCTTCCATCTCTACCGGTGCCATACGATACAGCGCTTTGTATACCGGTGTTGTCCCTGGTGCCAAATCAATGACAAACTCAATCTCTCTATCCGGTGGCAATCCCGAAATCTCGTATGGGAAGACATTAATGAAATCCCTTACAGTAGGTATCTGACTCAGTTCACCCTCGACTCGTCGAGTATCAATTACGAGAGCCAAATAACCTATACAACCCTTCCTAAGCAATCTTTGAGCTTGCACCATCGTCAGACAATGAGATTGTCTCAGCGATTTACTACCATAAAATACCACCTTCGACTTATTCGGATTCCTAAAGTGTACACACTTCTTCTTACAGTCTATAACTGCTCCGTGAACCGATAACCAATCCATTCCAAGGATTACATCGAACTCCCATAAACGAATCGGTATCAAATCCACTTTGAGCTTAAATCCTCGTAATTCGGCATAATAATTCTTATGAATGTATTCTAAGGGAATAATTTCCTTATTCACTACTTCTACGTTCATAGGGTGTGCTAATCTCTCAAGGTGTAAGTCTAACTATTTAGCAAATTCTTCGGAAACAAAAGAACAAGTAGCACCAGAATCAAATAACACGTATGCATTTATATCATTGATCGAAATGATACTTGACACCACGTCCATTGATTCCACCGCATCCTATACGGTCATGTTAAACGTTTGTGCCATTAGTCTATTGTCTTGACTAGCAGGCCCTCCAATGTTTGGCCCATTGTTGTTGATGTTGCAATTGCCGCTAGCTGCATCGCCCTGTTTCTTTGGGCAGTCCTTGATTTGATAGTCTGTGGCTCCACACGAGAAACATCCTCCTTTCTGCTAATTCGGACACTGAGGAGCCATGTGCTCCGATTGACCAGAACGATAACAAACACTCTTTCCTTTATACACTCCCCCGAGTGACTCCTCCCACAGTTGTCGCACTTCATACTTTTATTAGCCTCCCCTTCAGACTTATGGCATCCACAGGATTGGCTCTCCATCCATTTACGCTTGTTGGGGTTGCTGCTTCTGAAGCTTCCCCCTTTCTGTCCATCCTGACCGATCTTCTTCTCTTGTTTGAATCGGGCAATGGCTTCATTGCCTCCTTCAGCAATGATAGCCCTTTCCAAAAGATCAGATTAAGTCTTAATCTTCAATACATCCACTGCCTTCTGCACCCATGGGTTCAGTCCTAATTCGAACCTCCTTGCCTTTCTGGCCTCCGTGTCAACCTGATGTGAAGCGAATTGGGCTAACTTGTTACATCTTGCCGCGTACTCTGCGACAGTCATACTACCTTGCTTCAGTTCCAGAAACTTAACTTCCATATCATGTTGCGTATTCTCTGAGAAGTAATTCTCAAGGAATAGCTCCTTAAATCTGTCCCAATGAATAACTCCTTCGTATGCTTGTCCCTTATTGGCTTTCCACCAATAATTAACTTCACCCTTCATCATGAAAGTGGCAAAACTCATCATCTGTGCTTCGGCCACTCGTGCGACCTCGAACACCTTCTCCATTTCTTCTATCCATGTTTGGGCTTCAATTGGGTCCAAGGTTCCCCGGAACTCCGGTGGTCTTACCAATTTAAAGTCCATAAAGCTAGCCAAGTGTTGACCTGGCGACCCTGCTGCTGGCGGGGGTCTGTTTTGCATTGCCTCAGTTAACAGGGTAATGAAGTTCTGCATTAGATCAACATTGTCTCCTCCACCATTGTTAACGGATCCTTCCTCCATCCGATTCCGCGGAAGTCTCCTAGGCGGCATGATCTGAGGAAAGGAAGAAACAATTAGGCTTTATGTGATATGCTATCCATGTTAGCATTAAGAAGTTTAAGATGTCTATCAATCATTTTTGATTTAAATAAACCACTTCAACATCACAATAAAACTCGATGGATTTCATCATCCCATCACTTACATAATCTACTAGAGTTTTCTACTAAGTTCATAACCTAGGTTTCACATTCTAACGTTTATAACCTATGCTTTGATACCAACATGTGACACCCCCAAATCCAGGTCCTCTGACCCCGGTTTGGTCATCACGATAAAATACAAACATCCACCTCTAAACAACATACGATAACTAAAATGCGGAAAATAATAAGCGTACGTCGTTCATTCAAAAGGTGTTACTAGTCCCAAGATTCGATAACCTTAATACAATCTTTCAAACATACCCTATAATAGTACTTAGGGTTCATATTGTATAACCGTAATTTAAATTAAGCATAAGATAAAGTATGCTCCTGGCGACTATCCTACATCTTTCTTTTACCTTTGTCCTTTCATGAGGTCTCGGGCTTAGCTGCAATATAATTCATGATATAGCAAGGATGAGCAACAAGTTTGCTCAACAAGTTTAAATACAAAAATAAGGATATATTATGATGAAAGGAAAATATCTGACAAAGAATTCAACAATATGAATATTTGAAGGATTCAACAATATGAATATTAGAAGCAAAGATAATGATTGCTTTTAGAATAACTGCTAGTCAAGTAGACTTTGAACTATAACACTCCAATGGAATCAATAATTAATTGACCCTTTGGTTACCGGCTACAAAATAAGTACTTGAAGGGATCAGCCTCGCGTACTCCATGTATATGCATAAAATTTAAATATGTTCTTTGTATGTTATATTAGATACCTGGGGTACTCCCCTATCAAAAAGGGGTGTTCATCTAGTCTAAGAATCCTTACCATCAATTGGTTTGGATAGCTTTAAAAACTTCATACGCTTGTCTGACCGAACAAAGGTTCAGACTTTATCTAACATAGTTCAAGAATTATTAAACTTTAAATGATGTACAAGTCCAAGACTGTACGAACTCGAGTGCACCAATTGCGAATATCAATAATATCGATGTGGAATAATTGTAAGGTAATTAAACAACTTAATATCATGCTTGGTAATAAAGTTCAAGCTTAAACGAATAACTTTCAATTCAACAATAACCTGCCCAATACGGTATGAGAAGGATATGAAACATTCAAAATCAAGAGTAAAGTTTAAGGAAACTTGCTCAATAATAATTTGAGTGAAGTTAGGGAACTTGCTCAATAAAAGTAGGGTTCAAAGAACTTGCTCAATATAAATTTGAGTAAGGTTAGGGAACTTGCTCAATAAAAGTAGGGTTCAAGGAACTTGCTCAATATAAATTTGAGTAAGGTTAGGGAACTTGCTCAATAAAAGTAGGGTACAAGGAACTTGCCTGTTTGCTCAGCTACAATATAATTCTAGCTTTAGTTACTTGCGTTGAAATGACCTAACATTAACAAGTCGGTCTTTTCAATTAGTATGTGTAAACTAGTACGAGTCTACACTTAAAAGAATCAAGTCATCACATAGCATGCTTCTCAACACATTATATGGCATATTGGCCATATATTACAAGGTAAAGAAATCATATAAGCATGTCTTAAACTTCAGATCAAAAACAAAATGTTGACAAGATCACAGGATGGCAAGCAATTGCTACCGGTCTCAGTTTAGGGATCTGAGCACTTCATACCGTCCCTCGGGTCGACTAAGGTTGAGTTTCTGCTCTCCTAACTTTATTCCAAGTGTAACATACACCTATGCATACATATTATCATACATACATGCTAGAGTTTCACATAGCACATGACCATACTTGAGTTTACTACTTCAAGTTTAACTTACACTTTATATGTCATTAAAACATAAAAATCATGTAATCATCAATTTTAATACATGTGAATCATGTTTAGGAGTAATATAGCTATAACATGACATCTTACTACTTTAATATGTAAGTACTCACATAATATGCACTTATGTTTGAAAATATGTCCAAGGTTGTCTTTGAAATCATTTTAGCACAAATGATGCAATATACACATTCAAGACAATTTTTGAACTTATATTATGTGTGATTAAGTTATGTTTAACATCTTTAAACATCAGAACCTACATCATGTAGCATTCATGTATATTACTTTAATATAACAAACTTTTCCTTTAAAACATTCTCTAACATAAAGCTAATAAGTTTAAATCATGATAAAGACATTATACATCATATATCATGCTCACTTAAGTTCTACATCAGTCATGTATGTGATCTCATAAGTTCAGAATTTGTAAAACATATATTACTTCAAAGTTCATTTTCTAAACTTAAGTTTTCATTACAAATCTCTTACTAAAATGTGTTGATCACTTCATACTACACAAGAAAACCTTACATATTATGTTATACTCTTCTATAGGTATGTATCGAAGTCATAACATCAAGTTAGTAACACATATAACCAACATAAACCATCAATCGGATTCGAGGTACGTGCAGCAATTGCATTTAGCTACCCTAAGATGACCAGTAGCAAATTGCGCCCAGTCGAGTTCGAAAGCGATAAGGTTACTGCTTTTTTGCGAGTAACTACCAACTTGATTTCCAACATTTCAAGCATGCTCCAAATCAATATTAAAGTGTTCATAGATATTAGAAAACTTCTTACACACCTTATAACATGCTTGTTCATATCAATTAGCAAATGAATTCAAGAAATTTCAATAATCAAACAAGACCCATTTCAAGAGCATAGTTAGAACTTATACCTTCTTAAGCTTGGATTGAACCTCCTACCCTCTGAGTATGTTTCTACAATGCTCAGTAACTTAGAACTCTTTAATTAGGCTATCAACAACACAAAATCTGAATTTGGAGCTTGTATTTATAAGGGGACTATGAACTGGACAATCACATTATCCTACTGTTGGAGCTCATGGTGCAAAGGAAAGACACATTGGTTGTTAAGGAGTGGTTGAGCAACCCACCACCAGCCATTGGCTAGCAAATGATCACCTAAGACTAGCCACTTGAAGAATACGTAAACTAGCTTTTGTCCACTATTCATGTACTTTGGTGACACTCAATTTGGGACAAGAGCAAAATCGCAGCATTTGTTATTCTAAGGCTTGGTTTGGCCTCTTTAAATTCCAAAAATGAAATCTTAATGTATAGTTATTACCATATTAAAAATCTAGGGATTATTTAGGTACTCATATCATATAACCCATGTTCACTAAATACACGAAATACAATAACGCAGTTAAGTATTATTGTCCGGGTAGTTTCATAATTATCTTTACTACTCACATAGGCATATTATAACATTATTTAATATTATATATTCAGTGTGGACACATAACTTCTTTTTCGATTTCTAGAATGCACAAATATTAATTTATTTCTGTTTAACAATCACTTATGATTTTATTGCACTACTTGATACTCTATATCAGTAGAATATATTCTTATTATATGATTCTATGCATGCCACACATTACACTAATGTTCTAATATATTTTCTATAGCAGAACTTAACTTTCTAAGTTTGACACTAACTAAGCATTTACGCCATTTTGTATCTTCTTTGGGCGCAATTGCACCGATCCCCAGACGATGCCAAAAATGGGTTAGCTCAAAGCCAGTTCAAATTTCTATCACCACATAAGTCCTATATGAGATGATTTAACCTCTACAATGGTTATCTACCTATACCTGACATAAATCAATATGTTCAAATCTTGCTACTATATTCAAATAAATTGAATATTTAATTATTAATCTTATCAAGTCTTTGATATTAGAATCTTAGGGCTAGTCCACTAATTTAAATAACTATTAGTGACTCCCTTTAATCAATTCATAACCACATAAGTTTTTAATAGACTCACAAAACTAACTTATAAAAATTAACACTACAAGAAATCACACATTTTATGACGAATTTTTTGCCACGCACAAAATTTTGTCACAATTTGTTAATTAATAATTACGAAATTCAGAGTCGTCACTAAAACTTTTGTTTTTGTGACGACCTTTAATTTTGTTACTATTAATCATTTATATCGTCACTAATTTACACTTTTGATGACGATTAAGAAATTTTCGTCACAAGTTATTTTGGAGGTAGAATTTCGCACCAAAATTTTGGAGGGAAACCTTTTAGTGATATTTTGTAATAATTGATGACAGTATTTATTGTCACCAAATATTTCTTTCAATGACAACATAATAATTTGTCATTAATTATTTGTAAAATTTAGTGACAATGTTCTTTTGTCACTAATGTTCACATTTAGTGACACCAAATACAAATTCATCACAATTTTATTTGGAGGCAAAATTATTTTTTGGAGGAAAATTTTTTAAAGACGAAAAACTAATAATTTATAGTTCGTCACTAATTAGATGAGTGGATAAGTGAAAAAAATGGTTTGTCATAAAATCTTATATTTAGTGACAAAGTACGTAATATCGTCACAATTTTATTTGGAGGCAAAAATTTTCTGAAGAATTTTGAAGGGAAATATTTTAAAGACGAAAAAATAATAATTTATGACAATTTGTATTGTCATAAATACCAATTTTATATGACGAGATAATAGTTCGTCACTAATTAGCTGCGTGGATAAGTGACAAAAATGATTCGTCATAAATTCTTATATTTAGTGACAAAGTACGTAATATCGTCACAATTTGATTTGGAGGCAAAAAAAATTTAAGAAATTTTGTAGGTAAATTTTGTAAAGACGAAAAATTAATAAATTATAACCATTTTTATTATCACAAATACCAATTTTATATGACGAGATACTAGTTCGTCACTAATTAGATGAGTGGATAAGTGACAACACTAGTTCGTCATAAATTTTTATATTTAGTGAGAAATTATGCAATGACGAGGCAAAAAATTTTCCAAACAAACTTGTATCCAAGCGACGTCACCGGTCTTTCATTTATCATTGGCAGCCTCCATTTAGTCAAGAACCTCCATTATCAATTTTCGATAATCCCAATTTGAAGGCAGAAATTATTTGACATTTTAGGTATGTTTCTAGATTTTGATTTGAATTGATTAATAGTTGTTCTAATTGAACAATTACAATTTTGAAATGATTTCATGTCATTGTTGTTGATGGTTGTTATTGTTGTTAATGATCTTGTACAATTTTGATAATCTAAATCACTATTTTGAATAATAGTAGTGATTTCGCGTATCAGGAGACTTAAATTCATAAGACTGCTCTATTAGTTATGTATGCATTTATAGTGTTGGCAAAAGATAATATAATAGTCCAAATTTTCAATATATATTAAAATAAGAATTTACTAAAATATTTTTTTTAATATATATTGTATTGAATATGTGATCTGTAATAAGTGACTATATATGATAATGTGTATGTGTGATAAATATATGAATATATTTGTATTGCATAATTTGTTACTTAACTAAATCTTTCGCAAAAAAGAGACTATCTATAGCGAATCGCATTTTCTTGAGTAAATAAAATAAGAATTTACCGGAATAAATTTTTATTTTTATTTATGTATGTGTTATTATATTGCATATATTATCATGAAAGCGTTATAATATGTGATATGGTGATATGATAAGTATAATAATTAATATTTATCATACTTAATAAAGTATGAGAAGCAATTTATGATGAAAAAGAAATCAAGTTATTAAAATATTTGATTTATTGTATCGCTTATATAACATTAATTACGATAAATAAAATATGGGAACAAGACGTGATAAATACATCTAATTATATTTGTTACGTGAATATGTGAGAAAGTTAATAAAAAATACATTTCATGTATTTTTGTAAATATTAAAGTAGTTTACTCTAGGTTAAAAACAAGTAATAGCAAAATAATCACTTGGATTTGTCCTTTGTTTAAAACTAGGAAATGTCCTTGTGAAAGAAGTAAGGCTGTAAACGAACCAACACAGTTCGGGCTCAATTCGGGCTCGACTCAAAAAAATACGAGCAAGACTCGGATTCGTTAATAATATAATCCAAATATGAGCATTAAAAATAGTTCGAATAAAAATATGAGTAGAATCTAAGCAATGTTATACTCAACTCGTTTAAGATGCAAATTACTCAAATTTTTTATTGTGATTTGATACATACTCGATTAATATATATTCGATTAGATGTTCGATACATTCTCTTATAATATAAACAAATTTAAATCAAATTAGAATAATTAGTTATTATTGTAAGACCCCGAATTTTATGAAATTAAAGTATTCAATTTTTCTTATAATAACTATTCAATAAATGGTTAAATTGATAAAAGGTTAAAGTTAAGGGTGATATATGAATTTTTTCAAAATATACAAGTGGTTATAAAATATTCATTTTTGTCAGGGAATATTCGTTTGGTTGTGGAATATTCTTTCTGTCGGGGAATATTCGTACGATGGCGCAGCCATTTGTTGGCCCCATAACGGATAACTGTAAGATGAAGAAAACGACAAATTTGAGTTTTTATAAATAACGGCGTAGTTGTTACCGTTAACACTGTTGGAATATCCGGTAGTTAAAATACGAATGTCTACGTTATCGCACAAAGATGCACACAGTATTGCATAGTATTTTTGAATTATTGATTCTTACGTAAGAAGGCACTACTCAATAATTGTTACGATAATTATTGCTTCAATATTTTATTTTATTGATTCAATAATTGTTTGCGTTGATATTTTATATTATTGTTGTTTCAATAATTATCACCGCATGATATTTCCCATTATTAGATCAATAATTCATATTATTTGAATAATATTATTAGATAGCATTATTGGCAATGTCTAGAAAGTTCACAAGGAGAGGTTTGGTCACCTAATTACGCCGCCCGATGAAGGAGAAATTCTTATTGAAAGCCCCTATTTCCTGAGGAATTGCACGGTTGTCATTATTGTGATTCTCAGTAATATTATTTGTGAATAATTAATTATTGATTTATATGATAAGGAAATATTTATTTTATGTGGATATAAATGATGGATATATTTATTTTATGTGGATAAAATGAAGGAATTAATGCCGAGGTGTTTTATCGATTTTTTTTGCCGGTGTGGAGGTATTAAAATCATCCGTTTATGGATTTCGGATATTTTTGGTTTGGAATTTGGAAAACTCAAAGCTACAAAGATGTAGAGAATTCGATTTCAGGCAGAATGAACATAAAATTCGTATTTTTCTGATGACCGGGCTATTTTCTATGAATTATTTAAGTTTCAGAAAATAAAATGATTTTTATTAATTTATGGGTGGGACCCACTTGATGACCGGGCTATTTTCTATGAATTATTAAAGTTTCGGAAAATAAAATGATTTTTATTAATTTATGGGTGGGACCCACTTGTGTTTTAACACATGTGGGTGCTAGCTTTGTTCAAAGATGGTCAAAGTGGTCGATCAAACATGTGGGCATGCGTAGAAAAAAAGAAATAAAATAATATATTTTATTATTTTAGTCTCCTTTGGCGTTCTAGCATTTTCCTATAAATAGGTGCTTATGTTAGAATTGAAAATCACACCAGAAACAAATTTTCTTTCTCTAGATATTATCAAGCATATTTTTGTGAGTATTTAGATATCTTGAGTGTTGCTCAGTGTTATATCTGATATTCAAGTAAGAAGTACTGCTCTTTTGAGGTAAGGGATTTTAAGTGTTATTATGTTTTTCAGTTCGTAATTCTTCCAACCTTCAGAAAATTCTGGAAATATTTGAAATGATATTTTGATGAGTTTTATTGATTGTGTCCAAAAATGGTAATTTTTGGATGTATAGATTAAGAGTTATGAATTTTATGAGAAAAGACTATTTTAAAAGTAACCGCTTATAACTCCTTGTGGTTAACTCTAAAATTGATAAAAATTTTATTGGGAGTACATCTATATAATATTAGTGTACTCTGTGAATTTCAGAATTTTTGGATAAAATTACAATTTATGATAAATGTCTAAATATTCGGCGGTTTTGGCCATATGAAAAATAGTAAATGAATTTTAAAAATTCTGAGAAAAATATATGTTCAATATGGGACTATATTATGCTAAATCCCAAAAAAGAAATATTTTTGGAACTGATTTGGTATTTTTCATAAAAATGGTCTAGTTATGAGTAAAAGAATTAAATATGTTATGTGAAGTAAGAAAATTGGAAAATATGATTTTATGGCTTGAGAGTCATACACGAGTTATATGCAGATTTTTTATGAGGGTTTTGGTTATTGGTGATGAAATCTTATGAGTTTGGCATTTTAGAATGATTAAATGCATTATTTAGTAAAGTGTAAACAATTAAAATAAATTATTTATAAGTTTAAGAAATGTTATTTCAATATCATTATACTGAAATATTGGTATGGATTTTATTGTAGAATTTCTACCTTTTTGTGTCGGGTTTACTATTCATGAGTTACTATTCATGAGTTACTATTCACGAAGTTACTATTCATGAGTTACTATTCATGAGTTACTATTCATGACAAAATTGGTTTCTTTTTCTAACCAAATTATAGTTGATTTATGAATATTACTCTTGAGATTAAAACTATATGTTGATCATATTATTTTTATTATCATATATAACATTTTTATAACCCTAATAATGATATTTCTCTTTGACTTGAGTGTAAAGATGGGTAGATTTTTAGTATAATCATGACTATGGGTTCTCTTTGGCCAGTTGTGCAAAGTTGAATTGTTAACTGGTATGATCATGACCGTTGAATTTATAATTGAATATCTTTAGCTTAAGTGCAAAGGTGAAATGATCAACATGGTTATAATTGTTTATATAAATTCTGAAATGATTATATATTTCTTTGACATATTAATATATTTGACCTGTAGTGTAAATATGAATTGTTGATGAATATCTTTGGCCCGTAGTGCAAAGATGACCTGTTGTTAAATATCTTTGGCCTATAGTGCAAAGATGGTCTGTTGATGAATATCTTTGGCCCGTAGTGCAAAGATGAAATTGTTAGTATGATTATAAACAGGAACTGTGATTTGGTATAACCATGATCTTTGATGTTTCAGGAAAAGACATGTGATAAAAATTATCTTCGTCCTGGATGCGAAGAGAAATTTAGAATCACAATTATTATTATGAGTTATTCATATGATTGTGGACCAGAACTGTTGATTGATGTTATAGAGATAAAACATTGTTGGTGGATTTTAACATAGAGAAGATAATAGACTTTATGGTCTATTTGACTCTTCTAATGGATTGCTCGTTCCGCTGCAACTATGGTTGAAATTTTTATCATCTACCATATGTTATAAATCTCTGATTTATTATTGATGAAGGCTATTGATAATTTAATTATCTTTAGTCATGATATTCTTTACTGGGCTAGTTGTGCTCACCCTTCTGTTTCACAATTCCTTTCAGGTAATAAGAGTGTAGCTGGGTCGAGCGGGGGTAACAGGGGAATAGAACGGTGGTCATCATTTAGTAGTTATATTTGGTGAATCAACTAGGGTGAGGCGAACCCAACGTTGGAAGGGTGTTTTGCTACTATCATACAAGATGTTTAATGACATACAACCTCGTGTCATCATAAGACAGGGTTGTTCTCATCCACTTACTGAGTATATTTACGAGCACTATCTATATAATCTTGGTGTTTGTTTGAAGTATAATTCTCATTTAGAGATAGTGGAGATAAAGATATGTCAAGAGAAGACTCACCATTGGGAAGAATATGATAGTAATCTTCTCGTTTTTTTTGGGGGTCTATTGGATCAACCAAGGATAATTCTGTGGCCATATGATATCTATCATAACCTAGACGCATGGCCTCCCATGTACCAAGGTTTCCTTGAGCACTTCCCAAAGATTCTAATTTCTAAAACAGTTTTTGACTATACCTTTATGTAAGGTGTCATTGTGACGTGCTATCCAAGGTTGAGATGAGTGTCACAGTTGGTATATATTTGTATCCAAACTCACAGCATATGTGTTGTTGTATTTTGCACGACAATTGTTGTAATAAAGTTGTAGTTGTTTTCTGTACCATGTATTTGGCGACTGAGAATGAGTTGGATGGAATGGACCTATTTTGGGGTTGTCACGGTTATTTTGTGTTGTTTTTTATTTTAATTATTATTTTATATTTGTAAAGTGTAATAATAAATATATTTTCTCATTTTTAAGTAAAGTAACAAATTCAATATATAATTATATTTATTATAAAGTTTGTTATTATGTAGAGACTCGAATTCGAGTTTGAATTTGAAGCTCGCGAGTACTTTGAATAAATATTCGAGTCGAGTCAGATCGAATTCGAGTAATAAATATTTGAGTCGAGTCGAATCTGAGTAGGATTTTTCAAATATAATTCGAATTCGAGTACGAATTTATCATTTTGAGCCGAATTCGAGTAGCTCTCTGTCTGCTCTGGTTCGACTCGTTTACACCCTTAGAAAGAACCATTTGCCCGAATACATAAATTCAGTATGCAAAAAATTTATCCATAAAAGGTGTAATATAAGAGATATTTATCCATCTAAATTATAATATTTAACTTTTAACTTTTTAAAAAATATAATTAAAAAATATGAATGCATCTCCCTAATCTCTATTACAAGGGCTAAAAGAAAGAATTTAGTAAAGATGGGGCTCAAAAAGAAAAATTTATTGTGAAACTATAGTAAAAAACACATTAGGCATCAAAATCAAATTTCACCAATTTCTTCCCGAACCTCCCAATCTTCCCTGCTGCTACACACTTCCTTTTCTTTTGTAGTCATGGCGACGAGCCTGCCATGGCACCCCTTTCTACCCTCAAACTCCCAAATACTCCATCATTCAAACAAGTCACGCCTGCAGGTGAGGGTTCAATCCTTCCGCCGCATGATTTGATAACTTTGCAAGGTGTGGGCATCCCATGAGGTTTGAGGGAAGCTTGGCGCGATGCAAAGAATCTGGCTTGAGCAACTCAGATATGAAACTAAGAAGACGGTTTGAGAGTATCGACCGTGACGTATCAGATCTCACGGCTCTCCGCCGTTGCCCAATCCGCCGCTTATCGTGCCGTGGAGATCGACCGCGATTTGGAAATTACGCAATGAGGCGATTTTTACTCTCGATTTCAAATTGGGGTTGGCCAAGGGTAAGAGTTATTTTGCTTTGTTGTTGTTCAATTGTTTAGTGGTCCTCATCTCAATTCTAAATTTTGCCCTTAATTTTTTTACTTGTCCAACCAAAAATTAGCTTAATTTTTATGAAATACTATATTTTTTAATACTAGTGCCATTTTGCTTACTTTCTTATCATTGCGATCAGAAGCATTTCAATGACTTTTGGATAGGAAGAAGTTTTGCGGTGAGTATCACTTAATTATAACTCGACTTTTGCTGTACATTAACCCCGTGAAGCTGTAATATGCTCTTGAATTTATGCTTGATAGACTCATTTACTATAATATATGTTCGTAAATAACTAAATATGACATGAAGCTTAAATTTAGTTACTTCAAAGACACATTGAGTGTAGACAGAGATTTTGAACAAAAAAACTTCCCATGAAGAGTATCTAGATAATAAAGTTTCAACCTTGCCGAAAAAGAGAAAAGATGGAAGGATGAAAAAAAACTGCTCCTATTGAGACATTGTAGATTGACTTAATGGGTCAGAGCTAGATCTTTCTCTTTGCTTGTTTTAGATTTACGCAATTTCAAGTGCTTTATGATTCTGGTCAAGCAATATTCAATGCGACCCAAAGTGTGTCCAGATCAACTAATAATAAAATTATGCTTGAGTAATACTCTTGTAGGACTTTTCTTCATTGTTGGTGTAGATCCTGCTTTGTCATGGTGTCGGCCAATTGTTGCAATTCCATTCTTGATTAAATCATTGGTCTTGAACTTGATAATATTGATCTTTTTGAGATCAATGAGGTAATGATGATATAGTATTTATACATATTATTTTTTATAGTGATATTTATGTTAGAATGGCTTCTATATTGTGCAACAATTCCAATATTATTTCCCTACTGCAGTTTTTGGATCTCAATTTGTGTATTGCCAAAAGAAGTCGAAACTCGATCCGTAGCAAAGATCAATGTCAATGGAGGTGCAATGGCTATGGGGCATCCTTTGGGTGCAACAGGTATTTGCTGCATAAACTTGCATCCTTTTACCCTCCTCCGTCTTTGATTGGAAATTTATGTGTTACTAAATTTATCAGGATTATTTTTATTTAGCACATATGTTATTAGGGAACTCTTCCAATTATAAAGAAAATTCTTGGACAACTATCTTCTCAAATATATTTTTCACTTGCATTTTAAATGTTGGCCTTTTCCTGTTTCCTTCAGTAAGTGGACTAGTTTTGTAGGTTATAGTGTGTTTACCTTTCTTTTTGTAGTGAATGGATCAGTAACTCTATATGATATTGAAGATCTACTTCGTGAATCTCTTCTTTATATATGTTACAAATGTGTTGGGTACCCTTGACCCTTGGTAATAAAAAATGTGTGTTTTTATCTTTTGTAATAGGATGTAAGCATGCTGCAGATAATATTCCCATCTTATTATTAGTTTTGTATATTTTTTTTCTGTTTTTCGACGAATCATCTTGATTTTTTGAAAGACTGCATTTTTTCCCTCTCCTTTCTCAGCTTCCGCCAATTAGAATATTAAGTTGTGAGTGCGGCTTTTAACCTAAAACTTCCATGCATTAAATGGTTTGGTTATGGAATGAATTTATACATTGTATTTAAAATGATTAACTAAACCACTCAACATGATCTAGTGGATATGTTAATGCTCCTTGCTTTGTAACTTATCCAGTAAAAGGTTAAAAAATAAGCCTTGCTGTGTATAATTGTTCTTACATTCTCTATTTTCTCTAAACTGAGGCGTGTATGTTGTTGAGGTTAATTTCAGTCTAAATTATATTGGTTCTTGTAGAAATTGTTATTTGCCAAGTGCAACCCATTGATACAAGACACCCTAGGATATAAAATCTCAACATTACTAGAATATGTAATACATTATAAAAGAGTGGAGAATGATGCATTCTTTATTGGCTTATGTGCAACTTGTGAACAGTCTGACTTCTCTTTCAACCTTTCTGCAATCTGAAAATAGAATTTGAAGGGCTTTTGGCCACTAATTCAGCCCCCAGTCACGTGAAAACTTAAAAAGTTATAATAGTAAAGCTGCATGGAGTTTTGCTTTCTTGTACTACGTTTTTTCCCTTTTGATTTTCATGATTTTGTACATATGTAAACAGGAGCCCGGTGTGTTGCCACGTTGCATGAGATGAAGCACCGCGGCAGAGATTATCGCTTTAGTGTTGTGTCAATGTGCATAGGTCTCTCTCTCTCTCTCTGTGTGCGTGTATATTAACAAATTGACTGTGTGATTTGCTACCAACTCTAATTATTTGCAGGCACGGGGATGAGGGTCTTTGTTTTTTGAAGAGAGGGCGCGTGTGATGAAACTTGCAATGCTTGTAAAATTAAGTCCAACTCTTCCTCTCGAAGGATACTAGATAGAATTCATATGTTTCATACATTACCCTTTTGCGATTAACCAATAATATCGAGTTTGGGTTAGAATTCTAATAAAGCTATGTCATAGAAAGTTACTCTTTGGTGACAAATTATATCGTCACTATTATATATTCATTTAGTCACAGCAACTAATTTTGTCACTATTAATAACATTCTGCGACGAAATGTATCGTCACCATAAGTATTCAATTAGTGACATTGAAAAATGTGTCCCAAAAAGTAAATCTTTGGTGACAAATTATTTTGTAATATTATTTAAAATATGAAATGACAACAACATAATTGTCATGTTAAATATATTATTAGGTGACGAATTGTTACGTAAATCATTTATTTTCTTATTTTTGGTGACGATAAACACAATAACGGAGATGAAAGAATAATCATAAATATGACAATATTGTTGTCATTAAAATTAGATGATTTAAATAGAGTAACATATTTTCGTCACTAAAACAATATCATTTAATGACGAAAATGATTTTTGTCATTTAATGCACCAAGTTTTGATAATGAAACATAATATAGAGTGATTTAAAGTTTCATTCAAATAGTGGCGCTATTAACGCGTCACTAAAAGTAATTAATTATAGTGATAATGATATAGATCGTCACCATAAGTTAAAACATTTAGTGATTTACATCAAATATTGTCAAATAAACATAATACCACGCTATCATACGGTGGCCGGTCTACATGACGATTAACGATCGTCACCAAATGTTTTAGTGACGAAAAATGAATTTTATGTGACAAATTTTAGCATCATTTTTTGTGTGATTTCTTGTAGTGTAAATCACATATTTGATTAATAAGGAGTTTCAAATTCATGGACGTTACAAAACCTAACGTAATGAACATGAAGGTATGTCAAGCGTATAATAATATGTTAATTAACTTACGTTATGCAATTAATTAATAAGACTTAAAAGTCCACTAACATATTCAAAGACTAATGTGGGATTCAATAAGTATATCGAACTATTGATTAATGGGTATTGTGAATGTATTGATATTTAGGAATTAATAAAGAACGTGAATTAATCGTAGCTTGTGCAAAAGGCAAGTTTCCTAACCTTACTTGTTATTGTTATTCAAATTTATAAACTTATATCGAACAAATTCTCGTTATTATTAATCACGTTCAATTTGTTATATTAAAGGTTATTAATCTTTTCAAATTATGATTTATGTTATAGAATTCTTATTCCATTGTATACCTCTTGATTTATTATTCGATTGGAATATCAGTTATTTTTGAACCTTGTAAGACTAGCGACCTTATTGATTCGACTAGTCCATAGTTGATGAACGTTCTAAAATTTCAGAACCCCTATTGAATTATCCAAACTAAACTTCCTTTGGTACGGACTCTAATATCAAACTGAGATAAACAACCCTGTACAGGAATTACTTATGCATTAACGTTAAGATATTGTGCACAATATAGTACTAAGGGCTGATCCCCCTAAGTACGAGTAGAAGAGTCTATAGTCTTATGACTGTTAAAGGTTTAAAGTATAACCCTTGATAACCTAGGACATAGTTCAAGGTCTTATGACCCTCAGAAATCTTTTGATTCTTGTTATTCATTCTTGATTCAAAAGTTGAGTTTTATTCCAGAAGTCTTTGATTCACTCGAATGTTATTATATTGTTATTTCATTTTTAAACTTGTGGGCAATCGTGCTCACTCTTGCGTAATAATAACATTGTAGTTAAGAACGAAAGGTCTGACGAGCCTTCTACTAGCAAATGCAAGGGCTAGATTAACAAGTGACGAAGACTTGTTGTTTTATGTGATGTTGAATTTATGTTTTAGACTTGGGTTGATGTTGTGTAAGACTATAAATTGTTTATGTTTCCGCAGTTAAGATTTAAGGTTAGTATGACCTGGGATTTATGTAATTAATTCAGATGATGTAACTCCTTCAAGAGAGGATTTATTTCTATCTGTTATTGCTTTCTTTTATTATGGGTAGATAGACATATGATGTTTAATTAGTAAACACCAAATCATGTGGAAATTGAAGTACCCAGATTTGGGGGTGTCACAGGTTGGTATCAAAGCAGTAGGTTATGAACCTTAGGTGGGGGAACAACCTTATGTAGTAGCCTTATAAGAAGAATATAGTGATGGAAAACTCTTATCGAGTTCTAAGAAATGAATTTCTTAATTCATTGAAGATAATAAAAGACTTTATGTGCTAATATGTTAAATTATGTGCTCACTAGTATGACTTAGTAACTAAAACTTGAAACTGTGTTTTCAGGATGTCGGATGTTGGAGGAGCTAGTCGAGCTGGGGAGGAGGAACCCCGAGTACCTATAGAGGAGGAGCCCCGAGACATTCATGTCGTCAGGGAGCTGTTGGTACAGAGAGAGTCATCTCCGTTGATTACTGTTATTGGTCAGGAGCATGAGCCTGAGACTGATCCAGATGATGATCCTGAGGAGGAAGAGGAAGAAGAGGAGTTCCCACCGAACTCCATAGATGCTGAGATGTACGACGAGTTATATGATCGTAACGTCGAGTTACATGACACTTTCCAAGATCTGACTGAGCGGGCGATTATTCAGCAGATTACCATCGAGCAGAAGGATAGGGAGGTTGTGACTCTTCACACACATCTAGGAAATGTGGAGTGGGATTTGGTTCATGAGAAAGGTCAAACCGAGGAGAAGTTCGAAGAAATAGAGAAGTTGAAGAAAGAACTGAAAGAGAGCTCAGAAAGGCTGACCATAGCAGAGGAGAGCTGGGTAAGAGAATCACGCCGTGATGATCTTGCAGAATAGGATTGTCGTGTGAAGAAGGCTAAGCTTGGAGAGACGTATTCTACACTTAAAAATGCAATGGATGAGGCTCAGGATCGAGTTATGAGATACCCAATTTAGTTCGAAGGACTACCATCGTACATGCTAGATCGCCGGTCGATGTCTCGCATCTTGGAAGAGGAACGTAGCAAGGCTATTTAGCGCCTTAACAGGCAGTGATAGGATTTGTTTAATTATGTGAAAAACTTATCTAGTATTCAGATTTAAATTCCGATGTGTTTATAAACAAATGAATATTTTAATATTTTAAATCCTGTAGATTCTTTATCTCGGGATAGTTGATGTAAATAGCAGTGATGCTATCGTTTGATGTTAAAACTTTTGATTTGAATAAATATATCAAGTTATTTGAGATAATGTATTAAGTGAGTATGTTAGATTGTTGAGTTAAGCCTTAACTATTTCAAGAATTTAATAAAGATCTAATAAGCATATATATTTTAACAGAAATATGCCGCCGAGAAGAAGACAAAACTGTCAACAAGCTCAAGAAGAACCGATGCATAACAATAACAACAACAACGCCAATGTTAACCCTGTTCAGCAATTGGTAAACTTATTAGCTGGATCGATTCATAATCAACCTCAAGCTCCACCGAATACAACGTTCAAGGATTTCAAGGCGGTGGGACCGCCAGAGTTTAACGGCTCCATGAACCCGATCGAGGCTCAAACTTGGGTTATGGAGACAGAAAAAGTTTTTGATTTCGCCAGAGTTAGAGAGGACCAGAAAACTACCTACGCGACGTTCATTCTGAAATCCGAAGCCAGTTATTGGTGGCAAGCAAACAAGGTCCATGGAAGAGAAGGTGTGATTACCTAGGAGAGGTTCAAGGAGATCTTTTTCGAGATGTATTTTTCGACCAGCTCGCAGAACCAAATGGAGGTCCAGTTTCTGGAGTTCACACATGGGAATATGTCCGTACCAGACTATGCGGCAAGATTCAATGAGTTGTCTAGGTTTGCCACATATCAAGTGCACACAGATGAGAGAAAAATAATAAGGTTTGAACAAGGACTGATGTGACACCCCCAAATCCGGGTTAGCTGACCCCCGAGTTTGGTGTTCACGATCCATAATATAATAACATCTAACTACCCATTCATATAGAAATAGGAATACATAAGTCATTAACAGAGATTGTTAATACATTAGTCCTAGGTTCTCTAACCTTAACATTACAAACATACCCTTTAGTTATACAAAAAGGGTTCACAAATACAAAATAATAATAATATTTATAAAATTATGCTATCACTATGCCTTTGCCTTTGTTCTTCACAACACATCCTGCCACTTCGTCCCTAGCTGAAAAGTTTTCTTTAGCAAGGGTGAGCAACAAATTTTCCCCGCAAGTTAAGATATACAATGAATGTATAAGTATCAAAATAATAGACTATCTATTTTGATAGAATGACACCAAAGTTCAGGGATATTTGAAATAGCTGAACAAATCTCTAATTACTAACAAGTCTTCTCACAATCTATGCAACACAATAATTTGATAACGAAAGAGTACAACGCTTTCAAAGTTTCTACGATATTCTATTGAATAATCAAGAATCAATTCTACGTAATAACAAAGTGGAATATTTTCCAGATTTATGATGAGCAATCCCTTAGATCTAGAACTTCTCTTCTTGGGTATCTATCAAAGATTTACTTTGATATATACGCAGGTGTATCAGATAACCACAAAGATTAAATCATACCCCTCTACAAGTATAACAAGTGATCATCTTTATTATACCCTATATTATGCATAATACTTAACAGTGCGCAATGGCCGAATATACGACCTAAAATGTTCTCTTTATATAAAAGTTGTTATTCTCAGTCTTTGAATCAGAATTTGATTTAACAACGAAATGTAATGATTTCAATATCTAATCACTTCTTTTCTCTTCTCTTCTCAAACCTATCAAGTTTTGTTTTTTCGATCTAGCCGAAACAACTGGCATTGATCTATTAATAATAATTGAAGTCTCTTCTCTTCTCTTCTTGAACCTATCAAGTCTAACAAATGTTCGTCTAGCCAAAAAAATTAGCTAAGACATGTTTCAATACGATTAAATAATAGACAGAATTTAACTGTACTATTTAAAATCAATAATAGCTTCTACGGATGTGAATATCCAACAATATTTATTCTACAAGTATGTTCTCAGAATCACTAATTCAATTTGAATTAATAAACATGCACTAATTGCGAATAATCAACAATAAATTCTTGGACGTGGTCTAATCAACAATAATTAACCACTATAATAATTGAATAAATATAACTCAAGGTTGAGTTAGGAAACTTGCCTTCCGCGTTGATTACTGATACACAATATACTTATATGCGTTTGAAAGACCTATAACCAATAATATCGGTCTCACAATTAGCACAATATTTCATAACATGTAACACTATAATTCATAGTCAATTTGTCTCCTAGGCACATTACACAACTAGTTCGGTTTGGTTGAACTTCGGTCTATTCTCGGTGTTCTGGACACCCTATCCGACAATTTACACCTTTATTGTCAATTAAACTTGGTCTCTAAGCTTCAATATTATTTTAGATAAGTCAAATATCATTTATAATATTTTTCGGAAGCTTTTAATAATTTATAAACAATTATTATAATTTATAAAAAAATTTCAAACATCGGAATCATTTTTAAATGATTTAATTATCAAATAATCTTATAATCATTAATATTTAATGATATAAAAATATTAATGACATACTTGTCAAAATATTAAAGTTATTATTAATAACTTAAAAATATTTTTAAATCATCCATATTCTACTTAAATGATTTTAAATTAATTAAAAATTATTTTTAAACCATCATCATTAATATTTAAATATTAATGAAATTATCATCAAAATACTAAAAGTTATTAATTATAACTTGAAATATTTTTAAACATTTTTCTCATTTTATTAAAATGATTTTTAAATCAATAAAACAATTTTTAATATATTTATTTAATATAATAATTAAATAAATCTAACATCATTAATATTAATTTATTAATGAGAATTCTCCAAAAATATTGAAAATTATATTTTATAATTCAAAATATTTTCTAACACTTTATTCTCATTTAAAATGATTTTTAAATCAATAAAATCATTTTTAACTTTATTTATTTAATTTAATAATTAAATAAATCTAATATCATTAATATTAAATTATTAATGAAAATTCTCTAAAAATATTTAAAGTTACATTTTATAACTCAAAATATTTTTAAATTCTTTATTCTTATTTAAAATAATTTTCATAATATTAAATCATTTTTCTCTAATTTATTTAATACACTAATTAAATAAATTAAATATCATTAATATTCAAATAATTATAAATATTAATGAAAAATATCCCAAATAGTCAAAAATTATTTTTCATAATTTAAAATAATTTTTAAAACCATTTTTGATAATTTTTAGGCTTAAATATGAATTAGTACCCTAAACTATATTGTCAATTTGATAATTCACATTTCAATTTTGTCAATTAGATGATTAAACTATCAATTTTTTTCAATTGGACCAAATTGAACATGCCACGTCAGAAATTACTGACATGACTTATTATGTGGGGCCTTAAGAAGCTTATGTGGCAAAAAAAAAACTTTTTAATTATTAAATAAACAACTCTTATTAAACAAAGGGCAAAATAGTCAAAACATAAATTAACATTTCTAATTAATATAAAACAAACATATATCAGCTTTTACACCATTACAATCAATCGATCAAGACCATCTCTCCCCAAATCGAACGATAAACCCTAGCTCAATTGAAGTAAAAAATTTCTGATAATCAAAATTTCTTCACAAACAATAACATCATCGATCAAAACCAAATCAAACAAAGATACTGAATCAAAGCCAAAACCAAATCACAAGATTTTGCAACACAAACAAACAGCAAAACCAAATCAATAACACAAGACCAAATCAATAACAACACAAGAAAATCACAAAGCCGCCATCGGAAAATCACAAAGCCGCCGCCGACAACCAAATCACACTCAAATCTCAAAGCCGCTATCGAAAAATCGATCACTACCACCACTGCTGCCGCCGTGCTCCTCCACATCCTCCTCATCATAACCACCGCCTCCGCTGCCACAAGCCACCAACGACTCCTTCCTCTCTCTCCCCTCCTTCCTCAGAAAATCGACGTTTTACTCTCCTCTTCTTCTCTATCCTCGCATGTCTCTGAAACCCTCAAATCTGAAATATCCAAAACCCCATCTTCACTCCAATACCCATTCATTTCTCTATCTTACTCAATTATCGACCAAATTATCAAACAAGACTTCGAAAAACTGAAACCCCATGAAGGACTTTTCGAGCCAGTTCATTTTTGTGGAAGAGTGAAGAGAGAAATATCTGGTGGTTCGGGGGAAGAATGGGGGTTTTGGCTTTAGACAGAGAAAAGTGGGAAGTGGGGAGTGGGGGTGGGGGCTTAATGTTTGTTTTATATTAATTAGAAATGTTAATTTATGTTTTGACTGTTTTGCCCTTTGTTTAATAAGAGTTGTTTATTTAATAATTAAAAAATATTTTTTTTGCCACATAAGCTTCTTAAAGCCCCACATAATAAGACACGTCAGCAATTTCTGACGTGGCATATTCAATTTGGTCCAATTGAAAAAAATTGATTGTTTAATCATCTAATTGACAAATTTGAAAGGTGAATTACCGAAGTGGAATATGGCATATAGTTTAGGGTACTAATTCATATTTAAGCCTAATTTTTATAATTTATTTCTATTTTTAAATAATTTCTGAAAAATTAGAAATTAGAAAATAAATAAATCGTCGCTATAGCCCTTTAGCGTCACTTAGCGTCGCTGTTGGTGTTCTTGAGCTCAAGAACACTAACAACCGGCTTGACAAGGGTCATGGTTTGACCGATTGTAATTTCCAATCTATACATGTTCTGAGCAATTTAAAACACTGATCATGTAGTCTTTATGTAACAATACATGAATCAATCATCATCTTGGTCATACAACAAGCCAACAAGTAGATCTGGACTTGCAAACCTACTGTCAGAGCATTTTTGCGTTTTCCCAGAAACCCAAACAGTTCGACTGGTGACTTTCTATCTCATTTTAAGTTAGGTTCTTTTCATGTTTCATGTGATCTAATTGTTCAAAGTTATAATCCATGTATCATAGAACATTTACAAAGCAACATCTCAATTCAACAACAACAAAATCATAATTTATGAGCCGGTCAAAGGCTGTCAGAAAGCTTGCTCATAAAGTTTCTGGGTTTTTCCAGAAATACAAAACATGATCAACATGCCTAGTTTGACCACCTGATACGTTCGATCCGTTGATGATTTAAGGTATCTAAAGGCCAGAATCTCTAGTAAACATTACAAGCTACATATTGATTACAACAACAACAATAAATAACTTTAACACTGACAAATCAAGGGGTTATAAAAACTTGTCAGACACTGGTTTAGCATTTCTGGGTTACCCAGATTGTACTCGGTCGTCATGGTCGATCAACCGACTTTGACCGATTATAACTTGAAATCTGGACGTTCAACGACTGAGATTCCAGTTCCAAAATAAAGTACTCATGGCATACTACAACTTCAAAACATAAAACAACAATAATCAAAAACATAGAAGGATCTGTGGCCTCTGACATTCGGTTGTCAGACCACTTTTTGTGTTCTTGGACAGTTTTTCAAATTCATCATTTTAAAGCATTTTGATGCTATGGATATATGTTTGATCAAAAAATCAAATTAGGGTTTATACCTCTCTTGCTCTAATCTTGATCTTGATCTTCCTAACTGATATTCGGTGATCTAAAGGCTATAATTGGGACTGAATTACTTATCAAAATCGAAGGTTTGGGAGAGAGAGAGTTGTTGAGAGTTAGCACACAAATGGCAACTTTAGTGGACTTTTTCTATCTTTAAATCAATATATAATATGATATGATGCAAGATCTGATGTTGCTGTCACTTATAGGTTGGTTTGTTGAGATTTAATAAGTCACAAAGATAAGATAGTTGTTCACCCACTAAAGTCTTGGCAATTATACAAGTTACCTAATTAAAAATGTAAAAAGGGCATTTTTGTCATTTGTAAAATAATTTTAAGGACAATCTTGATAATGTCCAAACCCTTATGGGTTTAACCTTAAGGTTCTAACCCTTAGGTTTTAAAACTTTATTTTCTAAAATTTCTAATTAGGGTTTTAATTAGAAAAATAAAAATTTCTAAATTACAATTAGGGTTTGTAAAATAGAAATTAAGGTAACTAAAAATATAATTAGGGTTTTCTAATCATATTAAAGTTTAATAAACACATTAGGCTTGCCAATTAGGATTAGGGTTTCCTAATTAGGGTTTAGGTTTCTCGAATTTAAAATTAGGGTTTCCCAGCATACGATTAGGGGTTTTAACTGCGCGTTAGGGTTTTTAATCTTGAGATTAGGGTTTCTAATCCTTTTTAGGGTTTACTAATATTATACCCTACCCGATCAATTATTGATCAATAATTCTATTCAGTACAAACACGTACTTATCAAAATAATTATTTTAATTATATCTTCTATCGAATCCTTATTCGTAACTAGGGTTAGGGTTTTTAAATTTGTTAAGCACAACTTTACTCTTATTTCTTAGTCAATACACAAAATGACTAAGTCTCACAGCTTGTATCACAGATACACAACACAATAATGATAATTAATAATAATATTAATTAAAAAAAAATTATTTGTAAAATTCGGATTATTCGAAATCTCGGGTTATCACATTCACCCCTCCTTAAAAGGATTCCGTCCTCGAAATCACCGCTTTCTTATTCTCTACAATCTTTTGAAGTTGTAACATCAATTCATTTTATAAACATAATATTCATTTGTGTCTCAAATTCTAACCTGTGACTTGGGTCTATAAAAGAAATCAATTCACAACAATATCTAACTCGTATTTCTCGCGTAATTTAATTTATAGCCGAACTCGTTACCTGTCGCCTCTTCATGGGCAGCTACTGCATTTGGAACTATCATGCTAAAAGTGAATGATGTTGGTCTTTCCTGTTGAGCTGATTCTTTGATCCATATTGTTCCTTTGTTGGTTCCCTTATTCATCTTCTTCTTTGGGAAAACACTCACCAGATGATCGATTGATCCACACGCAAAACAACCTCGTGTCTTCTTCTGAATGGGACACTCGGGAGACATGTGTCCCTCATGGCCACAGTTGAAACAGACTCCTTTTCTTCTTCAAACAACCTCATTGGTGACGCTTCCTGCAAACTACACACGACGTACACTTCCTCTTACTCTCTTTTAGATTATTTCCTAAATTAACATTATCATCCCTCTTACATTTATTAAAATCCCTGTCTCCATTACAACCTATCACATTATTTCCTTCAGCCTCCTTTCTTTGTTCTTGAATATTCTTTAATACAGCTTCCATTTCTCCCTCATCGATAATGGTTTTTTTCTAATAAAGTTGAAAACGAATTTATTTGCAACACATCTAACTTCTCGAGTACTAACGATTTCAATTCGTTCCTAAAAAATCGTGCTTTAAGCTCCTCAGTGTCCACTCGATGTGGAGTAAATTTTGTTAACTCGTTGAACTTGACAAAATATTCTGTCACCGTCATATTTTTCTGCTTTAGATTCAAAAATTGTTCCTCCATATTTCTCTTTAGACCTCCCTTCCTTGGCGGCATTATCTGATAAAAATCTTACATTAATTCTCCTTCTCTACACAGATTCTTATTAATAACACAATAAGAATTAAAAATTTCTCATATAATCGCATATTTATTCAAATAGCACACAATACATTTAGCACTTAACACATATATAACATTATTCCTTTTTAAATAATATCGAAATTAACAACACAACTTTAAAAAAAAGTTGTGATTCTTTGACTTTAAACAAAAGTCATAATTCTCCATTCACACATAACTATTCCTAGTTCATCAAACTTACCACACCTAGGGGTTCAGGAACTTGCCACAATTATATGAGTGTATGAACTTATCCTAGTCAGACCTTTGGCGTCCATTCGCTGAGGGGTTCAAAACATTTCATATAATTATGAGTCATGAACTTACCATAAGTATGAGTTTTAAGAACTCAAAAATTAATCTTAATCTTATATTCATATAGAAAATAAAGATTTCATTCATACAAACATATATATTTACATATGTTCACACATCGTTCTTGATATTACAACCGTTAATATCACACACTATCAAAAGATACTATCGCTTAAACTTTAAGCTATCTACCGTCCACTTCCCTCACCAGGAATATTCAAATAATTATAAATATTAATAAAAAATATCCCAAATAGTCAAAAATTATTTTTCATAATTTAAAATATTTTTTAAAACCATTTTTGGTAATTTTTATAATTTATTTCTATTTTTAAATAATTTCTGGATTATCAGAAAGTAGAAAATAAATAAACTGTCGCTATAGCCCTTTAGCGACACTTAGCGTCACTGTTGGTGTTCTTGAGCTCCAGAACACTGACAGCCGGCTTGACAAGGGTCATGGTTTGACACGATTGTAATACCCAATCTATACACGTTCTGGGCAATTTTAAACACTGATCATGTAGTGTTTATGTAACACTACATGAATCAATCATCATCTCGGTCATACAACAAACCAACAAGTAGATCTGGACTTGCAATCCTACGTTCAGAGCGTTTCAAGGTTTTCCCAGAAACCTAGCAGTTTGGCCGGTCACTTTCTAGCTCATTTTAAGTTAGGTTCTTTTCATGTTTCATGTGATTTAATGGTTTAAAGTTATAGTCCATGTATCATAGAACATTTACAAAGCAACATCTCAGTTCAACAACAATAGAATCATAATTTATGAGCCGGTCAAAGGCTGTCAGAAAGCTTGCACATAGAGTTTCTGGGTTTTTCCAGAAATACAAAACATGATCAACATACCTAGTTTGACCACCTGATACGTTCGATCCGTTGATGATTTAAGGTATCTAAAGGCTAGAATCTCTAATAAATATTACAGGCTACATATTAATTACAACAACAAAAAATAACTTAAACATTGACAGATCAAGGCGTTATAAAAACTTGTCAGACGTTGGTTTAGCATTTTTGGGTTACCCAGATTGTACTCGATCATATTCGGTCAACCGACTTTGACCGATTATAACTTGAAATCTAGACGTTCAACGACTGAGATTCCAGTTCCAGAATAAAGTACTCATGGCATACTATAACTTCAAAACATAAAACAACGGAAAATCAAAAACAGGGAAGGATCTGTGGCCTCTGACATTCTGTTGTCAGACCACTTTTGTTGTTCTTGGATAATGTGAGGGCCCCGAATCCGGGTCCCGAATCACCGCGGATCCGGTACAATCATTCTACTACTATTACTATTTGCGAAAGATATAAACATAAATTGTTTATACATTAAACTTACACATAATCCCCAAGGTCGAGTAACCTTAACTTAATACACAATTCATAACTTATTTAACTTACAATAACATTAATATAATACAATACTATTACAAATATAATCGCACACATTAATTTTAAGTTGGAACTGTCTTTAACCTTTCCTTGTATCTGACGTATTCGCCTTAATCTACAATGGTTATCATGATATAGCAAGGGTGAGCATAAGATTGCCCAGCAAGTTTAAGTTCAATAATTTAACGATATATCATGGTTGAACGGATTTGAATAATAAGCTGGCTATAATTCAACAATATAATTGTGAATTAACACGAACAAACTTTTGACTGAACAAATATATCTGGACCGAATGGTAATGAAGGTGATCATCCTTTCATACCTGACTTATACATGCAATATGTACAGGGTACAATTCTACAATGGCAATTAGCAATGATTATCCATAAGCATATCTGAATGAAACAACTCTAAGTAGATTTAAGAAAAACTTGCCTGAACCGTTGATTACTGCTACGTAATTTATAACACTTTATCCGAAGACCTAATATTAGTAATATAGATCTAAAATATTAGAATAATATCATCACAATATAATACTATTATATATATAGATATACATAAAATAACCTAAACACATAACACATAATCCTATCAGTCTATAACACATATAAGACTCGGTATCAAGTCAAACTATTGCAGTCTGAGTTGAACCCGACACAAATCTGATATCCCGACGGCCTAGTCGGACTTTTATCGAGTCTAAGTTCAATTAAACTCTGCCTAGTACTTAACAATTATCTCAGATAATTTTAATATTAGTCAAAATAATTTTCATAAGCTCGTAATAATTTTTATATAATTATTACTATTTATCTTGATTTTTCAATCATTAAAATCGTATTTATATAATATAAATACCATAATATTCTATTATCATTAATATATATTTATTATCAAATATTAATGAAATACATGCCATAATATTATAATATATTTATAATATCATTAAGTATTTTAATACCTTAAAATCACCTTTATATGATTTTTAAACAATTAAATTCATTATCCGATAATTCCTATTAATATTAAAATATTAATATTTTCATGACAAAATATCAAAAGTTATATTTTATAACTTAAAATATTTTTATAATCCTTAAATCATTTTTATATGATTTATAAAACAATAATTCTATTTTTCCATAATTTTTCTAATATATTTATTAAATAAACTAATTAACATTAATATTGATTAATTAATGAAATTCATCCTAAAATATTTAAAGTCACTAAAAGTAACTTCAAATATTTTCTTTTACCATAATATTATTTTTCATAATTTTTCATGTATTAAAATCATTTTTAAATAATTTATTTAATATTATAATTAAATAAATTAAATATCATTTATATTCCAAAAATATTAAATATTTATGAAATATCCTCAAAATAATTATAAACTATTTTTCAGACTTTAAAATAATTTTTAGGAATTTATTTTGTATTTTTAATAATTAAAAACCATTTAATTCGATTTATTTAATAAAAATAATTATTTTCCAAAAATAAGTGTCACTAAAGGGCCCTATAGCGACAGAACCGTCACTATAGGTGTTCTTGAGCTTGTTCTTGAGCTTCAAGTCAGACTACATGATACCTACTTTGACCGGTTGTAAATCTTTGTACATTCATGTTCCGGGCTTTGTTGTGCATCGATCTTGTAGTAGGTATGTAGTAATACGACTATAATTCATCAACTCGGTTAAATAAAAAAACAACAAAGAGATCTGGGCTCTCAAAGTTTCTGACAGGTAGTTCCTGGGTTTTTTGGGTAACCCAAAAACCAAGGCAGTGTCTTAGTGCCACTTTCAAGCTCACAAATCTTAGGGTTCTGGTAATTATTTTGGCGTTCTAATGAGTCAAACCTGTAGTAGTCATGTCAGTGTACATTTTTATTGCATCATATCATCATAAACACATCTCCTATACAAGATCGGGGCCGGTCAAAGTAGCCCAGAAAAACTGTTCTTGAACATTTATGGGTTTCCCAGAAATGTTCTTGAGCAGTTGATCATCCCATGTTTGACGATGCATATCTTTCAGCCTAGTCATGATCTGAGTAATATAAAACCATAGATGTGCAGTCCTCATGTAAGGCTACAAGATAGAATCAAAAAATTAGCCAAAAAATTATATACGTGCAAGATCATAGGCTCAAAAAAGCTTATCAGACCAATCTGGGCAAATCTGGGCTGCCCAGATTTCCAGTTTCGTGAACGGTCAACCCTATTTGACCAAGAATATCTTGAAATCTGTAAATGGAATAATTTTGATTCCACGTCTAGATCAAAGACCGCCTGTCAGACTACAAGTCTAAAGCTTAAAACAACTCACAACATAAACACATAAAGATCTAAGGCCACTGACATATGACTGTCAGACAACCTTTTTAACTTTTCCAGATTTTAGAAATCTTTATATTCAAGCATCTAGATGTTATGGATCCAGGATCCAACAACCCAGATCACTCAAAGACACCCTAATACACAACTTTAACCAACAAATTACAACATCTAACAACAAATCATAAGATTTTCGAAATTAGGGTTTATACCTCTATTATGCCTTGATCTTGATTTCTGACTTTTGATTCCTGTTCTTGGAGAGTTAAGAATTGATATTGGCTTACCCTATCTCACTCTCTCACTCTAAATCTCGAAAATGAAGAGAGAGAATGGCTTTGGCAAAAATGAGAAATAAAGTAGGATTTCTCTCTCTTTAATCTAAATGTATTGTTGATTGCAATGTTAAGATCTGCAAAAAATTTTGTTGGTTGCTGTTATTTAAGTCACATGGGGCAGCTAAGGTTGATCAACCACCCAAAATATGACAAGATATACAAGCAACCTTCAATAATGCACTAAAGGGTATTTTAGTCTTTTCGATTTTAATTTTATTGGCATATTGGACAATTGCTACAAACCCTTAGGTTTTAGGTTTTAACCCTTAGGGTCTACGTTTTAACCCTTAGGGTTTAGGGTTTAACCCTTTTAGGTTTTAAAAATAAAATTCTATAATTTCCAAATTAGGTTTTCAAAAATAAAAATTAATATTTCTAAATTATAATTAGAATTTTCTTATTATATTAAAATTTCTTAATCATAATATAAATCTTGCTAATTAGGATTAGTATTTCCTAATGAAAATTGCTAATTTAGCAATAAGGGTCAAAATTGGTCATTAGGGTTTATAACTCAAAAATTAGGGTTTCTAATAGAAAAATAATTTTCTAATTTAGAAATTAGATTTAAGTAATTAGATTAGGATTTTCTAATTACTTATAAATTTAAAATTAGGATTAATATTTCCTAATTATCATTAAAAGTATTAAATTAACACTTAGGTTTTCCCCATTTATAAATTAGGGTTTCAAATCCATAAATTAGGGTTTAGAAATTTGAAATTAGGGTTTGCTAAATAATTAAGCTTTACCCTAATTAATATTTTAATTAATAGCACTATAGCATTATAATTATCCTTTAAGTACCCAGATTAGGGTTTTAATTTCCCGAAATCTGAAATTAGGGTTTCCAGATCTGGTATTAGGGTTTTTTAATAATCAATTAGGGTTTCAAGTAATTCATTAGGGTTTTCCCTGATAAATGACGTTTAAACCTTATACATAGCATTCGTATTCCCAACTAGGGTTTCATACACCGAATTATGGTTTTGAATTCCCGGGACTAAAATTAAGGTTTCCCGAACCGATTTCTAGGGTTTCTTATAATTCGTTAGAATTTTCTAACCGAACGTTGACGTTCTTAATATATACCTAAGGTTTGTTACATATATCGTTTATTTAGTCGACCCTTGACCCTTAACCACATACTGTACACATATACAACCATATACACATAACATATTCACTTATTCCTTAATGCTGAATAATTCACCTAAATCCTTCACAGAATTTTGAAATCCTCAAAATTCCTTCTCAAAAATATCAAACGCATACACTCATTTTATGTCTAGGTTCTAATATTGAACCTTAAATCAATTAATAAGAATTTAAAAAATATTCAAAATTCCCGGATTGTCACATTCACCCCTTCTTCTAAAAATTTCATCTCTGAAATTTACCTTATACCATACACCATTCACCATTCCTTCTCATCATCACATGCTACCCAATACATTCTTCACAAGAATAAAAATTTTGAAATTGTGCTGAGGGGTTTTACAGACTATTGTCTGTCATTTTCCAAAAGATTATATGGAAATTCATCCGTAAACAGTCTTACCCTGAAGACACAGAGGGTGATTAGCCTTGTATGCCCAGGACTGGCCCAGTAATATTGGTTTTATCTGTTTCTCTTATCCGCCTTGTGCGCATAAACTTTTACCTCAGTCTTATTGGATTCCGCACCAAAACAATTTGGTTCGGGAAATTTCTTTCAATGAACACTTAGAGTTTTCATAACATTAGTCTAGCTGAATCGAATATCGTAGACTCATATCAATAAATCAATTCAATCGAAATATTTAGGTGTAGTAAAACCCTGTTGGCAAATTAATTTTTTTGAAAATATTTTTAAGAATGACGTCATGATGTCGTCTCAGACAATAAATTCGCTTGAGGATGCTTGCCATCGTATGACTTTGTCATAACACATCATACAATAGTGGAACAATGATTTTTAGATCGAATTCACACTAAGTATTCCTGCATTTATATCTCTATCAAATTTGTATCATCTCTGCACCAGGTTACATGGTACATGAGTGATAAAAAAAAATATATTTTGATAGTTTAAATCATTTGCGTCTAGCGGAAATAAGTAGCATAGACTATACTTTAAACCGTTTCAAAAATGATTACGAGTCTACATATTTTTTTTATTTTTTATTTTTTTCAAAAGCACATAGTGCGTATTTAGCTTGATGTCATAATTTCGAAGTCTAGCATAGCTAGGAGTTTTGGAAAACTTATGTCTCCACTAATAATCATTTGCTTAACAATCTATTTGTTCCTATAATCTTTAATACTTCATTTACAAACAACTATACCCAGTTCGTCAAACCACACTTATGAGTTCATTTACTTGCCACAATCATATGAGTTTAAGAACTTGTCCTAGTCAGACCTTTGGCGTCTATTCACTGAAGGGTTCATAAACATTTCATATAACTATGAATCAAGAATGTCACATAAGTATGAGTTTTAAGAACTTGTACTTAACCTTGTATTCTCTACTTATAACCTATCTATCTTTTATACACATGAGAAAGGAATCACCCTCTTAACATGCATATAGCAAATAGCGTGACACAAACATTTCAATGATTATCATTGCCAGACACTAAGGGGTTTTTACACCAAGTACAATTCCCCGCCCATACAAGGAATCATATTGAACTCACCACGACGTGCGTCAATCAATTGAAATTCCCACCTAATCTTAACTCCCTTCTCAATACGAATTTCATTCAACTCGTATTCATAATCCTTTCCTGAATATGTACTCATTCATATAGTATAACTGACACTTAGCAATCTTTGCTGTAAACTTTTCAATTAATCGCTTGATCCTTCTCCCTGCTATCACCTTATCAGATCACGAGGTGATCTCATCGTATATATTATGATTCATTTCTATATCTTAATTGTAAGACCCAAAATTATTAATAAATGAAATTTAATTCCTCTATTTATTATTTTGAAATAGTAAGGGTTGATTTGATTAATGTGGTTAGTTGTGGGTAAAATGCGCAAATATTTTAAATAAGCAAGTGGTTATAAAATACTCATTGTTGTCGGAAATATTCGTTTTGGTCGTGGAATATTCTTCTTTCGGAGAATATTCGATGCGACTACACGACACTTTTAATGGGCCCATAACGAAAAGCGATTGGATGAAGAAAACGACAAGTATAAGTTGTTTATAAATAACGGCGCAGTTGTTATCATTAATACTATTGGAATACCCGGTGGTTAAAACACGATGTCTGCGTTGTTGCACAAAGAGTAGCTGCAGATTGCACCAATTATTGATTCTTACATAAAAGGCACTACTCAATAATTGTTACGATAATTACTGCTCAATATTTTATTTTATTGATTCAATAATTGCTACGTTGATATTTTATATTACTGTTGTTTCAATAATTGTCACTACACAATATTTTCCATTATCGAATCAATAATTCATATTATCTGAATAATATTATTACAAAATATTATTGGCAATGTCTAGAAAGTTCTGTCTGGAGAGAGTTTGGTCACCTAATTGCGCGCCAAGAAGGAGAAATTCTTATTGAAAGCCCCTCTTTCCTGAGGACGGCACAGTTGCCGCGATCTTGTGATTCTGTAATATTATTTGTGAATAATTAATTATTGATTTATATGATGAGGAAAATATTGATTTTATGTGGATATAGATGGAGAAAATTTTTAAAGTGACAATTGTAAGACCCCGAATTTTATGAAATAAAAGTATTCAATTTTTTTTAATTACTATTCATGAGTTACTATTCATGAGTTACTATTCACGAGTTACTATTCATGAGTTACTATTCACGAGTTTACTATTCACGAGTACTATTCATGAAGTCCGAAATAATTGATTTTTGAAAGTTTAAAATATTTTAAATAATAAAAACGTTTTTGGTTGTTTTTATGGGCTACAACATGTGCAAAATGAGTCGAGATCAGATCTAAGAAGGTTGGCGTAGAAATTTTAATATATATATTAATATTTTATTAAATTTTTTGCTTTGGTGTTCTAAGCATTTTCCTATAAATAGGGTGCTTAGGTTAGAATTGAAAATCACACCAGAAACGTAAGTTTTCTCTCTCTATATTATCGAGCGTATTCTTGTGAGTATTTTGAGTATACTTTGAGTGTTGCTATACTATGTGCAAGTTCGCTTTCGTTATTCTAATTAAAGTACCGCTTTTTGAGGTAAGGGATAGTAAGGGATTTTAAGGGTTATTATGTTTTTAGTTTCAAAATTTTTCTGAACCTTCAAAAATTCTGGAAAAATTTGAAATGATAATTTGATGAGTTTTATATATTGTGTCCAAAAATGGCGATATTTGGATGTATAGATTGAGAGTTATGAATTTTATGAGAAAAGACTATTTTAAAAGTAACAAAACTTATAACTCCTTGTGATTAACTCCAAAATTGATGAAATTTTTATTGGGAGTATATCTATATAATATCAAGATACCGTGTAAATTTCAAATTGTTGGATAAAAGTATAATTTATGATAAATGTTTAAATATTCGGTGGTGTTGGCCATGTGAAAATAGTAAATGAATTTTAAAATTTCGAGAAAAATATATATTCAATATGGAACTATATTACGCTAAATCCCAAAAAGAAATATTTTTGGAACCGATTTGGTATTTTTCATGAAAATATTCTAGTTATGAGTAAATGAATTAAATATGTTATGTGAAGTAAGAAAATTATAAAATATGATTTATTGGCTTGAGAATCATATATGAGGTATATGCAGATTTTTATGAGGGTTTTGGTTAATGATGATGAAATCTTATGAGTTTGGCATTTTTAGATGATTAAATGCATTAATTATTAAAGTGTAAATAATTGGATTAAATTATTTATAAGTTTAAGAAATGATTAAAATATTAATATAATATTAATAATATTAGATTATGAGATTTCTAAGTGATTTATAACATTTGGATTAAGGTGTATTAAATATGGATATGAATTTTATTATGAAACTTTATCTTTTCGTGTCGAGGTTACTATGCACGTATACGGTACTATGTACGAATACGGGGTACTATTCATGACAAATTGGTTTCTTCTTTGACCAAATTATCGTTGATTTATGAATCTTACTCTTGAAATTAAAACTATGTTTTGATTATATTATTTTTATATAACATTCTTATAACCCTAATGATAATATTTCTCTTTGACTTGAGTGTAAAGATGGGTAGATTATTGGTATGATCGTGACTATAGGTTCTCTTTAGCCAGTAGTGCAAAAGTTGAATTGTTGACTGGTATGATCATGACCATTGAATTTACAATTGAATATTTTTAGCTTAAGTGCAAAGGTGAATTGATCAACATGGTTATAATTATTGTTATATAACTTCTGAAATGATTATGTATTTATTTGAGATATGAATATCTTTGGCCGTAGTGCAAAGATGACTTGTTGATGAATATCTTAGCCTGTAGTGCAAAGATGAATTATTGATGAATATCTTTTGCTCGTAATGTAAAGATGACTGTTGTTGAATATCTTTAGCTTTGTAGTGCAAAGATGAATTATTGATGAATATCTTTGGCTCGTAATGCAAAAGATGACTTGTTGTTGAATATCTTTAGCCTCAGTAGTGTAAAGATGAATCTGTTGATGAATATCTTTGGCCCGTGGTGCAAAGATGAATTTATTAGTATGATTATGAGCAGAACTGTGATTTGGTATAACCATGATATTTGATGTTTCGTAAAGACAATTGATGAAAATGATCTTCATTCCGGATGAGAAGATGAATTTAGAATCACAATTATGATTATGAGTTATTCATATGATTGTGGAAAGGAACCGTTGATTGATGTTACAGGATAAAATATTGTTGGTGGACTTTTTAACGTGGAGAAGACAATAGACTTTATAGTCTATTTGACTCTTTTAATGGATTGCTTTCGTTCACCGCAACTATGGTTGAAAAGTTTTATCATCTACCATATGTTCTAAATCTACGATTTATTCTTGATGAAGACTATTGATAATTTATTTATCTTTAGTCATAATATTCTTTCTTCGAGCTAGTTGTGCTCACCCTTTTGTTTCACAATTCCTTTCGTGTAATAAAAGTATAAATTTGGGTCGAGGAGGGATAGCGAGGGAATAGAATGGTGGTCTATAGATGTTGAGGGTGAGGTGAATTTAACTTGGAAGAGTGTTTTGCCACTATCATACAAGATGTCTAATGACATACAACCTCGTGTCATCATAAGACATGGTTGTACTCATCCACTTGCTGAGTATATTTACAAGCACTACCTATATAATCTTGGTATTTGTTTGGAGTATAATACTCAATTAGAGACAGTGGAGATAATGATATGTCAAGAGAAGACTCACCATTGGGAAGAATATGATAGTAATCTTCTCGTTTTTCTTTGGGGTCTATTATTTCAACCAAGGATAATTCTGTGGCTATATGATATCTACCATAACCTAAAAGCATGGCCTCCCATGTACGAAGGTTTCCTTGAGCACTTCCAAAAGATTCTAATTTCTAAAACAGTTTTTGACTATACCTTTATGTAAGGTGTCATTGTGACGTGCTACAGTTGGTATAAATTTGTATCCAAACTTACAGCATATGTGTTGTTGTATTTTGCACGACAAATGTATTAATAAAGTTGTAGTTATTTCTGTACCATGTATTTGGCGACTCAGAATGGGTTGGATGGAATGGACCTATTTTGGGGGCGTCACAACAATTGTTAAAAAATTGATATTTTATCTTTTCTGATAAAATAATATTTTATTTTATTATTATAATAGAATAATGATGATATTTTTACAATGAATGTGAGATATATGAGTATATGAGGAGGAAGAGTATTTTGTTGCATTAAATGATTAACACATGTTTTGTGTGTTCGGTGGACCCCATTTCTTGACTGAAATTTGATTATAGCCTGTAAAATCGCCCGTATGTGGATTTCGGTCAATTTTTGTTTGGAATTTGGAAAAACTTTCTTTTGAAAATTGTAGAGAATTGAATTTCCTATAAAAAGTCGCGAGATTCGAATTTTCTGATAAAAAGGCTATTTATTATGAATTATTGAAGTTCTGAAGTTTCGAAATAATTATTTTTGGAAGTTTAATTTATTTTTATTAATAAAAACGTTTTTTATATGTTGTGGGCATCTTTAACATGTGCATGGTGGCTGAATTCAGATTCAAGATGTGGGCGTATGAATTTTGTTTATATATAATATTATTATATTCAATTTTCTGCTTTGGTGTTCTAAAAATTTCCTATAAATAGGGTGCTTAGGTTAGAATTGAAAATCACACCAGAAACTAAAGATTTCTCTCTCTTTCTCTCTTTATAATATCGAGCGTATTTTGTGAGTATTTTAGTACTTTGAGTATTGCTATACTGGTGCAAGTTCTTTCAAAGACTATATCCAAATTCGATTCCAAATGTAAGTACTATTCTTTCTGAGGTAATGGATGTTATTTTATTCGAAAATGATATTATTTCTTCAATATTATTATGCCGAAATATTGGTTGGAAATTTTTATCAAATTTGGAACTTTTTCATGTTGGGGTTACTATTCATGAGTTACTATTCACGAGTTACTATTCATGAGTTACTATTCACGAGTTACTATTCACGGGTACTATTCACGAAGCATGATGATGTTTTTTTGTGAAATTTCTATCTTTTGGTGTCGGAGTTACTATTCACGTATACGACACTATTTACGAATACGACACTATTCACAGAAAAATTAAATTTTCTTTTTTATGTCCAAGATTGTCTGTTATGATTCCTATCTTTGATTGGATCTATGTTTTGGTCTTCATTCTTGAATTTTACTCCACTCTGATTATTTATGAAGTATTTTTGAACTTGGATTGTGTAAAGTACGAATCCTTAATATTTGTTCTTTTGTTTCACTAGATTCGTTTTCTTTAAAATATTTTTCATCATCCTCAGTCCTAAATGATGATATAACTGAATATCTTTGGCCTGTAGTGCAAAGATGAATGATTTCTGATGAATATCTTTGTCCCGTTGTGCAAAGATGAACAGGTGTTTAGATGAATAATTTCTGATGAATATCTTTGGCCCGTAGTGCAAAGATGAACATGTGTTTAGATGAACATGACCAACTGGTGAATATCTTTGGCCTGTAGTGCAAAGATGAATATTTGATTTATAATGTATATTGATTGATGTTACAGGGATAAAATATCGATGATGGACTTTTAAATTCATAGATGATAGTAGATTTCATTATCTACTTAACTCTTCTAATGAATTGTTGTTTCCCTGCAGGTTGTTGATCTTAAACTTGTTGTCTATTGTATTCTATCAGATTTTTCCCTGTTGAAGACTAAGGATAATTTGTTGTACATTATCTTAGTCATAATATTCTTTACTGGGCTAGTTGAGCTCACCCTTTTCCTTTTTGTTCCATTTTTCTTCTCAGGAGACGAGAATATAGCGGGAACTAGTCGGGGTGTGGAGTAATGGTTCAAGACAGTTGTTTTAGTAGTCTTCACTATTTTGTAAAATAGTGTATCAATAATTGTAATGAGGACTTATTTGAGTATGGATATTTTCTATAAGACAATATTTGTATTTAAACTCACAGTTTATGTGTTGTCGTATTTTGCACGATAATTGTATTAATGAAGTTGTAGTTGTTTCTGTACCATGTATTTGGCGACTCAGAATAAGTTGGTTGGATTGGACCTATTTTGGGGGCGTCACAGTTGGTATCAGAGCTTAAGGATATGATCTCTGGCGGAGATCGGGGAATAGAACTAGGAGGGGAGAGACGAGTAAATCCTTTGCTAGTGTGTCCTACCTAAGCTTATTTGTTGGTCTGTCATAATATAGGGGTATTATGTGATTTGTTAATTTGTTAAATTAACAATTGTTTTATGGCAGTATTTGAGAATGTCGACTGAGAATGTTAAGAGTGGAGTAAATGAGACTGTGGAGACACCTTTGCTCACCAACGAGGAGAACGTGCAACAGGCTGACAATGTTCCTCCTGTGAACAACACCACTGAGCAGATGAAGAACGATGGTATGTTTAGGAACTTTCTAGAATTCATGCAAAACCAAACGAAAAAGACTACTGTTCAAAATGCGGTGGAAACACCGGCAACTCACGGATGGTCACCGCTAAGCGATTCAAGGAGTTAGACCCACCAGTTTTTTTGGGAAAGCCGAACCACTTACTACAGAGACGTGGATAAAGTAGATCACTAATATATTTGATGTCTTGGGATGCTCAGAGGAGCAAAATGTTCCTTTCGCCACTTTCATGTTACGAGGAGAGGCAAATTATTGGTGGGAATCCGTAAAGCGTACTCAGCCTACCGCACTGAAGATGTCTTGGGAAAAATTTCAAGAATTGTTCAACGACAAGTACTTTCCCGAAAGTATTCGTCACATGAAGGAGGTAGAGTTCATCAAGCTGGAGCAAAACAATATGAACGTGTCGCAGTACGAAGCTAAGTTTGTCGAGTTGTCCCGATTTGCATCCCATTTGGTTGATAATGAGGAGAGAATGACGCGAATGTTTCTGCGAGGTTTGAAACCCAAAATACGTCAATACCTCATTTCTCACAAACTTTATTTATATTCAGATGTTGTAAATAGGGCTCAGTTATTGGAGCACGATAATGAGTCGTCTCAACTGAAGAATAATGACCAACAATTCGATGATAATCGTACCAGTGGCGACGGTCATCGGAACAATGATAACCATCGTGGAGAAAATTATCATGCCAGAAATGGTAACCACTTTAGTTGTAATCATGGCCAAGGTAATAAAAGAAATAACTCAAGTGGAAATTTCAAGAAGAGACGATTTAACAATGACGGGAAGACGTCGGCGCCAACACCAGCAACGAATTTTAGAGGAGGAGAAAGGCCGCCAGTTAGATGCTACAGATGCGGAGAAGAGGGACACATAAGTCCAAACTGTTCACAACCTTCCAAGGTATGTTATAATTGTGGAAAAGAAGGTCATATCGCTCGAGATTGTACGGTAGCAAAACCCGATCCAATGAGGATGGTGACTCAAAAGGTCATCTTGACAAGTCAAAGTCATCGGTTCTTGAAGAGCATTTTTCGTGACTTCTCAAAAATGAGTAATCCGAACGGTTAGCACAGGTTAGTTAATTATAAATTTTTATGGGTTATACCTTATTAGATCTGGGTTCTACCCATTCATTTATCTCTCCTGCTTATACTCAACGTTTAAACTTGACTCTGGAGAAAATTAGACTTTGATTTATTTGTTGAAACTCCGTTAGGAGAAACTTTCATCACATCCACTGTTTATAAATCTTGTTTGATCAAAGTTGGCACCATCACATTACTTGTTGACCTTATCTCTTTAAAGATACTTGCATTTGACATGATTTTAGGGATTGATTGGTTAACTACTCATCATGCCAAAATTGATTGTTTTCTTAAGGTTGTTAGTTTTTATATTCCTAACCAACCTGTTATTCGAATTCAAGCAACCAAACCATTGAAGTCAAACACTTTCATATCAAGCCATAAAGTCATTCGTTTATTGAAAAATGGATGTCAAGTTTTCTTAGCCCATGTCATGGACTTGAACAAAAATACGTCAGATTTGAATGATATTTCTGTTGTTAGTAAATTTCCTGGCGTATTTTCTCAAGAATTTCTCGCCTACCCAGAGGCGTGATATTGAATTTTGTATCGACTTTGAACCCGATGACAAAACCCATTTCTAAAATCTCATATCGAATGGCTCATATTGAACTTTAGGAGTTAAAACCTAACTACGTGAGTTGGTACCTTAGCCTCTATCCGGTGACTTCCTTTGTGGAATGAATCAAACCAAACTCTCCGTAGGGGCGCCATATTCGTCGCGGTGGTAAATCGATAGGTGCCATTGTGACGTCTATCCAAGATTGGGATATGAGTCACAATTGAGAGCAACCTAAGTCGAGAATCGAAATCGTAGCTTTCTATGCTTATTTGGTTATTATCAAAGATTTTGTGGAAAGATTTTCTCGAATCGCTACTCCATTAACGCAATGACTCGTAGAGATACAAAATTCGAATGGAGCAAGGAATGTGGGAAGAGCTTCAAGAACTCAATAGGAGACTCATTTAAGCACGTTTACGACCATACCATCCTGGAAAAACGAACGTGGTAGCTGACGTGTTGAGTAAAAGATCGTATACGAGTACGAATGCGATATTGTCAAACAACCATTTCATATAACTTACAAATGATAGATATAGAGTTAAAGACTCTAGTGACTCACGTGATGATATACAAGTAGAACCGACTTTAATCGATAAAGTTAAAAGTGTTCAAGCTACACCCCGGAGCTGATGAATATGAAGAAGGAGGTACAAGAAGTTGTTATTCCAAAAGCGAGAATCGGCGATGTGAGGAAAGCTCAAACCTTCGATTTATTAGTCCATTTGAAATCCTCGATCGAATAGGAACTGTGGCCTATAGACTCATTTTACCGCCAAGTATGACGTGTGTTCATAACGTTTTTCACGTATCGATGTTACGTAAATATGTGGACGACCAGAACCATGTTATTGAGTTAGAACCAGATGAGATAGCTGAAGACTTAACGTATGAAGAGGTACTTGTCAAGATTTTGGATAGGAAAAGAGCATGTCCTACGTACGTCAATTTCGAGGACGAAATTTCATAAGGAGGGGAGGTTGTAAGACCCCAAATTATTAATAAATGAAATTTAATTCCTCTATTTATTATTTTGAAATAGTAAGGGTTGATTTGATTAATGTGGTTAGTTGTGGGTAAAATGCGCAAATATTTTAAATAAGCAAGTGGTTATAAAATACTCATTGTTGTTGGGGAATATTCGTTTGGTCGTGGAATATTCTTACTGTCGGGGAATATTCGTATGACAAACGACAAACCTTAATGTGGGCCCATAATGAAAAGCGATTGGATGAAGAAAACGACAAGTATAAGTTGTTTATAAATAACGGCGCATTTATTCACACTTATCTATCACCGTTGGAATACCCAATGGTTAAAACACGAATGTCTGCGTTGTTGCAGCGATAGCTACACCCAGTATTGCACCAATTATTGATTCTTACGTAAGAAGGCACTACTCAATAATTGTTACAGTAATTACTGTTCAGTATTTTATTTTATTGATTCAATAATTGCTGCGTTGATATTTTATATTACTGTTGTTTCAATAATTATCACTACACAATATTTTCCATTATTGAATCAATAATTCATATTATCTGAATAATATTATTAGAAAACATTACTGGCAATGTCTAGAAAGTTCTGTTTAAGGAGAGGTTTGGTCACCTAATTGCGCGCCAGTAAGGAGAAATTCTTATTGGAAAGCCCTCTCTTTCCTCGAGGACTACACAGTTGCAAGATTATGATTCTGTAATATTATTTGTGAATAATTAATTATTGGTTAATATGATGAGGAAAATATTGATTTTATGTGGATATAGATGGAGAAATTTTTTAAAGTGACAATTGTTAAAAAATTGATATTTTATCTTTCCTGATAAAATAATATTTTATTATATTATTATAATAGAATAATGATGATATTTTTACAATGAATGTGGGATATATGAGTATATGAGGAGGAAGAGTATTTTTGTTGCATTAAATGATTAACACATGTTTTGTGTGTCGGTGGACCCCATTTCTTGACTGAAATTTGATTATAGCTTGTAAAATCGTCCGTATGTGGATTTCGGTCAATTTTTGTTTGGAATTTGGAAAACCTTTCTTCTGCAAAGTTGTAGAGAACTGAATTTCCTATAAAAACTCGCGAGATTCGAATTTTCTGATAAAAGAGCTATTTATTATGAATTATTAAAGTTCTGAAGTTTCGAAATAATTGATTTTTGGAAGTTTTATTTATTTTTATTAATAAAAACGTTTTTTATATGTTGTGGGCATCTTTAACATGTGCATGGTGGCTGAATTCAGATTCAAGATGTGGGTGTATGAATTTTGTTCATATATAATATTATTATATTCAATTTTCTTCTTTGGTGTTTTAAGCAATTTCCTATAAATAGTGTGACGACCCCAAAATAGGTCCATTCCATCCAACCCATTCTGAGTCGCCAAATACATGGTACAGAAACAACTACAACTTTATTATCACAACAATAAAACTGTGAGTTTAAATACAAATATTATCTTCTAGACAATATTTATACTCAAATAAATCCTCATCACATTTATTGATACATTATTTTACAATAATGGTGAGGACTACTAAACAACTCTCTCTATAACCTTCATTCCGTACCCCGACTAGTACTCGCTACATTCTCGCCTCCTGAGAAGAAAAATGGAACAACAAGGAAAAGGGTGAGCTCAACTAGCCCAAAGAAAGAATGTTATGACTAAGATAATATACAACAAATTATCGTTAGTCTCCAACAGGAAAAAAAAATCGATAGAATACAATGCATAACAAGTTTCGGATCAATATTCGCAGCTGAAAATAATAATTCATAGAAGAGTTACGTAGAGAATGAAATCTACTATAATCTATGAATTTAATACCATCATCATCACTATTTTATCCTCCTAACATCAATCAATATTCATCTCAAATCAAATATTCATCTTTGCACTACTGTGCCAAAGATATTCATCAATCGGTCATGTTCATCTCAACACTGCTCATCTTTGCACTAAAGGCCAAAGATATTCATCAATCGGTCATGTTCATCTCAACACTGCTCATCTTTTGCACTAAAGGCCAAAGATATTCATCGATCGGTCATGTTCATTTAAACACTGCTCATCTTTGCACTACAGCCGAAGATATTCTTCAAAATCATTCATCTTTGCACTACAGCCAAAGATATTCAATAATATCATCATTTAAGACCGAGGATGATGAAAATATTTTTAAAGAACGAATCCAAAGAAACAAAATGACAAGGATTAAGGATTAAGGATTCGTACTTTGTTTTATCCATGTCCAACAATACCTCAAAAATAATCATAGTGGTGTAAAATTCAAGAATGATCAAAACATGGATACAATCAAAGCTAGTATCCGAATAGATTTTTTGGACGAAAAGAAGAATTTTTCATTTTTCTATGAATAGTGCCGTATTAAGTGAATAATGTCAGATCGTGAATAGTCTTGAGTATACGTGAATAATAACTCCGACACCAAAAGATAGAAATTCCACAAAAAAACATCTTCACGCTTCATGAATAGTACCCGTGAATAGTAACTCGTGAATAGTAACTCATGAATAGTAACTCGTGAATAGTAACTCATGAATAGTAACCCCGACATGAAAAAAATTCCAAATTTGATAAAAAGTACCAACCAATATTTCAAGGATAATGATATTGAAGAATTAATATCATTTGAGAAGAAAATAACATCCCTTACCTCAAAGAATCAAGATTTCCGGAAGGAAAGGTCGGAAGTGATCTTTGAATGAAACTTCGTCTTGACAAAGAACTCTCAAAGTATCTAAATACTCACAAAATACGCCAATAATATAGAGAGAAAGAGAGAAAACTTTGTTTCTGGTGTGATTTTCAATTCTAACTTAGCCCTCTATTTATAGAAAAATGTTAGCCTGCCGAAGCAGACTTGACCTACTACCTGATGGCTTTACCTGCTACTATTGCCACCCACCACATTTGAAATAAAATTCAGCACATTTCTTCACCAACCACAAGTGGGGCCCACTCAATTCTAGAATTTTCCACCAAAATCAATTATAAACCTAATTTCCGAATCCGACACCTCTTAAAATTCACAACAAATCATTCAAGCATTTTAACGGTTCAAAATTTGTGGACATATACTCAACTTATATATGTATAACATACCCAAAAATTACCACAATCCAACTATCGGATTAAAAATTATAACCCCAAGAATATATCTCAAAACCCCCGATTTGATTTTTAATACCTCCAATCCGATAAAATACTGATAAAACACCTCAACATTAATTCCTTCATTAATAACCACATAAATAAATCCATCATTTATATTCATATAAAATAAATATTTCCTTATCATATGAATCAATAATTAATTATTCACAAATAATATTACGTAATCACATTTATGATGACCAGTCGTTCCCGGAAAGAGGGGCTTTCCAATAAGGATCTCTCCATCTTGGCGCCAAGCAATTAGGTGACCAAACCTCTCCTTAGACGAACTTTCTAGACATTGCCAATAATGTTATCTAATAATATTATTCAAATAATATGAATTATTGATCCGATAATGGGAAATCACTTGTGCGATGACAATTATTGAAACAAAGAATAATATAAAATACCAACGCAGACGAATTATTGAATCAATAAAATAAACTATTGAATAAGAATTCACCGTAATAATTATTGAGTAGTGCCTTCTTACGTAAGGATCAATAATTCAACAATACTGTAATAATAATACCGTACTCTTTCTCATGCAACCACGCATATTACTATATTTTAACCAACGGGTATTCCAACAGATTTAACTGTAAATAACTACTACGCCAGTTATTTATAACCACCCAAACTTTATCGCTTTCCTCATCCAATCGCTTTCCGTTATGGGGCCCACACATGGTCAGTGTCTTGGTTATACGAATATTCCCCACAAAGATTTAATATTCCACGACCAAACGAATATTCCCCGACAACAATGAATATTTTATAACCACTTGCTTATTTTGAAATATTTATGATTTAACCCTTAACTATCCACATTAATCAAATCAACCCTTACTATTTCAAAATAATAAATAAAGGAAATTCCTTTTATTTAAAAAATTTCGGTCTTACAACCTCCCTCCTTATGAAATTTCGTCCTCGAAATTGACGTGTGACGTACGGTGTTTCAAAAGGTAAAGATACCTCGCTTTCATTTTCGCTTCCAACTCCCGTGTCATTTCCTCAATAAGATGGTTTCTCCATAAAACTTTAACTTATGGTATAACCTCGGACATAGGTCATGTTCTTTCCTCTACAAAATCTTGATAGGTACCTCCTCGTCGTTAAGTCTTCTACTATCTCGTCCGGCTTCTAACTCAATGACGTGTTTCGGTTGTCCACATATTTACGTAACATCGATACGTGAAAAACGCGTTATGAACACGTCATACTTGGTGGTAAACGAGTCTATAGGCCACGCCCTATTCGATCGAGAATTTCAACCGGATTAATAAATCGAAGGTTTGAGCTTTCCTCCCTCACCGATTCTCGCTTTTAAAATAACAACTTCTTGCACCTCCTTCTTCAAATTCATCACTTCCGGTGTAGTTGCTTGAAATAACTTTAACTTTATCGATTAAAGTCGATTATACTCAGATATCATCACGCATCAGATATCATCACGTGGGTACCTAGAGTTTTCATCTCCATCTCTATTATTTGTATATTATACTGAAATGAGTCTTTGACAATATTGTACTCGTGATTTGTATACGATCTTTCTACTCAACATGTCACTACCACGTTCGCTTTTCCGTGATAGCATGGTCGAACATATCTTTGAAATGAGTCTCCTCTTGAGTTCTTCAAGCTCTTCCCACATTCCTTGCTCCATTCAATTTTGTATCTCTACGAGTCAGCTACGTTAATGGAATAGCGATTCGAGAATATCCTTCAACGAATCTCCGATAATAACCAACTAAAGCCTGTAAAGCTACGTATTTCGATTCATCGACTTAGGTTGCTTCTCAATCGTGACTCATATCCCAATCTTGGATAAAGACGTCACAATGACACCTATCGCTTTACTATCGCATCGAATATGACGCCCCTACAAAGAGTAGTGGCTTAGGTGAATTCCACAAAGGAAGTCACAAGATAAAGGCTCATGTACCAAATTCTATAGTTGAATTTTAACTCCTCAAGTTCAATAGAGCCATTCGATATGAGATTTTAGAAATGAGTTTTGTACTTAGGGTTCAAAGTCGATACAAAATTTAATATCGCCTTTGGGAGTAAAAACAAGAAATTCTTCAGAAATACGTCAGAAAAATCAATAACAACAGAATATTATTCAAATCGACGTGTCTTTATTCAAATCCATAACATGGACTAAGAAAACTTGACATCCGTAATAAACGAATGACTTCATGGCTTGATATGAAAATGTTTGACTACAATGGTTTGATTGCTTGAATTCAATAACGGAGTTGCTTAGGAATATGAAAACTAACAACCTTACAAAAGCAATCAATTTGGCATGATGAGTAGTTAACCTTAAAATCACATCAAAAGCAAATATCTCTATAGAAATAAGGTTAACGTGTAATGTGATAGTGCCAACTTGAATCAAGCAAGATTTTTAAACAACGGATGTAATGAAAGTTTCTCCTAACGAGTCTCCATAAATAGGTCAAAGTCTAATTTCTCCGTAGTCAAGTTCAAACGTTGAGCGCAAGCAAGAGAGATAAAAGAATGGGTAGAACCGTATTCTAGTAAGGTATAAACTTCGCAAGAATTTATAATTAACTAACCTGTGCTAACTTCATTCGGGTTCCTCGCATTTTGACCGGCCACGACAAAACGCTCTTCCAAGAACCGTTGACTTTGACTTTTTCGGGACATCCTTTTGAGTCACCATTCCCACCGGATCGGGTTTCGATATAATACAATCTCGAGCGATATGTCCTTCTTTTCCACAATTATAACATACCTTAAACTGCTAGGGGCGGTTTGGTGATATGTCCCTCTTCCGCATTTGTAACATACTGACCGATGGTCTTTCTCCTCCCTTGGAACCGGTTGCCACCGGGTGCCGACGCCTTCACATGGTTGTTGTTGAATCTCCTCTTTTTAAAATCTCCTCCCACTCGCTTCTTCTATTTTCATGGCCACGATTACCACCCGTAGAGTGGTAACCGCCTTATCTCAGTATTCTTCTTTCTCCATTGGTTATCGTTATTCGATGACCGCTATCTTCTAGATGATCCTCGGTTATGGTCCCTCGGTTGACACATACTCGTTATCTCGCTTCTAACAACCGAGCCTCGCTGACAACATCCGAATAGAGAGAAAATTTATGAGAAATGAGATATCGACGTATGCCGGGTTTCAAACCTCTCGTAAACATCAGCGTCATCGCTCCTCATTCTCCACCAAATGAGGTGCAAACTCGATAACTCCGCGAACTTCGCCTCGTCTTTGGGACACCGTCATGTTATTCTCGCTCCACCTAATAAACTCCACTTCTTTCATATACGAATACTTTCGTGGAAGTACTTGTCATTGAACTATTTCTGAAAACGCTCCCCACGACATCTTTGAGTGCGGTGAATGGGTACGCTTCACGATTCCCACCAAAGAATCGCCTCCCACGGAACATAAAAGTAGCGAATGGAACTTTCGTTCTTCGTGCATCCCAAGACATCGAATATCTTGGTAATTTGCTTGACCCATGTTTCCGCCATGATCGGATCTGCTTTCCCGCACTCGTGGTCCCAACTCTTTGAACCGCTTGGTCGTGACCACCCATGAATTACTATCATTTCCTCCTCGTATTTTGAGCACGAGTCTCCTCGTCGATTTTGCATGAATCGCAAAAAACTTCTAAACATCCCTCGCTCATCATCTCGCTCGTTGGTGTTATTCACAGAGGTACATTGCCAACTGTTGCACGTTCTCCTCGTTGTTAAGTACAGACATCTCCACGGTCTCATTTACACCACTATTAATATTCTCAGTCGACATTCTCAATTACTGTCATAAAACAAGGGTTAATTAAGGAAATCAATCACATAATATCCCTATATACTTGACCAACTAACAAATAAGCTTAGGTAGGACACACTAGCAAAGGATTTACTCGTCTCTCCTCCTAGTTCTATTCCCCGATCTCCGCCAGAGATCATATCCCTAAGCTCTGATACCAACTGTGACGACCCCAAAATAGGTCCATTCCATCCAACCCATTCTGAGTCGCCAAATACATGGTACAGAAACAACTACAACTTTATTATCACAACAATAAAATCATGAGTTTAAATACAAATATTATCTTCTAGACAATATTTATACTCAAATAAATCCTCATCACATTTATTGATACATTATTTTACAATAATGGTGAGGACTACTAAACAACTCTCTCTATAACCTTCATTCCATACCCCGACTAAGTACTCGCTACATTCTCGCCTCCCCGAGAAGAAAAATGGAACAACAAGGAAAAGGGTGAGCTCAACTAGCCCAAAAAGAAATGTTATGACTAAGATAATATACAACAAATTATCGTTAGTCTCCAACAGGAAAAAAATTTGATAGAATCACAATGACAACAAGTTTCAGATCAATATTCGCAGCCGAAATAATAATTCATAGAAGAGTTACGTAGAGAATGAAATCTACTATAATCTATGAATTTAACGGTCCATCATCAATATTTTATCCTCGTAACATCAATCAATATTCATCTCAAATCAAATATTCATCTTTGCACTACGAGCCAAAGATATTCATCAATCGGTCATGTTCATCTAAACACTGCTCATCTTTTGCACTAAAGGCCAAAGATATTCATCAATCGGTCATGTTCATCTCAACACTGCTCATCTTTGCACTAAAGGCCAAAGATATTCATCGATCAGTCATGTTCATTTAAACACTGCTCATCTTTGCACTACAGGGCCAAAGATATTCTTCGAAATCATTCATCTTTGCACTACAGCCAAAGATATTCAATAATATCATCATTTAAGACCGAGGATGATGAAAATATTTTTAAAGAACGAATCCAAAGAAAACAAAATGACAAGGATTAAGGATTAAGGATTCGTACTTTGTTTTATCCATGTCCAACAATACCTCAAAAATAATCATAGTGGTGTAAAATTCAAGAATGATCAAAACATGGATACAATCAAAGCTAGTATCCGAAATAGATTTTTGGACGAAAAGAAGAATTTTCATTTTTGGTGAATAGTGCCGTATTAAGTGAATAGTGCCAGATATCGTGAATAGTCTTGAGTACGTGAATAGTAACTCACACAAAAGATAGAAATTCCACAAAAAAACATCTTCACGCTTCATGAATAGTACTTCGTGAATAGTAACTCGTGAATAGTAACTCATGAATAGTAACTCGTGAATAGTAACTCATGAATAGTAACCCCGAGCATGAAAAAAATTCCAAATTTGATAAAAGTACCAACTAATATTTCAAAGATAATGATATTGAAGAATTAATATCATTTGAGAAGAAAATAACATCCCTTACCTCAAAGAATCAAGATTTCCGGAAGGAAAAGTTGGAAGTGATGTTGATGAAACTCAGATTGACAAAGAACTCTCAAAGTATCTAAATACTCACAAAATACGCCAATAATATAGAGAGAGAAAGAGAGAAAACTTTGTTTACGTGTGATTTTCAATTCTAACTTAGCCTCTATTTATAGAAAAATGTTAGCTACCAAGGCAGACTTGACCTACTACCCGATGGCTTTACCTCGCTACTATTGCCACCACCACATTTGAAATAAAATTCAGCACATTTCTTCACCAACCACAAGTGGGGCCCACTCAATTCTAGAATTTTCCACCAAAATCAATTATAAACCTAATTTACGAATCAGACACCTCTTAAAATTCACAACAAATCATTCGTGCATTTTAACGGTTCAAAATTTGTGGACATATACTCAACTTATGTATGTATAACATACCCAAAAATTACCACAATCCAACGGTTTGATTAAAAATTATAATCCCATGAATATATCTCAAAACCCCGATTTGATTTTTAATACCTCCAATCCGATAAAATACTTGATAAAACACCTCAACATTAATTCCTTCATTAATAACCACATAAATAAATCCATCATTTATATTCATATAAAATAAATATTTCCTTATCATATGAATCAATAATTAATTATTCACAAATAATATTACGTAATCACATTTATGACAACCAGTCATTTCCTTCTCAGAAAGAGGGGCTTTCCAATAAGGATCTCTCCTCATTGGCGCAGCAATTAGGTGACCAAACCTCTCCTTAGATGTAACTTTCTAGACATTGCCAATAATGTTATCTAATAATATTATTCAAATAATATGAATTATTGATCCGATAATGGGAAATACTATCAAATGACAATTATTGAAACAACAATAATATAAAATACCAACGCAAAGAATTATTGAATCAATAAAATAAACTATTGAATAAAAATTCATCGTAATAATTATTGAGTAGTGCCTTCTTACGTAAGGATCAATAATTCAACAATATCTTTATGCAATACCGGTAAGCATCTTGCAACCACCACGCCAGACATCAGTATTTTAACCACCGGGTATTCCAACAGTCTTAACTGTAACAACTACGCCGTTATTTATAACCACCCAAACTTTGTCGTTTTCCTCATCCAATCGCTTTCCGTTATGGGGCCCACACATGGTTTAACGTGGTTATGTACGAATATTCCCCGACAAAGACGAATATTCCACGACCAAACGAATATTCCCCGACAACAATGAATATTTTATAACCACTTGCTTATTTTGAAATATTTGCGTATTTAACCCTTAACTATCCACATTAATCAAATCAACCCTTACTATTTCAAAATAATAAATAAAGGAAATTCCTTTTTATTTAAAAAAATTTCGGGGTCTTACAAATAGGGTGCTTAGGTTAGAATTGAAAATCACACCAGAAACTAAAGATTTCTCTCTCTTTATCTCTCTATAATATCGAGCGTATTTTGTGAGTATTTTAGTACTTTGAGTATTGCTATACGGTGCAAGTTCTTTCAGCACTATATCCAGTATTCTAGTCAGAAGTACTATTCTTTCTGAGGTAAGAGATGTTATTTTATTCGAAAATGATATTATTTCTTCAATATTATTATGTCGAAATATTGGTTGGAAATTTTTATCAAATTTGGAACTTTTTCATGTCGGGGTTACTATTCACGAGTTACTATTCATGAGTTACTATTCACGAGTTACTATTCACGAGTACTATTCACGAAGCATGATGATGTTTTTTGTGAAATTTCTATCTTTTGGTGTCGGAGTTACTATTTACGTATACGACACTATTCACGTATACGACACTATTCACGAATACGACACTATTCACAGAATTTTTTTTTTTTTTCTATGTCCAAGATTGTCTGTTATAATTCCTATCTTTGATTGGATCTATGTTTTGGTCTTCATTCTTGAATTTTACTCCACTCTGATTATTTATGAAGTATTTTTGAACTTGGATTGTGTAAAGTACGAATCCTTAATATTTGTTCTTTTGTTTCACTAGATTCATTTTCTTTAAAATATTTTTCATCATCCTCAGTCCTAAATGATGATATAACTGAATATCTTTGGCCTGTAGTGCAAAGATGAATGATTTCTGATAAATATCTTTGTCCCGTTGTGCAAAGATGAATAGGTGTTTAGATGAATGATTTCTGATGAATATCTTTGGCCCGTAGTGCAAAGATGAACATGTGTTTAGATGAACATGACCAACTGGTGAATATCTTTGGCCTATAGTGCAAAGATGAATATTTGATTTATGATGTATATTGATTGATGTTACACGGATAAAATATCGATGATGGACTTTTAAATTCATAGATGATAGTAGATTTCATTATCTACTTAACTCTTCTAATGAATTGTTGTTTCCGCTGCAGTTGTTGATCTTAAACTTGTTGTCTATTGCATTCTATCAGATTTTTTCCTGTTGAAGACTAAGGATAATTTGTTGTACATTATCTTAGTCATAATATTCTTTACTGGGCTAATTGAGCTCACCATTTTCCTTTTTGTTCCATTTTTCTTCTCAGGAGATGAGAATATAGCGGGAACTAGTCGGGGTGTGGAGTAATGGTTCAAGACAGTTGTTTTAGTAGTCCTCACTATTTTGTAAAATGGTGTATCAATAATTGTAATGAGGACTTATTTTAGTGTGGATATTGTCTAGAAGACAATATTTGTATTTAAATTCACAGTTTATGTGTTGTCGTATTTTGCACGACAATTGTATTAATGAAGTTGTAGTTGTTTCTGTACCATGTATTTGGCAACTCAGAATAGGTTGGTTGGATTGGACCTATTTTGGGGGAGTCACAATAATCGTTTTGTTTTACAATCTCCTATCACCGTACTTTTAGTCTTTTGGACTCTATCTATTCACCACTACCGTTCAACTTTATTATCAGAGTTAGGGAACTCTGTATCTTATAACTCGCCGAGATTTGTCTTTGAATCTTACCGACCAACTAACTCTATTTGAGTTAGTACTTATCCTAATCACTACGATTATTAGTCTCAGATATTCCTACCTAAGGTTCATAACCTACATCTTTGATACCAACTATGAGGGCCCCGAATCCAGGTCCCGAATCATCGCGAATCTGGTACAATCATTCTATCACTATTACTATTTGAGAAAGATATAAACATAAATTGTTTATACATTAAACTTACACATAATCCCCAAGGTCGAGTAACCTTACTTAATACACAATTCATAACTTATTTAACTTATAATAACATTAATATAATACAATACTATTACAAATATAATCGCACACATTAATTTTAAGTTGGAACTGTCTTTAACCTTTCCTTGTATTCGACGTATTCGCCTTAATCTGCAATGGTTATCATGATATAGCAAGGGTGAGCATAAGATTGCCCAGCAAGTTTAAGTTTAATAATTTAACGATATATCATGATTGAAAGGATTTGAATAATAAGCTGGCTATAATTCAACAATATAATTGTGAATTATCACAAACAAACTTTTGACTGAACAAGTATTAAACATGAACAAATATATCTGGAACGAATGGTAATGAAGGTGATCAGCCTTTCATACCTGACTTATACATGCAATATGTACAGAGTACAATTCTACAATGTCAATCAATAATGATTATCCATAAGCATATCTGAATGAAACAACTCTAAGTAGAGTTAAGTAAAACTTGCCTGAACCGTTGATTACTGCTACACAATTTATAACGCTTTATCCGAAGACCTAATATTAGTAATATAGACCTCCACTATTAGAATAATATCATCACAATATAATACTATTATATATATAGATATACATAGAATAACCTAAACACATAACACATAATCCTATCAGTCTATAACACATATAAGACTCGGTATCAAGTCAAACTATTGCAGTCTGAGTTGAACCCGACACAAATCTGACATCCTGATGGTCTAGTCGGACTTTTATCGAGTCTAAGTTCAATTAAACTCTGCCTAATACTATTAGTCAAAATAATTTTCATAAGCTCGTAATAATTTTTAAATAATTATTATTATTTATCTTGATTTTTCAATCATTAAAATCGTATTTATATAATATAAATACCACAATGTTCTATTATCATTAATATCTATTTATTATCATATATTAATGAAATACATGCCATAATATTATAATATATTTATAATATCATTAAGTATTTTTAATACCTTAAAATCACCTTTATATGATTTTTAAACAATTAAATTCATTATTCGATAATTGTTATTAATATTTTCATGACAAAATATCAAAAGTTATATTTTATAACTTAAAATATTTTTATAATCCTTAAATCATTTTTATATGATTTATGAAACATTAATTCTATTTTTCCATAATTTATCTAATATATTTATTAAATAAACTAATTACCATTAATATTGATTAATTAAGCCCTGGTTGTGTGGACCCAAGATGGGTTGTGTGGGCGTCACACGTACAACTCACACAAGTCTTGGTTTATGAAAACATTTTTATTTGTTTCATTATTTCTTTTAAATATGCAAACAATGAGGTGATTAGGAGTCCTACAACTTCGTTCTAGTTCGTTTAGCATCAAAAGTAGCAATCATATCACTCTTGCATTCCAAACGATGCGTACAACTCACACAAGTTTTCATATAGGGAAACCCTCTTATTTGCTTCATTATTTATTTTAAATTTCCAAACAAAGAGGTGATTAGGAGTCCTACTACTTCGTTCTACTTTGTTTAGCATCAAAAGGAGTAATTATATCAATCTTGTATTCAAAACGATGCGTACAACTCACATAATTCTTCGTGTAGGGAAACCTTCTTATTCACTTCATTATTTCTTTTAAATTTGCAAATAAAGAGGTGATTATGAGTTCTACTACTTTGTTCTAGTTTGTTTAGCATCAAAAAGAGCAATCCTATCAATCTTGTATTCAAAATGATGCGTACAACTCACACAAGTCTTCGTTTAGGGAAACCTTCTTATTTGTTTCATTATTTCTTTTAAATTTATAATCAAATAGGTGATTAGGAGTCCTACTACATCATTTTTTTTCATTTAGCATCAAATGTAGCAATCATATCACTCTCGCATTTAAAATGATGCGTACACCACACACAAGTTTTCGTTTAGGAAAATTTTCTTTTTTGTTTCATTATTTCTCTTTAGTTTGCAAACAAATAGGTGATTAAGAGTCCTACTACTTCGGTCTAGTTTGTTTAGCATCAAAAAGTGCAATCCTATCACTCTCGTATGCAAAACGATGCGTACAACTCACACAAGTCTTGGTTTAGGGAAACCTTCTTATTTGCTTCATTCTTTCTCTTAAATTTGGAAACGAATAGGTTATTAAAATTCCTACTACTTCATTCTAGTTTGTTTAGTATAAAAAGGAGATATCATATCATTCTTGTATTCAAAACGATGCATACGACCCACAAAAGTCTTCGATTTGGGAAACCTTCTAGTTTGATTCATTATTTTTTTGAAATTTGCAAATAAATAGGTGATTGGGAGTCCTACTTCATCGTTCTAGTTTGTTTAGCATCAAATGAAGCAATCATATCACCCTCACATTCAAAATGATGTGTACAACTAACACAAGTCTTCGTTTAGGAAAACTTACTTTTTTGTTTTATTATTTCTCTTAAATTTGCAAACAAATAGGTGATTAGGAGTCCTAATACAACGTTCTAGTTCATTTATCATCAATTGGAACAATCATATCACTCTCGTATTCAAAATAATGTGTACAACTTACACGAGTCTTCGTTTAGGAATACTTAAACGAGTCTTCGTTTAGGGAAACTGTAAGACCCCGAAATTTTTTTAAATAAAAAGGAATTTCCTTTATTTATTATTTTGAAATAGTAAGGGTTGATTTGATTAATGTGGATAGTTAAGGGTAAAATACGCAAATATTTCAAAATAAGCAAGTGGTTATAAAATATTCATTGTTGTCGGGGAATATTCGTTTGGTCGTGGAATATTAAATGCTTGTCGGGGAATATTCGTGCGACAAATAAGCCGTATGTGTGGGCCCATAACTGAAAGCGATTGGATGAGGAAAACAAAAAAGTTTGGGTGGTTATAAATAACGGCGTAGTTGTTACCGTTAAGACTGTTGGAATACCCGGTGGTTAAAATACAGTAATACGCGTGGTTGCACAGTAGCACACGGTATTGCACAGTATTGTTGAATTATTGATCCTTACGTAAGAAGGCACTACTCAATAATTTTCACGATGATTACTTGCTCAATGTTTTATTTTATTGATTCAATAATTGCTGCGTTGATATTTTATATTATTGTTGTTCAATAATTGTCACTGCACAGTATTTCCCATTATCAGATCAATAATTCATATTATTTGAATAATATTATTAGATAACATTATTGGCAATGTCTAGAAAGTTCACATCTAAGGAGAGGTTTGGTCACCTAATTGCGCCGCCAATGAGGAGAGATCCTTATTGAAAGCCCCTCTTTCTGAGGAGCTACCGGTTGTCATAATTGTGATTCTCGTAATATTATTTGTGAATAATTAATTATTGATTCATATGATAAAGAAATATTTATTTTATGTGGATATAAATGATGGATTTATTTATGTGGTTATAAATGAAGAAATTATTGTTAAGGTGTTGTATCGATATTTTATCGGATTGAGGTGTTAAAAATCAAATCAGGGGTTTTGAGATATATTGCGGGGGTTATAATTTTTAATCCGACCGTTGGATTGTGGTAATTTTTGGGTATGTTATACATACATAAGTTGAGTATATGTCCACAAATTTTGAACCGTTAAAAATGCACGAATGATTTGTTGTGAATTTTAAGAGGTGTCGGATTCGGAAATTAGGGTTATAATTGATTTTGGTGGAAAATTCTAGAATTGAGTGGGCCCCACTTGTGGTTGGTGAAGAAATGTGCTGAATTTTATTTCAAATGTGGTGGGTGGCAATAGTAGCAGGTAAAGCCATCAGGTAGTAGGTCAAGTCTGCTTCGGCGGGCTAACATTTTTCTATAAATAGAGGGCTAAGTTAGAATTGAAAATCACACCAGAAACAAAGTTTTCTCTCTTTCTCTCTCTATATTATTGAGCGTATTTTGTGAGTATTTAGATACTTTGAGAGTTCTTTGTTGAAGACGAGTTTCATTCAAAGATCACTTGAGCCTTTCCTTCCGGTAATCTTGATTCTTTGAGGTAAGGATGTTATTTTCTTCTCAAATGATATTATTTCTTCAATATCATTATCTTTGAAATATTGATTGGAACTTTTTATCAAATTTGGAACTTTTTCATGTCTGAGTTACTATTCATGAGTTACTATTCACGAGTTACTATTCATGAGTTACTATTCACGAGTTACTATTCACGAGTACTATTCATGAAGCGTGAAGATGTTTTTGGAATTTCTATCTTTTGGTGTTTGAGTTACTATTCACGTGATACGGCCTTATTCACGTATACTGACACTATTCATTCACGAATCTGGCACTATTCAATCAAAAATGAAAATTTTTCTTTTAAGTCTAAAATATCTATTTTGGATACTAGCTTTGATTGTATCCATGTTTTGATCATTCTTGAATTTTACACCACTATGATTATTTTGAGGTATTGTTGGACATGGATAAAACAAAGTACGAATCCTTAATCCTTAATCCTTGTCATTTTGTTTCACTAGATTCGTTCTTTAAAAATATTTTTCATCATCCTCGGTCTTAAATGATGATATTATTGAATATCTTTGGCACAGAGTGCAAAGATGAATGATTTCTGAAGAATATCTTTGGCACCTGTAGTGCAAAGATGAACAATTTATTTAAATGAACATGACCGACTGATGAATATCTTTGGCCTTTAGTGCAAAGATGAACAGGTGTTGAGATGAACATGACCGACTGATGAATATCTTTGGCCTTTAGTGCAAAGATGAACAGGTGTTGAGATGAACATAACCGATTGATGAATATCTTTGGCTCAGTAGTGCAAAGATGAATATTTGATTTGAGATGAATATTGATTGATGTTACAGGATAAAATATTGATGATGGATCGTTAAATTCATAGATTATAGTAGATTTCATTCTCTACGTAACTCTTCATGAATTATTATTATTTCATTGCGAATATTGATCTCGAAACTTGTTATGCATTTGTATTCTATCGATTTTTTTCCTGTTGGAGACTAACGATAATTTGTTGTATATTATCTTAGTCATAACATTCTTTACTTGGGCTAGTTGAGCTCACCCTTTTCCTTGTTGTTCCATTTTTCTTCTCGTGAGGCGAGAATGTAGCGAGTACTAGTCGTGGTATGGAATGAAGGTTATAGAGAGAGTTGTTTAGTAGTCCTCACCATTATTGTAAAATAATGTATCAATAAATGTGATGAGGATTTATTTGAGTATAAATATTGTCTGAAGATAATATTTGTATTTAAACTCACAGCTTTTATTGTTGTGATAATAAAGTTGTAGTTGTTTCGTACCATGTATTTGGCGACTCGAGAATGGGTTGGATGGAATGGACCTATTTTGGGGTCGTCATCACGGTTGGTATATCGAGCTTAGGGATATGATCTCCGGTGGAGATCGGGGATTAGAACTAGGAGGGAGAGCAGTAAATCCTTTGCTAGTGTGTCCTACCTAAGCTTATTTGTTAGTTGGTCAATATATAGGGATATTATGTGATTGATTTCCTTAATTAACCCTTGTTTTATGATGCGATAATTGAGAATGTCATTGAGAATATTAATAGTGGTGTAAATGAGACCGTGGAGATGTACATGATTAACAACGAGGAGAAACGTGCAATAAGTCGGCAATGTACCTCCATGAATAACACCAATGGCGAGATGATGAACGAGGGATGTTTAGAAGTTTTTTGCGATTCATGCAAAATCGAGACGAGGAGACTCGTGCTCAAAATACTGAGGAGAAATGATAGTTCATGGGTGGTCACAACCCAGCGGCTTCAAAGAGTTGGGACCACCGAGTGCAGGAAAAGCGAGATCCGATCATGCCGGAAAACATGGGTCAAGCAAATTACCAAGATATTCGATGTCTTGGGATGCACGAAAGAACGAAAAGTTCCATTCGCTACTTTTATGTTCCGTGGCGAGGCGATTCTTTGGTGGGAATCATGAAGCGTACCCATTCAATACCGCACTCGGCGTGTCATGGGAGACGTTTGAGAATAGTTCAATGACAAGTACTTCCACGAAAGTATTAAATCGTATGAAGGAAGTGGAGTTTATTAGATCGGAGCGAGAATAACATGGCGGTGTCGATGACGAAGCTTCAGCGTTATCCGTGTTTGCACCTCATTTGGTGGAGAATGAGGAACGTGTGATGGCGATGTTTACGAGAGGTTTGAAACCCGACATACGTCGATATCTCATTTCTCATAAATTTTCTCTCTATTCGGATGTTGTCACGGGGCTCAGGTTGTTAGAGCGAGATAACGAGTATGTTCAACCGAGGGACCATAACCGAGGATCATCTCAAGATAGCGATCATCGAATAACGATAACCGGTGGAGAAAGAAGAATACAGAAAGGCGGCTTACCACTCTGGTGGTAATCGTGGCCATGAAAATAGAAGAAGCGAGTCCGGAGGAGATTTTAAAAGAGGAGATTCAACAACGACCATGTGAAGACGTCGGCACCAAAGTGGCAATCGTTCCAAGGAGGAGAAAGACCATCGGTCAGTATGTTACAAATCACGGGAAAGAGGGACATATTAGCCCAAACCGCCTAGCAGCTTTAAGGTATGCTATAATTGTGGAAAAGAAGGACATATCGCTCGAGATTATGCGATATCGAAACCTAGTCTGGCGGCGGTGACTCAAAAGGATGTCCCGGAAAAGTCAAAGTCAACGATTCACGGAAGAGCGTTTGTCGTGGCCGGTCAAAATACGAGGAACCCGAACGGGTTAGCACGGGTTAGTTAATTATAAATTCTTGCGATGTTTATACCTTACTAGATACTTAGGTTCTACCCATTCTTTTATCTCTTTGCTTTGCGCTCAACGTTTGAACTTGACTACGGAGAAATTAGACTTTGACCTATTTATGGAGACTCAGTTAGGAGAAACTTTCATTACATCCGTTGTTTAAAAATCTTGCTTGATTCAAGTTGGCACTATCACATTACTGTTAACCTTATTTCTATAGAGATATTTGCTTTTGATGTGATTTTAAGGTTAACTACTCATCATGCCAAATTGATTGCTTTTGTAAGGTTGTTAGTTTTCATATTCCTAAGCAACTTTGTTATTCAATTCAAGCAATCAAACCATTGTAGTCAAACATTTTCATATCAAGCCATGAAGTCATTCGTTTATTACGGATGTCAAGTTTTCTTAGTCCATGTTATGGATTTGAATAAAGACACGTCGATTTGAATAATATTCTGTTGTTATTGATTTTTCCCGACGTATTTCTGAAGAATTTCTTGGTTTACTCCCAAAGATCGATATTAAATTTTGTATCGACTTTGAACCCGGTACAAAACTCATTTCTAAAATCTCATATCGAATGGCTCCTATTGAACTTGTGAGTTAAAAATTCAACTATAGAATTTGGTACATGAGCCTTTATCTTGTGACTTCCTTTGTGGAATTCACCTAAGCCGAACTCTCTGTAGGGGGACGTCATATTAGATGCGATAGTAAACTTATAGGTGTCATTGTGACGTCTTATCCAAGATTGGGATATGAGTCACGATTGAGAGCAACCTAAGTCGATGAATCGAAATACGTAGCTTTCTAGGCTTAGTTGGTTATTATCGGAGATTCGTTGAAGGATATTCTCGAATCGCTATTCCATTAACGTAGCTAACTTCGTAGAGATACAAAATTCGAATGGAGCAAGGAATGTGGAAGAGCTTGAAGAACTCAAGAGGAGACTCATTTCAAAGACATGTTCGACCATGCCATCCTGGAAAAGCGAATGTGGTAGGTGACATGTTGAGTAGAAGATCGTATACAAGTCTGAGTACAATATTGTCAAAGACTCATTTCAGATATAATATACAAATAATAGAGATGGAGATGAAAACTCTAGGTACCCACGTGATGATATATACTGATGCGTGATGATATACTGAGTATAATCGACTTTAATCGATAAAGTTAAAGTCGCTTCAACTACACGGGAGGTGATGAATTTGAAGAAGGAGGTGCAAGAAGTTGTTATTTTAAAAGCGAGAATCGGTGAGGTGAGGAAAGCTCAAACCTTCGATTTATTAATCCATTTGAAATTCTCGATCGAATAGGAACTGTGGCCTATAGACTTGTTTTACCACCAAGTATGACACGTGTTCATAACGTTTTTTACGTATCAATGTTACGTAAATATGTGGACGACCCGAAACACGTCATTGAGTTAGAACCGGACGAGATAGCCGAAGACTTAACGTATGAGGAGGTACCTGTCAAGATTTTGGATAGGAAGGAGCATGTTCTACGCGCAAAGATCATACCACAAGTTAAAGTTTTGTGGAGGAATCATGCTATAGAGGAAATGACCTGGGAATTGGAAATGGAAATGAAAGCGATGTATCCTCATCTTTTGAAAATACCGAATCGTCGTCGTCCAATTTCGAGGACGAAATTTCATAAGGAGGGAGGTTGTAAGACCGAAATTTTTTAAATAAAAGGAATTTCCTTTATTTATTATTTTGAAATAGTAAGGTTGATTTGATTAATGTGGATAGTTAAGGGTAAAATACGCAAATATTTCAAAATAAGCAAGTGGTTATAAAATATTCATTGTTGTCGGGGAATATTCGTTTGGTCGTGGAATATTCAAATCTTTGTCGGGAATATTAAATGCGACAAATAGCGACCATGTGTGGGGCCCCATAACTGGAAAGCGATTGGATGAGAAAAACAACAAAGTTTGGGTGGTTATAAATAACGGTGTAGTTATTACCGTTAAGATCGTTGGAATACCCGGTGGTTAAAATACGATGTCTACGCGTGGTTTGCCGAAAGACACAGATTATTGCAGATTGTTGAATTATTGATCCTTACGTGAAGGCACTACTCAATAATTTTCACAAGAATTCTTGTTCAATGTTTTATTTTATTGATTCAATAATTCTTTGTGTTGATATTTTATATTATTGTTGTTCAATAATTGTCACTGCACAGTATTTCCCATTATCAGATCAATAATTCATATTATTTGAATAATATTATTAGATAACATTATTGGCAATGTCTAGAAAGTTCTATCTAAGGAGAGGTTTGGTCACCTAATTGCGCGCCAGTAAGGAGAGATCCTTATCGAAAGCCCCTCTTTCTGGGAGCACCTTTGGTTGTCATAATTGTGATTCTGTAATATTATTTGTGAATAATTAATTATTGATTCATATGATAAAGAAATATTTATTTTATGTGGATATAAATGATGGATTTATTTATGTGGTTATAAATGAAGAAATTATTGTTAAGGTGTTTTATCAGTATTTTATCGGATTGGAGGTGTTAAAAATCAAATAAGGGGTTTTGAGATATATTGCGGGGGTTATAATTTTTAATCCGACCGTTGGATTGTGGTAATTTTTGGGTATGTTATACATACATAAGTTGAGTATATGTCCACAAATTTTGAACCATTAAAAATGCACGAATGATTTGTTGTGAATTTTAAGAGGTGTCGGATTCGGAAATTAGGGTTATAATTGATTTTGGTGGAAAATTCTAGAATTGAGTGGGCCCCACTTGTGGTTGGTGAAGAAATGTGCTGAATTTTATTTCAAATGTGGTGGGTGGCAATAGTAGCGGTAAAAGCCATCGGGTAGTAGGTCAAGTCTGCTTGGTGCGGATAACATTTTCTATAAATAGAGGGCTAAGTTAGAATTGAAAATCACACGAAACAAAGTTTTCTCTCTTTCTCTCTATATTATTGAGCGTATTTTGTGAGTATTTAGATACTTTGAGAGTTCTTTATTAGATCTGAGTTTCATTCAAAGATCACTTCCACCTTTCCTTCCGGTAATCGATTCTTTGAGGTAAGGGATGTTATTTTCTTCTCAAATGATATTATTTCTTGAATATCATTATCTTTGAAATATTGATTGGAACTTTTATCAAATTTGGAACTTTTTCATGTCGGAGTTACTATTCATGAGTTACTATTCACGAGTTACTATTCATGAGTTACTATTCACGAGTTACTATTCACGAGTACTATTCATGAAGCGTGAAGATGTTTTTTGTGGAATTTCTATCTTTTGGTGTCGGAGTTACTATTCACGTATACGGCACTATTCACGTATACGGCACTATTCACGAATATGGCACTATTCATAGAAAATGAAAATTTTCTTTTTAAGTCTAAAATATCTATTCTGGATACTAGCTTTGATTGTATCCATGTTTTGATCATTCTTGAATTTTACACCACTATGATTATTTTTGAGGTATTGTTGGACATGGATAAAACAAAGTACGAATCCTTAATCCTTAATCCTTGTCATTTTGTTTCACTGGATTCGTTCTTTAAAAATATTTTTCATCATCCTCAGTCTTAAATGATGATATTATTGAATATCTTTGGCACAGAGTGCAAAGATGAATGATTTCTGAAGAATATCTTTGGCACAGAGTGCAAAGATGAGCAGTGTTTAAATGAACATGACCGACCGATGAATATCTTTGGCCTTTAGTGCAAAGATGAGCAGTGTTGAGATGAACATGATCGATTGATGAATATCTTTGGCCTTTAGTGCAAAGATGAGCAGTGTTGAGATGAACATGATGGATTGATGAATATCTTTGGCACATAGTGCAAAGATGAATATTTGATTTGAGATGAATATTGATTGATGTTACTGGGGATAAAATATTGATGATGGACTGTTAAATTCATAGATTATAGTAGATTTCATTCTCTACGTAACTCTTCTATGAATTATTATTTCCGCTGCGAATATTGATCTGAAACTTGTTGTCTGTTGTATTCTATCAGATTTTTTTCCCTATTGGAGACTAACGATAATTTGTTGTATATTATCTTAGTCATAACATTCTTTACTGGGCTAGTTGAGCTCACCCTTTTCCTTGTTGTTCCATTTTTCTTCTCAGGAGGCGAGAATGTAGCGAGTACTAGTCGGGATATGGAATGAAGGTTATAGAGAGAGTTGTTTAGTAGTCCTCACCATTATTGTAAAATAATGTATCAATAAATGTGATGAGGATTTATTTGAGTATAAATATTGTCTAGAAGATAATATTTGTATTTAAACTCACAGTTTTATTGTTGTGATAATAAAGTTGTAGTTGTTTCTGTACCATGTATTTGGCGACTCAGAATGGGTTGGATGGAATGGACCTATTTTGGGGTCGTCACAGAAACCTTCTTAATTATTTCATTATTTCTCTTAAATTTCAAAACAAAGAGGTGATTAGGAGTCCTACTACTTCGTTTTAGTTTGTTTAGCATCAAAAGGAGAAATCCTATAAATCTTGTATTCAAAACGATGCGTACAACTCACACAAGTCTTTGTTTAGGAAAACCTTCTTATTTGCTTCAATATTTCTTGTAAATTTGCATATAAAGAGGTGATTAGGAGTCCTACTACTTCTTTATAGTTTGTTTAACATCAAAAGGAGAAATTCTATCACTCTTGTATTCAAACCGATGCGTACAACTCTCACAAGTCTTCGTTTAGTGAAACCTACTTATTTGCTTCATTATTTCTTTTAAATTTGCAAACAAAGGGGTGATTAGGAGTCCTACAACTTCGCTCTAGTTCATTTAGCATCAAAAGGAGCAATCCTATCATTTTCGCATTCAAAATAATGCGTACAACTCACACAAGTCTTCATTTGGGGAAACCTTCTTTTTTGTTTCATTATTTCTTTTAAATTTGCAAACAAAGAGGTAATTAGGAGTCTTCTTACTTCGTTCTAGTTTTTTTAGCATCAAAAGGAGATAACATATCACTCTCGTATTCAAAACGATGCGTACGACCCAAAAAAGTCTTCGTTTAGGGAAACCTTTTTATTTGTTTTATTATTTCTTTGAAATTCGCAAACAAATAGGTGATTAGGAGTCCTACTACATCGTTCTAGTTCATTTAGCATCAAATGTAGCAATCCTATCAGTCTCACATTCAAAATAATGCGTATAACTTACACAAATTTTCGTTTAGGGAAATTTTCATTTTTGTTTCATTATTTCTTTTAAATTTTGAAATAAATAGGTTATTAGGTGTCCTATTACTACGTTCTATTTTGTTAAGCATCAAATGTAACAACCGAGAAAATTGAATTATAATGTAAATTAATTTTATTTGATTATATTGAATAAAATTATATTATATGTTTATTATAACGAGTAAGCGAGATGAAGGTCGTTCTATAACCTAGAAGGGATGTATGATCGTAGTATTCTGGCTAAATGCTAGAAATAAAGTGTGTGAATTTTCAAGACGAAAATAAAAGCTTTCTGAATTTTTTTTTGAAAACACTATTCATCCATTTCTGCTCGGGAATTATTTTTGAACTTCCGGGAAATACGTAACGATAGAATTTTAAGAAAAGATGGATTATGTAATAATAATTCAGTTATAGTAAACAAAGTTTTTCGCATGCGTACTCGATTCAAGAATGTTAGGGAAACTAAATATTTGAATAAGTAATGATTAAGTATAATAAAAAGGTTATAATACGGGGAAAGAATATGAGCATAATATAAGGTATTGTAAAAGTATATACGAAAGATAATACAACGTATAAAATGAATGTTATAGGAACTAGTATACGAGAAGAATACGAGAATTATACGTTAAAAACACAAACCATTATTAATGGACTAGTAAAGCTTGAATGTAAACTTTAGCAAGTCCAAATGAAAAATGATTGAGGCCCAATGACAAACTTAATCAAGGCCCAAAGATAATTTAATTCAAGCCCAAATTTAGGCCCAAATTAAATTAAATCTAAGCCCGAACCTAGAACCGAACTTGTAGATCGAACTGTTGGACCACTAGGTGGGTAATAACCCATGGGGGCCCCACAACCCCATGTGGTTGGCCAAAGGGAGGTGGCCAAGCTTCTCTTGGAAGTTTGGTGGAATAGTAAGGAGGTGGGACTTTTGACATTTTCCCCCACTTTGTAATTCTATAAATAAGAGAGATTTGGTTTCATTTGTTGGTTTTTCATTTCACTAACACTTAAGACATTATAGAGAGAGAGAGATATTCCAACTAATCAAGGAAGGGAAGAAGCTAGTTAAGCCTTTTACCAAGAACAAAACTCAAGAACGCCAAGAACACAAGAGGTAAAAGCATTTAAATCACTTATCTTCCTTCTCTTTTCTATTTTGATTTAGCAGAGAAGTGAAATTGGTGGTGTATGTATCATGAGGAGTAATAAGGATGGCTATTAGTGGACTTAAACATTAAAAACCATGTATCAAGTGAAATCATAATCGAATGATTAAGAACATAATGAAGAAAAACATGAAAAATTTAACACATATTTTTGATGGACAAGTTTTAAACCATCGTGTATAGGATTAGATGTTATATGCTTGGTTAGAATGATAGATGTTGAATAATGGAATGAATCCATTTTGAACGGAATAGAAATCTCGTATAACGAAGTAATGGCCAAATTTCGAAGAAAAGGCGATAAACGTTGAAATCATAGTTAACTAGGATTTCGTAATGGAAATGAAATGTTAATAACGAACCTAGAAAGCTAGGGTTTTGTGAAAATATTAAAGACCATGAAATTTATGAGTCATAGACTCAAGAACTGTTGAATCCGGACATCGTATGAACGAATTAATGATGAACGAGCGATGAATGCTTAAGAACATTAAACGAAAGAATAATGAAAATTTAATCAAGTGGAAACCTCGTTAACGAATTCAGAAAATTATTCTATCTGGAGGAAATCGTAGTATGAAAAATAAGTAAGAAATTGGCTTTTGAACGAACCATTTTCGAGCTATAACGAGCAAGTTACGTGCTTGGGAAATGAATGGCTTGAAAAATTGAAATTTTATTCCAAAGGAATAAGGGAGGCGCCGCAGGGCCGCCCAGTGAAGGATTTGGGGCGCTGCAACGTAGCACCGGATCCTAGCTACTAGAAATATACGCTGCAGCGCAACAATTAACAAAGGACACGGCGTCGCAGCGCCAGTCCTAGACCAAAGGCAGAGAAGAATAGTTATGAACATAAAAGAAAGGTAAGTTGATTGAAGGTGAATTATGACCTTAACTAAACCTAAAGTAACATCTTAAATGATGATTAAAACCTTAAGTGCAATAATTAAAAGTTAACAAAAGGTTACGAGAACGTAAACACAAAGTAAGTTTAGTAATACGGTAAACCGTATTCACGTCAAATAAATGTTTGAGAGTGCTTGAAATGTAATTACTCAAACATTGAAAAAATAAGGTTACTTATAACAATAAAATGTTATAAAGTTGTAATGAATATTAATTAACCTAAGGAATGATATTACGTTAACCAAATGGATAGTTTTACTGGGAAGAAGGAGAAGATAGGTTAATGACAATACTTATGAATTATATAAGACCTAACATGGTATGCTATGTGATTATGTCATGTAGAACCTATAAAGACTCGAAAGAAAGGTGAATTAACATTAGACGACATTGGAGGAAAGTTTTCTAAGCCATTGTCTATACTTTATTTTAGACAAGCTTTATGATTCATGTATTATATGCATGAATTGATTTAACGAAGAAGTCGAAGCCACTTACAACTCACACAAGTCTTCGTTTAGGGAAACCTTCTTATTTGTTTGATTATTTCTTTGAAATTTGCAAAGAAATAGGTGATTAGGAGTCGTACTACATCATTCTAGTTTGTTTAGCATCAAATGTAGCAATCATATCAGTCTCGCATTCAAAACGATGCGTATAACTCGTATAAGTTTTTTTTTTCGGGAAATTTTCTTTTTTAGTTTCATTATTTCTCTTAAATTTGGAAACAAAGAGGTGATTTACAGTCCTACTACTTTGTTCTAGATTGTTTAGCATCAAATAGAGATATCCTGTCACTCGCGTATTCAAAACGATGCATACGACCCACAAAAGTATACATTTAGGGAAAACTTCTATTTTTTTTATTATTCCTTTGAAATTTGCAAACAAATAGATGATTAGAAGTCTTACTACATTGTTCTAGTTCGTTTAGCATCAAATGGAGCAATCCTATCACTCTCGCATTCAAAATAATGCGTACAACTCACACAAGTCTTTGTTCAAGAAAACTTTCTTTTTTGTTTCACTATTTCTCTTAAATTTGAAAAATAAATAGGTGATTTGGAGTCTTACTATTTCATTCTAGTTTGTTTATCATCAAAATGAGCAATCTTGTCACTCTCGTATTCAAAACTATGCGTACAACTCACACAAGTCTTTGTTTAGAGAAATCTTCTTATTTGATTCATTATTTCTTTTAGATTTGTAAACAAAGAGGTGATTAGGAGTCCTACTACTTCGTTGTAGTTAGTTTAGCATAAAAAAGAGATATCATATCACTCTCGTATTAAAAATAATGCATACGACCCACAAAAATCTTCGTTTAGGGATACCTTCTAATTTATTTTATTATTTCTTTGAAATTTGCAAACAAATAGGTGATTAGGAGACCTACTATATCTTTCTAGTTCATTTAGCAACAAATGTAACAATCATATCACTCTCGCATTCAAAATGATGCATAGAACACACACAAGTTTTTGTTTAAGGAAGCTTTCTTTTTTGATTCATTATATCTCTTAAATTTGGAAACAAAGAGGTGATTAGGAGTCCTACAACTTCGTTCTAGTTTGTTTAGCATTAAATGGAGCAATCCTATCACTCTCGCATTCCAAATGATGCGTACAACTCACACAAGTCTTCGTGTAGGAATACCTTCTTATTTGCTTCACTATTTCATTTAAATTTGCAAATAAAGAGGTGATTAGGAGTCCTACTACTTCGTTCTAGTTTGTTTAGCATCAAAAGGAGCGATCCTATAAATCTGGTATTCAAAACGATGCGTACATCTCACACAAGTCTTCGTTTAGGGAAACCTTCTTATTTGTTTCATTATTTCTTTGAAATTTGAAAACAAATAGGTGATTAATAGTTCTACTACATCTGTGACACCCCCAAATCCGGGTACTTCAATTTCCACATGATTTGGTATTCACTATACAAACATCATATATCTATCTACCCATAATAAATGAAAGCATTAATAGATAGAAATAAATCCTCTCCTTAAGGAGTAACATCATAAAAATACATAAATCCCAGGTCATACTAACCTTAAATCTTAACTGCGGAAACATAAGCAATTAATAATCTTACACATCATTAACATAAGTCTAAAATAGAAATACATCATCACATAAAACAACAAGTTTTCATCACTTGTTAATCCTGCCCTTGCCTTTACGAGTAGAAGGCTCGTCGGACCTTTCGTTCTTAACTGCAAAGTTATTATTACGCAAGAGTGAGCATGATTGCCCACAAGTAAAAAAAAATGAAATAACAATATATAATAACATGCGAATGAATCAAAGACTTATGGAATAAAACTCAACTTTTGAATCAAGAATGAATAACACGAATCAAAAGATTTCTGAGGGTCATAAGACCTTGAACTATATCCTAGGTTATCATGGGTTATACTTGAAACCTTTAACAGATATAAGACTATAGACTCTTCTACTCGTACTTAGGGGGATCAGCCCTTAGTACCATACTGTACACAATATCTTAACGCTAACGCATAAGTAATCCTTATACAAGGTTGTTCATCTCAGTTTGACATTAGAGTTTGCACCAAAGGAAGTTTGGTTTGGATAAATCAATAAGGGTTCTGAAATTTATAACGTCATCAACTATGGACTAGTCGAATCAATAAGGGTTCACTAGTCTAACAAGGTTCAACAATAAATGATATTTAAATCGAATAACATTCTCAAGAGGTATACAATAGAACAAGTATTGTATAACAGAATCATACTTTGAAAAGATAAATAATCTTTAATATAACAAATTGAACTTGATTAATAATAACGAGAATTTACTCGAAGAAATTTATAAACTTGAATAATGATAACAAGTAGGGTTAGGAAACTTGCCTTCTGCGTAGATTACACGTTAATTATACACGTTCCTTAATTTAATCCTACATATAATTTTAATTCACAATACCAGTCAATTACATCGTAACTAGTCATTATAAGTTCATTCTTTTTGTCTAACTCGGATTATGACTTTACTTAGTTAAATTATCACACTTATGGTCACATAATATTACACTACATGAACAATAAGCTAACTATGCGTTCAATAATTCAATTCATACTTAAATGCGTTATTCACTACAAGGAAATTGGTCATTGGCGATGGGGTTATTAGCGACGGCACTGAACCCGTCGGTAATGATGTCACTACCGATGACAACGCCGTGGCTAATGAATGACGTCGCTAATACCTTTCCCCCCCAGGAAAAATAGGTGCGAAACTTTGGCAGTGGAGGGAAAACTTATTGGCGACGGACATAAAAATCATAGGCGACGACAGTGCCGTTGCTAATGACGTAATGGCGACGGGACTAGGGCGACGGGATACGCCGTCGAGAATGAGTAATGTATTTTAAAACCTTAGTTCGCGACGGCAACGTCTTCCTTTTCCTTTTTCCTCTGTGGTCTAAGTTTTTTCCTTTCCCTCTCAATTTGGTCGTTTCCCTCTCAATTGAAGACTCCATTATTTCACTGCCCAGTATATTCGCCCCTTTCCTCCCTCGCCTGCATCTATTACTTCTCCCTTTTTCCTCGCCACTGTTCACCGGCGGCGACGTACTGTTCTTCTTCAACTGGTCGGCCAATGTTCTTCTTCAGCTATCAAATTAAGAGTAAAGGTAATGTTTCTTTTCTTAATAGCCACTGCACATGATTTATTGCTCCTATTATGAAAATAAAATTCTATCAGTGTTAACTTTGATTTCATATTGGGGGTTGTTTAAGTGAGTTGAATATATGAACTTGATGTGGGTGATATTCATATAATGTAATACTTTTCAGTTTGTATAGCAACTTGTTGATTCATATTTATGGTTTTTATTCAATTCTTATTACTAGTTTAATTAGGGTATAAAACTTGAAGAAGTTTAGTTTGTTCATCCATTTAGTGTATGTAAACTGGTATATGGTTTTTCCAATGTGAAAGCTTTGCTCAAAGTTTTCCTTTTCTATTTACTTTATTTAATAATTGTACTAAAGCCATGAAATAGTGGTTCATTGTGATAAGATATGATTTCATTGTGATATGATATAACTTTTACTATGTATATGCAGTAATATGAACAATAATGTTCAGTCATTTTTACATGATATCAAGTGTGTGTTCTGTAAGTTCAACAAAAAGGCATGTATGATCATATTAATTAAGCTATGTTATGAGCATATATATAAATAACACTTGGGTTAATTATCTGTAGTTTTGTGTTATATATAAAGCTATATTATTTATGTGATTTGAAAAAGAGAAAAGAAGTAGTGGAATAAGGATAATGATTCTCAGAACTACTTTTATACAAGTATAATTGCTTGAAGGTAGTTCAAAAGCTTACGTAATTATAACTCTTGTTCTAACTCAACTATTAGATGTTGAAACTTCTGGTCTGGTTTCTCTGAGCTGTTGAAGGGGAAAAAATGAAACATACGAACCTCTATAGTTATTAACCTAGGTTCAATGTAGACTGTAGACCTGGGATCAATGTATAGAGGTTGCATTATATAATTATGTACTTGAGCTCTGTATTTGTCTCAACCAACAGTTTGGGGCTTAGTTTGTATATAAATGGGGGAGATTTAGGGGAAATTAAAGGGTCGTTTAGAATTTGGATAGCCTTTTTAAATCTGTTTTCAAAAACTAGTTGGCATTAAAAACACCAAAACAGATTGGCATTGAAGACACAATGCATTGCAGAAATGTAAAACATTTGTTTATAGTTGTCAAGTGTTTTTGAGTATGTTGCTAAGAAAATATGAGTAAGAGTAAAATATGTTGGAACACATTGGTTTATAGTTGACATTGTCAATTTTTTTATAATTATAAAATGACATAATCTTCTTAATTTATCATTACTATTCAGTGGATACTTCAATTTCTTGACATGTGCATATTTTCATATAGTTTAGGAAACTTAGAAACCCGTTTGAGATTCACTTAGTAGGAGTGAATCTCAAATAGTTCCCGTTTTGGGACTGTTCTTGTATGTTTCGATCTCACTTAGGTCGGTGTTAACGACTTGAGCACGTCTTTATATTTTTTGAATTTTACACGATATATATATCTTTTGATGTTCTTGGTGCATATTTAGACTACGATGTGTTATTCTATTTACGTGTACTTGAAGACCATGGGAGAGTCTTTGCCAAAATTTACGAAAAATATAAAGATGTGTTCAAGTTTTTACATCGATGAGGTGACACATCCGGAATGGGATAAAGCGACTTGACGTTTAGAGTGGGAGATGAAGTTAGGAAGCACATAAGCTTGCATATACATTAACTTGGAGACTTGATTGTGTTTGTCTAACTTTCCATATATATAGCGCATGTTGTCCGAGATGTCTGTTGATCGAAGTTGGATGGAACGTAGGGTAGCCACTGATAGGAGTGGGCTTAGCTCTGAGTATCGTAGTGGGGTTGAACAGTTTCTCAACTTCGCGTTTGAGCAAGTCAACGACGATGAGATCAGATGTCCTTATAAGAGGTGTATGAATGAAGTGTGGAAGGAAAGGAGTGATGTCATGTGCGACTTATTTGCGTATGGGTTCAAGCAGGGTTATACGACATGGATCTATCATAGGTAAACCTGGTTGGATGAACATGAATCAGAACCGAAATCCGAAGGTGACGAAACCTTTGACTGTACTAACATGATAGTCAAAGTAGCTGGTTCATACTTCTAGTGGAATACAGACAAGGATAGCAGTAGCATCGAGCAAGAGCCGAATGATGGGGCTAAGGGTTTCTATGAGTTATTGCATGAAGTAGCGACGCCACTGTATGACGGGCACAAAAATCACACTGTCTTATCTTCCGTGACTAAGTTCTTACACTTCAAGAACGAGCATGACTATAGCGAGAGAGGTTTTAATGAACTGTTAAGCATTGTGAAGGAGTGCTTACCTGCAGGCAATAAGTTACCGGAGTCGTACTATGATGTGAAGAAAATGGTCAAAAGGCTCAATCTAGGGTATGAGAAGAATGATGCTTGTGAGAATGACTGTATGTTGTATTACGCTGATGTCAATAAAGATAAGAGGTAATGTGATATTTGTGGTACAAGTGATCACTTGTGAACAATATGAAGAAAAAGGGAAAAAGGCGTCTTTGAGAAAGCTCTTACGTTACTTTCCCATTTCCCCGAGGCTTCAACGGTTGTTCATGTCAACATATACCGCTGAGGATATGAGGTGGCACTCTACACGAGACATAGTCGAAGGTCAACTGACGCACCCGAAAGATGGGCTTGAGTGGAAAATTTTTGATAACAAGCACCCCTCATTTGCTGAAGAGGTTCGCAATGTTAGGCTTTGACTTGCTACGGATGGGTTTAATCCGTTTAACGGGCCTTACACAAAGCCCTCCCCAACTTGGCCGGTGATTATTGTGGTGTATAACCTCCCGCCTTCGATGTGTATGAAAGATCCCTATATGTTCATGCCTTTAATTACTGATTTCAGGTGATATGAGTTCGAGTAAAGACATCAATGTATACCTCAGGCCATTAGTTGATGAGTTGAAGATGTTGTGGGAAAAAGGGGTTCAAACTTATGATGTATCTCTTAAGCATAACTTTGACATGAGGGCAACTTTACTGTGGACAATAAATGACTTCCCGGCGTTAGGAATGATCAGTGGATGGTTGACTCATAGGGGCTTGTCATGTCCCATGTGCATGAGGTATGTTAAAGCTATGTGGCTCAAACATGGGGGGAAAATGAGTTTCTTTGCAACATCCAGATAGTTTTTGCTGATTGAACATCGTTATCGACGGATGAGTAGACAATTCAATCGAAAAACAGAGAAACATCAAGTACCTGGCTGTCTTTCTGGGTCAGCAGTGTTGAGTTGGATTAGTTATTTGAAGTTTTCACCTCCAGGGAAGAATCACAGATTTGAGCGAGCTTTTGGTTACGGCAAGGTTCACAACTGGACACAAAGATCCATGTTCTTTGACCTACCTTATTGGGCTACACTCTGCATCCGTCATTGTTTAGATCCGATGCATACTGAGAAGAACGTATTTGATAACATTTTTTATACAGTCCTAGATGCCAGTGGTAGAATAAAGGACAACAACAAGTCGAGGCTTGATTTGGTAGAAATGAACATTAGGGAAGATCTATGGCTGTATCAGGAGGGTAGTAAGATGGTAACGCCTAAAGCTGAATATACTTTGACCATGGAACATTTGATATTGATATGTAATTGGATCAGTGGACTGAAGCTCCCAGATGGATATTCTTCGAATATAGCAAGGTGTTGTAAAGTCGAAGAGCTGAAGTTTCGGGGTCTCAAAAGTCATGATTATCACGTATTAATGCAGAAGATGATCCCAGTGGCATTTATCGACTTATTCTTTGAAGCGTGTGGTTGAAGCAATCGATGAGCTTTCTAATTTCTTCAGAGATCTATGCTTGACGGAGCTTCAGCTCAAAGACATAGATAAAATGGAGATGCAGATAGTGGAAATAATGTGCAAGTTAGAAATGATCTTCCCTCCATCATTTTTTGATTCAATGGAGCACTTGCATATTCATTTGCCATACAAAGCTAAGTTTGGCGGTCCCGTGCAATATAGATGGATGTATCCATTCGAGAGGTAATGACATTAATGTTTTTAATACGGTAATGACATTAATGTTTTTTGCTAACTTATATATGTATCACATAGGTATATGCGACGTCTAAAGCAAAAGGTGAAGAATAGAGCCCGTGTAGAGGGGTCAATTGCTGAAAGTTATGTTATGGAGGAACTTGTTAATTTCTGCTCGTTGTACTTTGATCCGAATGTTCAGACGAAGCACAATCGCTTACGTCAGAACGAGGTTGTTGCACACGAGGAATATGGAGAATTAACGACCTTTAGTCATCATGTACACTCATTCGGCGGTTAAAAAAGGCGATTCTTGACCGATAGTGAGTATGCAGCTGCCACATTGTATGCACTTGTCAACATAAATGAAGTAGCGCCATACATTAAGTAAGTAGTCATAACTATATATGTTTGGTGTAACTGTGTCAAGTTCCTTTACAAACACATTAAGTATATAACTGTGTTGCAGTCAATATAATGCTGAAGTACGTGAAGCGAATCCGAGTATATCGGACGGGGATTTGCAAAATTTGTGAAATGGACAATTTGTGCAATGGTTTAAAGATCATGTAAGTCTAACATTTACAAGTTCAATGAATCTACCATCATAGATTTATTCTTATAGCGTAATTAACTTTAGAATATGTTGTGTTAATGTACATTAGGTCCTCACAGACGAGTGACCTGATAATCGACTAAAGCTTATAGCCGACGGCCCTGAAAGATCTGTAGATACTTATACATGTTGCATTGTCAACGGTTACAGATTTAAGTGTTATGATTTGGGGAAGTCGCTTCTGCTGATTCTGGTTTTGTGGTGAAAGGTAGCTGATACGATAACATTTGGGATGACTGGTATGGACGTTTGCTAGAAGTTGTCGTTCTCAAATATTAGGGTCATAAAGAATTAAATTGCTTCAATTGTCATTGGTTTGATGTTGAGAATGGAGTTAAAGTAGATAAAAAATCAGGACGGGTGACTGTTAACGTTAAGTCAAAACTAAGACTCATGATTGGTATGGATGAGCCTTTTATTTTAGTAAGCCAAGCAACACTGGTGTACTACGCGCGGAGTGTTAAGACTCCTGCAAGCCCATGACATGCTGTTATAACCACCAAAGCCCGTGGTTTTCAAGGCATAGCTCCTCGTCCAGACGATGAACCTTTACAAGTCGAGTCTACTAGTGTCACACCTGCTAATATGACAATTATTAATGAGTCTAGTGAAGAAGAGGATGATGTTGTCGCTGTCGAAAGTGAAGACGAGGTTGTTGAAGAGGTAGATATAATTGAAGAAATCGTTGAGGATGACGAAGATGGTGATGACAACGATAGAGAAGATCTACTGCTCGAAGATGATGATTCTGATATTGATGGCTTTGATGATATAAATGATTAGGAGTATGTACTCTTTATGTCCTTGTAGTTGTATTCAAATGTAATAGTTGTCTCTTTTTAGTTATATCTGCATGTTGTATCCTTTTAGTTGTATGTGCATGATGATTCTGATATTTATGTTGTATCCTTTTAGTTGTTTCCGCATGTTATCCTCTTGATGATGATTTGAAAGTATATATCTGAGATATAAATAGCATACACCACACGGCGATCGTGGTGGGCGTCTTTGGTAGTTCGGTGCCGGAAGTGGAGGTAGTCTTTGGTGATAATCGGTAGGATCATCATCGTATAATTACTTGTTTTGTTGTTATACATCTTATTGTTTTTAATTTTATATAATATTGACATTATATTCGTTTATATAAATATTGTTGTATTTCACTACATAGGTGATCGACGTAGGCCTCCACGGGGACTAGCACGTGGATTGCTAGGGAATCCCCCCCAGGCGCCGATTATATGCCGTGTTGGGACTACTAGGTAATTTCATATTTAACATTATGTTTGTATTAATTATTTAGTTCTTATATATTCTTTGTAATTTGCAAATTTAATAATTTTAATTTTAGTATCCTTGACCGATTCTCTAGCCCGTGGATGAGGTGGGCGGATGTGGATGACCGCACACGTGGTCTGATTATTGCTGAGTTTAGGGTAAGAAGTCATTCATTCATATGTTAGTTTTAATTTGTGTTTTAGTCATTCATTTATTTACCGCTTTGCTTTATGTTGTCTACTAAGTAACTGCTGATATTCATATGTTGTACTGCCGAGATATTATCGCTTCGAGGATGGGCAAGAAGCCCACGACAGCACTGTATCTCGAGATGAATTGGCACAAGTGGGTCTACGACTAGAAGAAGAAGGCCCAGACCAAGATGGCGGATGGACAGACACTTAGAGATGTCCGGCCAGATTTCATTGGTGTTGCGGTGTGGGAGCAGATGTGCCTTATTTGGGAGGGCTAGGCGTTCAAGAAGATGTTGGCACATCGTATAGCTGCCCGATAGCAGAGTCGTCTCCCACAATGCACTGGGAGTCAGTTGTACGACCTCTACAGAGAGAGACTTGTGGTGAGTCTAAAGTACCGACCTTCCCGCCTCGAGTTTTGGTGGCACGCATACCAGAAGAAAGGTGACAGTGGTTATATCTCACCTGAGGCAGAGCGCATTGTGGTAAATAATTTAATTATTTTATTTAGTATGCATTTGATGACTTTGAAATTCTTTTGTATTTGTTTGTGTAATACTTGCTTTTCACCCATTTCTGTGTTTTTTCAGACACGGTTCGAGGACCTTTCTGTGGTCCGGAGCAGCCAGAGAGGTGACACTCAAGTGGCTGAGGATGAGCGTGAGGACGAGGAGATGGAGGACTGGCTGCAGGCTACAGGGGGGCCGAAGAAGGGTAGAGTTGTGGGCATTTCCCGTGTCCCAGCCTACACTAGAGTTCCTGCTGCGAGGTCTAGACGTCGCCCACCCACCGGAGGTAGTGGTGCTGCGAGTGGATCGGTGGCCACCCTTCATTATCTCGACGACTTCTTGTGGATCATGAGGGGGTGCATGGCGGCGGTGTCGTCGCGATCAAGCGCACCATCACGCAAGCGAGTCTACCAGCTTGCTCAGGAGGTTGTCCATGGCTCCATAGATCCTACAGCTACCACTGACGACCTCATGGGTGTAGTCTGGGAGGAGGCCATCCGTGTATGTGCAGTTGTCTTGGCCAACATCTTTCCTCTACATATTCGATAGGTAAAACTTATTATTGATGTATTTCTTTATTTGTAATTATATTGCTTATATAAACTGTCAAATAACTAGTTAACACGCGTAGGCAAACATAAACACAGGCAATAGCACCGCGTAGGCAATAGACACGTGTTACAACTGACGGGACTCGATTCCAATATACGGAGCCCGAGTTCGAGCCCCGTACGCCTTACTTGAGAAAACTTACGAAAATAGTCAAAAAAGAGACCAAAACCAGCCTCGATCATCCAGTTAACACACAAACATAGGAAATAGCACCGTGTAGGCAATAGACATGCATTACAACTGACGGGACTCGATTCCGATATACGGAGCCCGAGTTCTAGCCCCGTACGCCTAACTTGAGAAAACTTAGGAAAATAGTCGAAAAAGAGACCAAAACCCGCCTCGGTCATCCAGTTAACACGCAAACATAGGCAATAGCACCGCGTAGGCAATAGACACGTGTTACAACTGACGAGACTCGATTCCAATATACGGAGCCCGAGTTCGAGCCCCGTAAGCCTGACTCGAGAAAACTTAGGAAAATAGTAAAAAAAGAGACCAAAACCCGTCTTGGTCGTCTAGTTAACACGCAAACACATGCAATAGCATCGCTTAGGCAATAGAGATGCGTTACAACTGACGGGACTCGATTTCGATATACGGAGCCTGAGTTCGAGCCCCGTACACCTAACTTGAGAAAACTTAGGAAAATAGTCGAAAAAGAGACCAAAATCCGCCTCGGTCATCCGGTTAACACGCAAACATAGGCAATAGCACCGCGTAGGCAATAAACACAGCGTTAACCGACGGGACTCGATTCGATATCGGAGCCCCGAGTTCGAGCCCCGTACACCTTACTTGAGAAAACTTAGGAAAATAGTCAAAAATGAGACCAAAACCCGCCTCGGTCGTCCAGTTAACACGCAAACATAGGCAATAGCAATGCATAGGCAATAGACAAGCGTTACAACTGACGGGACTCGATTCCGATATACGGAGCCCAAGTTCGTGCCCCATACGCCTAACTTGAGAAAACTTAAGAAAATAGTTGAAAAAGAGACCAAAACCAGAATCGGTCGTCCGAATGACACGCAAACACATGAAATAGTACCGCGTAGGCAATAGACACGCGTTACAACTAACGGGACTTGATTCCAATATACGGAGCCCGAGTTCGAGCCCCGTACGCCTTACTATAGAAAACTTAGGAAAATAGTCAAAAAAGAGATCAAAAACTGCCTCGGTCGTCCAGTTAACACACAAACACAGGCAATAGCATCGCGTAGGCAATAGACAAGCGTTACTACTGACGGGACTTGATTCCGATATACGGAGCCTGAGTTCGAGGCCCGTACGCCTTGAAGAACACAAACTAAAATAATGTAAATATGTTTTCATTTTGACTTTGTTATTAATATTTTAATTTTGTAGGGTCTTGTTGATGAGACTCGTGGAGGTGGAGGTGGAGACACTAGTGATGACTGCTGAGCAGATGACGAGCAACCTCCTCCAATACAAGGCGATGATGACCGTCGAGTTGATGATGACGACCTCCTCGATCTGAGGTGATGACCATCGAAATGATGACACGGAGACAAAGCGACGGGTTGTAGTTAGTTTAGTTTATGTTATATTACGAGTTTTATGTATGTACTTATACGATTTTTTGAGTTATACATATGACCATTATATTTTTGATCTATATATTTGATTTGGATTACTATTTCAATGGTGAATTGTATGATATTAGCTTGATATTTGATGGTTGTTATTAGTTTATAACAGGTGTACATTTATATTTGTAAATGAACAGGGAAATTTTCAAAATATATATTGTCATTCTTAGGACGGGTTAACACACAAACACGAGCAATAGCATCGCGCGTGTAATGCAATAGACAAGCGTTACTACTGACGGGACTTGATTCCGATATACGGAGCCTGAGTTCGAGGCCCGTACGCCTTGAAGAACACAAACTAAAATAATGTAAATATGTTTTCATTTTGACTTTGTTATTAATATTTTAATTTTGTAGGGTCTTGTTGATGAGACTCGTGGAGGTGGAGGTGGAGACACTAGTGATGACTGCTGAGCAGATGACGAGCAACCTCCTCCAATACAAGGCGATGACCGTCGAGTTGATGACGAGCAGCCTCCTCCAGTATAGGGTGATGACCATCGAGCTGATGACACGGAGACAGGCGACGGGTTGTAGTTAGTTTAGTTTATGTTATATTCTGAGTTTTATGTATGTACTTGTACAGTTTTTGAGTTGTACATATGACCATTATATTTTTGATCTATATATTTGATTTGGATTACTATTTCAATGGTGAATTGTATGATATTAGCTTGATATTTGATGGTTGTTATTAGTTTATAACAGGTGTACATTTATATTTGTAAATGAACAGGGAAATTTTCAAAATATATATTGTCATTGCCGACGGGGGTAATGGCGACGACATTGCCATCGCAAATGACATATAGCAACATACATGATCTAAAGTCATTGCTGACGTCCATAAAAGGCATTACCGGCGGCCACGCCGTTGAGAATGAGGTTCTCATCGAAAAACTTTATGAAGTCTTTACCAACGGACTTGCCGTCGCTACAACTGTCGCCATTGACATTAGGTCATCGCCAATGACGCCCGTCGCTAATAACAATGATGCCGATGGCTGACGACGGGAACCGTGGGCGACCTGCAGAGGCGACGGCGTCATCGACGGTGAGATCTGATCGCCAAAGACCTCATCATGACGACACTATAGTCGTAAAGCGGCGGCGGCAGGCCGTCAGCGATAACGAGGTTTTTTTTGTTGTGATTGACATGTTAAGAATCTATTTTAACATCTCATTATACGTCTAACATATTTTTATGTAAATTAGATTAGGTTACTATCACATTCTTAGACTTGAATAATAAGGAAATATTCATTTACGGACATTACAGCGAGTGGCGCTCTGGCGCGCCAACTGTTAAACTTGTTCTCGGTCTTTGCGGTGCGGTGGCACTTTCTGACTTGCCCTTTGCCCATTGCAAGGCGGTGTGGCGCTTGATGGGTCTTAAGGCATGGAACTGGCGCCGCGACGCTGTGAACCAGTACCAGTTCTGCAATTCGTGAAAAATTGCAGAACATGTCCAAAACCTCCAATTAAATTATTCCTACACGAATTTAGACATACCCAAACACTGTAATACACATATAACTACTACTCAACCCTTCTAACATGATTTTAACAAGTTAAAACACATAATTAACAAAGATCAATACATGTAATTTTACTGTTCTTGATGTTCTTGAAAGTTTTTGAATACAAAACATAAAATCAACATCGCGGGTTAGTTATAACCCCGAATCTGTTCATTCGAAGTTTAATTCCTTCATTTTAATATACATAATCATATACAATGTAGATTTATGATACAACATATGATTTAACACCTAAAATTCATGCGTAAGGGCCATATGGCCATATTTTCTTACTCTATATTTTGAAGAAAATATATACGACATGTTTTTATGAAACTGATGTTATGGAATTATACAATATATATAGTAAAATATGATATGATGACATCTTATCACATATAACACATAATCTTTACTCTTTATTTTCAATTACAGAGCTTTTACAGAACTTGAAAGCCATTTTCTTATAAAACTTAAACAACGTAAAAGTAGAATTTGGGTTAAAGGAATTAGCCAGAGTATAAAGTGTAGATTAGAAGAGATGATCCTTTCTCAGTTGCTTGTTAAACCACACACTCACAATTTCCCTCAAAACTATCACTTTCTCTCTGAACAGTTTGTCAGACTTAAAAAAATAACATAAAAGACAATACGTATATAATTTATAATCGACGTTAGCTTGTGGTCGATTAACCAGATCATGGGTTAACTGCCCTCAACCTCCCCTAATGCCTTGTTTGACTAACCTTAAAAGAATTATAACCATTTAAATTAATAGATCTTTTATGCTATAGTTTAATTGTGTCACATCCTTTTATAAAATAAATCAAATATCTTATTTACTCTAAATTAAATAAAATATGAAAATTTATCATTAATTCACATAGTCACATAATTAATTTTCTCATAAATTAATTATGTCAAATTATTAATTCTCTAATTAATTATTAAAATAACATTATGCTTATTAAATATTTCATTTAATTCAATAAGCTCACATAATTACATAATTTGAATAATAAAATTCTCCACATTAATTTAATAAATATAACACCTATAATTAAAATAATCTATCACAACATCATCAATTAATTATTTAATCTAATAATTAAATCATTAAAAATATTTATTTAATTCAATAAATATTAAAATTAAATTAAAAAATTTCGTTTGTCACATCTTTCCCCCCTTAAAAGGATTCTGTCCCCAGAATCACGACTCAATTAATTCGACCCATTACATTCTCCCATCCTAACAAAGATTCTATCCCCAGAATCGCTTACACATAATTTAAGTAAATAAATGAGGGTAATTCTTCATCATATTCTCTCCGAGTTCCCACGTTGCTTCTTCAGCGTTGTGGTTCCTCCAAATTACCTTAACAGAAGGTATTACTTTATTTCTGAGAACTTGTTCTTTCCGGTCAACAATCTGAACATGAATTTCTTCATAGGATAAGTCTTTCTCAAAATGGATGGGTTCATATTCAATCACGTGCTTGTAATCGGGTTTGTAGGGTCGTAAAACTGAAACATGGAAGACGTTGTGGATATTCTCGAGTGCTGGAGGTAAGGCTACCTCATACACAACTTCTCCGATTCTTTACAGTACCTCAAAGGGTCCAATGAATCTTGGGCTTAATTAGCCTTTCTTTCTGAACCTGATCTTTCCCTTCCAGGGAGAGACCTTCAAGAACACAAAAGTACCCGATTCAGACTCAACATTTTTACGATGTGGATCGACGTATTTCTTCTGTCTATCTTGAGCTACTACTAGTCTTATTCGAATCACTCTAACTATCTCTGCTGCTGTACCAATTCTGGGCCTAGTAATTGCCTCTCACCAACTTCATCCCAGTATAGCGGAGTTCTGCACTTTCTGCCGTATAACGCTTCATAAGGCGACATGCCAATACTAGCGTAGTAACTGTTGTTGTAGCCAAACTCTACGAGCGGTAGGTGATCATCCCAATTTCCTTTAAAGTCCATTACATAAGCTCTTAACATATCTTCTAATGTCTGAATCATTCTTTCACTCTGCCCATCTGTTTGAGGGTGATATGCCGTACTCATTCGCAATTGCGTACCCATGCATTCATGTAGATGTTTCCAGAAGTTCGATGTAAAGCGCGGATCCCTATCAAAAACAATTGACACTGGAACTCCATGCCTCGAAATAATCTCTTTCACATATAACCTTGCCAACTAATCTAAGTTGAATCTGATTTTGATCGGAAGGAATTGTGCAGATTTTGTCAGTCGGTCAATGATAACCCATATTGCGTCATAGCCTTTCTGAGTTGTCAGAAGGCCAACCACGAAGTCCATCGTAATATGTTCCCATTTCCATTCTTGGATCTCCAACGATTGTAGCAATCCACTCGGCCTCTGATGTTCTGCTTTCACTTTCTGACAAGTCAGACACTTGGCAACACACTCAGCAACATCGCGTTTCAGATTTTGTCACCAGAAATGTTGTCGAAGATCTTGGTACATCTTGGTACTACTGGGGTGAATCGAATATCGCGAACTATGAGCCTCGCTCAAAATGTCTTCCTTAATCTCTGTTACTAGTGTACCCAAATTCTGCTCTCGAATCTCAGTATTCCTTCTTTATCCATCTTGAATCTCGGTTCAGTTCCTTCGGATATCTTCTTTTTCACCTTTTTAAATTCTTCGTCCTGAAGTTGAGCCTCCTTAACTTTATCTAGTAGGATTGTACCAATTTGCATCTGAAATAGCTTCTCATCAATTTCCACAGGATACTTCACTTCAAACTCCAGTTTCTCCATTTTTGAAAATAGATCCTCTTGAGCGATCATCATCATCAATTTCTCCCGACCCTTTCTACTTAAGGCGTCAGCAACCACATTTGCCTTACCCAGATGGTATAAAATCTCAGAGTCGTAGTCCTTAATTAAATCCAACCACCTTCTTTGGCGCATATTCAAGTCCTTATGTGTAAAAATATTTCAGACTCTTGTGCTCTGTATATATTTCACACTTCTCCCCATAGAGATAATGTCTCCAAATTTTCAAAGCAAAAACCACTGCAGCTAACTCCAAGTCATGGGTAGGATACCCCTTCTCATAATACTTCAATTATCGTGACGCATACGCAATGACTCTGCCATTTTGCATAAGCACACATCCAAGTCCTTTATGCGATGCATCACTATAAACAACAAAATTTCCTGTCTCATCTGGAAGAGATAACACAGGTGCTGTACCCAACCTCTTCTTCAATTCTTGAAAGCTTTCCTCACACTTCTCCGTCCAAACAAATTTCATAGCTTTTTCGATTAAAATTCGTTAACGGATTTACGTTCTTGGAAAAGTCTGGAATGAATCTTCTATAATCTATTACCAATCTAAGAAAACTTCGTACTTCCGACGGCGTTCTTGGCTGATCCCAGTTTATCACGACTTCGACTTTAGATGGATCTACCGAAATTCTGTCTTTATCAATCACATGACCTAGAAATTGTACCCGCTCGATCCAAAATTCGTATTTCAAAAACTTGGCATACAACTTTTCCCTTCTCAACGCCTCTAACATAAAATTCAAATGCTCTTCATGTTCTTCCTTGGTTTTCGAATATACCAAAATATCATCTATAAATACCACCACGAATTTGTCTAAAAACGGATTGAACACTCCATTCATTAAGCCCATAAATGCTACAGGAGAATTTATTAGACAAAATGACATTAACAAAAATTCGTAGTGACCATATCGTGTTCTGAATGATGTCTTCGGTACGTCCTCTGGTCTCACCTTCAGTTGATGATAACCACTCCTCAAGTCTTTCTTGGAAAAATATTTTGCTCCCTTCAATTGATCAAATAGATCATCGATCTTCGGTAATGGATATCTATTCTTAATTGTGACCTTATTCAGTTCTCTATAATCAATGCAGAGTCGCATCGTCTCGTCCTTCTTCTTCACAAATAACACTGGCGCTCCCCATGGTGATACGCTTGGTTGAATGTACTTCTTGTCCAGTAATTCTTGTAGTTGTACCATAAATTCTTTCATCTCCACCGGTGCCATTCGGTACGGTGCCTTTGATATTGGAGTCGTTCCTGGCGCCAAAACGATCACGAATTCAACCTCTCTATGTGGCAAAAGTCTTGGCAAATCATCTGGAAATACGTCTGCGAAGTCCCTCACTACTGGTATATCCTCTACTTTCAGATTTTATTTACGTCTGTCGACTATGTAAGCTAAATATCCTTCATAGCCTTGTCTTAACAACTTCCTGGCCTACATCATCATCAGACAACTCGCTTGTCTAGGCGAATTGCTACCATAAAACACAACCTTTGACGGAGTCATAAGGTTAATACGCTTCTTCTAGCAATCAATTACAGCCCCATAATTGAATAACCAGTCCATACCTAAAATAACATCAAATTCTCCAAGTCGAATAGGGATAAGATATACGTTAATGATATTACCCTTAATATCCACTCTACAGTTCTTATGTACGTACTTAACATGGATTATTTCTCTATTCACAATTTCTATGTTAATGGGGTATTCTAACTCATCCTCAGGAAATTCTAAGTTCTTAGCAAAGTCATCAGATATAAATGAACAAGTAGCACCCGAATTAAATAATACATAAGCATTAACTTTATTGATCGAAATGATACCTAACACCACATCACGAGACTGCATTGCATCCTGCACCGTCATGTTGAATGTCCTGGCGGTCGGTTGGTTGGTTGCGGTTTGTCCTTTGATAGTCAGAGCACTTCCACCGTTGTTTCCTCTATTTCCTTCTAATCCTGCTCCTCCAGATCCCCTCTTAGGACAGTCCCTTGCAAGATGATCCTTTGAGCCACAAGTGAAGCACGCACCCTTCTTTGGGTTAGGACAGTTAGGTGCTATGTGGCCTTCCTGACCACATTTGTATCACACTCATTTACCCTTCATACACACTCCCAAATGAGCTTTCCCGCAGGTCGGGCACCCTTCAATCCTCTTCATCTGACCTCCTTGCTGATTTCCAGTTGATGAGTTGTCAGACCACATTCTCTTTTGATTATTATTACCACCTCCCGTGTTACTTCCACTAGCCTTGTTATTTCATTCACTTTCACTCTTCTTCCTCTTCTGATCCTGATTATATTTGGTTACTGCATCGCTTCCACCTTCAGCGAGTATGGCTTTTCCAGTACTCTAGGGAATGTCTTCAACTGAAACAACGACACTTTACTATACAATCAGGGCTTCAGTCCTTGTTCAAACCTTCTTGCTTTTCTCTCATCTGTGTGCACTTGATATGTGGCAAACCTAGCCAACTCATTGAATCTTACCGCATAGTCTGGTACGGACATATTCCCCTATTTTAACTCCAAAAACTGGACCTCCATTTGGTTCTGTGAGCTGGCCGGGAAATACATCTTGAAAAAATCTCCTTGAACCTCTCCCAGGTAATCACACCTTCTCCACGGACCTTATTTTTTTGCCACCAATAACTGGCTTCGGATTTTAGCATGAACGTTGCGTAGGCGGTTTTCTGGTCCTCCCTAACTCTGGCGACATCAAAAACGTTTTCCATCTCCATAACCCAAGTCTGAGATTCTATCGGGTTCATGGAGCCTTTACACTCTGGCGGTCCCACCGCCTTAAAATCCTTAAATGTAGTATTCGGTGGAGCTTGAGGTTGATTATGAATCGCTCCAGCTAATAAGTTCACAAATTGTTGAACGAGGTTAGCATTGGCGTTGTTGTTGTTGTTATTCATCGGTTCTTCTTGAGCTTGTTGACGGTTATGTTTTCTTCTCGATGGCATATTTCTGTTAAAAATATATGTTTATTAGGTTTTATCCAATTCTCTAAATAGTTAAGGCTTAACTCAACATTTAACACAATCACTTAACACATTTTCTCAAACAACTTGATATATTTGTTAAAATCGAAAGTTTTAACATTAAACGATAGCATCACTGCTATTTAGATCAACTATCCCGAGATAAAGAATCTACATGATTTAAAACATTAGAATATTCCTTTGTTTATAAACATATCAGAATTTACATCTAACACCAGATAAGTTTTTCACATAATTAAAAAATCATATCACTACTTGTTGAGGCGCTGAATAGCCTTGCTACGTTCCTCTTCCTTGACGCGGGACATCGTCCGACGATCTAGCATATACGATGGTAGTCCGTCGAACTGGATTTGGTACCTCATAACTCGATCCTGGGCCTCATCCATTGCATTTTGAAGTGTAGAATACGTCTCTCCAAGATTAGGCTTCTTCGCACGACAATCTTCTTCTGCAAGATCAGCACGACGTGACTCTCTTACCCAGCCCTCCTCTGCTATGATCAGTCTTTCTGATCTCTCTTTCAGTTCCTTCTTCAACTTCTCTATTTCTTCAGACTTCTCCTCGATTTGACCCTTCTCGTGAACCAAATCCCACTCCACGTTTCCTAGACGTGTGTGAAGAGTCATAACCTCCCTATCCTTCTGCTCGACGGTAATCTGCTGAATAATCACCCGCTTAGTCAGATCCTGAACAGTGTCACATAACTCTACGTTACGGTCATATAACTCGTCGTACATCTCAGCATCAATGGAGTTCGGTGGGAACTCCTCTTCTTCCTCTTCCTCCTCAGGGTCTTCCTCTGGATCAGTCTCAGGTTCATGCTCCTGACCAACAACAGTGATCAATGGAGATGGATCTCTATGTACCAACTACTCCCTGACAACATGAATATCTCAAAGCTCTTCCTCTATAGGTACTCGAGGTTCCTCCTCCCCAGCTCGACTAGCTCCTCTAACATCCGACATCCTGACAACAAAGTTTCAAGTTTTAGTTACTAAGTCATACTAGTGAGCACATAATTTAACACATAACACATAAAGTCTTTTATTATCTTCAATGAATTAAGAAATTCATTTCTTAGAACTCGATAAGTGTTTCCCATCACTATATTCTTCCTATAAGGCTACTACATAAGGTTGTTCCCCCACCTAAGGTTCATAACCTATAGGTTTGATACCAACCTGTGACACCACCAAATCCGGGTACTTCAATTCCCACATGATTTGGTGTTCACTATACAAACATCATATATCTATCTACCCATAATAAATGAAAGCATTAATAGATAGAAATAAATCCTCTACTTAAGGAGTTACATCATAAAAATACATAAATCCCATGCCATACTAACCTTAAATCTTAACTGCAAAAACATAAACAATTAATCATCTTACATATCATTAACATAAGTCTAAAATAGAAATACATCATCACATAAAACAATAAGTCTTCATGATCACTTGTTAATCTTGCCCTTGCCTTTGCTAGTAGAAGGCTCGTCGGACCTTTCGTTCTTAACTGCAAAGTTATTATTACGCAAGAGTGAGCATGATTGCCCACAAGTCAAAAAAATGAAATAACAATATATAATAACATGTGAGTGAATCAAAGACTTCTGGAATAAAACTCAACTTTTGAATCAAGAATGAATAACAAGAATCAAAAGATTTCTGAGGGTCACAAGACCTTGAACTATGTCCTAGGTTATCAAGGGTTATAGTTGAAACCTTTAACAGTCATAAGACTATGGACTCTTCTACTCGTACTTAGGGGGATCAACCCTTAGTACCATATTGTGCACAATATCTTACGCATAAGTAATCCTTATACAGGGTTGTTCATCTCAGTTTGACATTAGAGACCGCACCAAAGGAAGTTTGGTTTGGATAAATCAATAAGGGTTCTGAACTTTAGAACGTCATCAACTATGGACTAGTCGAATCAATAACGGTTCACTAATCTAACACGGTTCAACAATAAATGATATTTAAATCGAATAACATTCTCAAGAGGTATACAATATAACAAGTATTGTATAACGAAATCATACTTTGAAAAGACAAATAATCTTTAATATAAAAAATTGAACTTGATTAATAATAACGAGAATTTACTTGACGAAATTTATAAACTTGAAAAATGATAACAAGCAGGGTTAGGAAACTTCCCTCGTGCGTAGATTACACGTTAATTATACACGTTCCTTGATTTAATCCTACATATCATTTTCATTCACAATACCAGTCAATTACATCGTAACTAGTCATCAGAAGTTCATTCTTTTTGTCTAACTCGGATTATGACTTTACTTAGTTAAATTATCACACTTATGGTCACATAATATTACACTACATGAACAATAAGCTAACTATGCGTTCAATAATTCAATTCATACTTAAATGCGTTATTGACATATTAAGAATCTATTTTAACATCTAATTATACGTCTAACATATTTTTATGTACATTAGATTAGGTTACTATCACATTCTTAGACTTGAATAATAAGGAAAAATTTAATTTCTGGACATTCTGCAGAGTGGCGCTGCGACGCCACTGTTAGGCTTGTTCTCGGCGTGGCGACGCGGTGGCGCCATGGATTGGCCCTAAAGGCGCTGCATGGTAGAGAGGCGCTGTAGTGGTCTTAAGGCATGGAACTGCATTGCCGCGGTGAAGCGGTGAACGATACCTTCGCAATTCTAGAAAAATTGCAGAACATGGCCAAAACCTCCAAAAAAATTATTCCTACACGAATTTACACATACCCAAACACTGTAATACAAATATAACTACTACTCAACCCTTCTAGCATGATTTTAACAAGTTAAAACACATAATTAACAAAGATCAATACATGTAATTTTACTGTTCTTGATGTTCTTGAAAGTTTTTGACTACAAAACATAAAATAAACATTGCGGGTTCGTTATAACCCAGAATCTGTTCATTCGAAGTTTGATTCCTTCATTTTAATATACATAATCATATACAATGTAGATTTATGATACAACATATGATTTAACATCTAAAATTCATGCGTAAGGGTCATATGGCCATATTTCCTTACTCTATATTTTGAAGAAAATATATACGACATGTTTTTATGAAACTGATGTTATGGAATTATACAATATATATAGTAAAATATGATATGATGACATCTTATCACATATAACACATAATCTTTATTCTTTATTTTCAATTACTGAGCTTTAACAGAACTTGAAAGCCATTTTCTTATAAAACTTAAACAACGTAAAAGTAGAATTTGGGTTAAAGGAATTAGCTAGAGTATAGAGTGTAGATTAGAAGAGATGATCCTCTCTCAGTTGCTTGTTAAATCATACACTCACAATTTCCCTCAAAACTATCACTTTCTTTCTGAATAGTTTGTCAGACTTAAAAAAATAACATAAAAGACAATACGTATATAATTTATAAACTGACGCAGTTGTGGTCAGTTAACCAATCATGGGTTAATAGCCCTCAACCTCCCCTAATGCCTTGTTTGGCTAACCTTAAAAGAATTATAACCATTTAAATTAATAGATCTTTTATGCTATAGTTTAATTGTGTCACATCCTTTTATAAAATAAATCAAATATCTTATTTACTCTAAATTAAATAAAATATGAAAATTTATCATTAATTCACATAGTCACATAATTAATTTTCTCATAGATTAATTATGTCAAATTATTAATTCTCTAATTAATTATTAAAATAACATTATGCTTATTAAATATTTCATTTAATTCAATAATCTCACATAATTACATAATTTGAATAATAAAATTCTTCACCTTAATTTAATAAATATAACACCTATAATTAAATTAATCTATCACAACTTCATTAATTAATTATTTAATTTAATAATTAAATCATTGAAAATATTTATTTAATTCAATAAATATTAAAATTAAATTACAAAATCTTGTTTGTCACAACATCTTTCTAGTTCGTTTAGCATCAAATGTAGCAATCCTATCACTCTCACATTCAAAACAATGCGTACAACTAAATGAGTTTTCATTTAGGGAAATTTTCTTTTTTGCTTCATTATTTCTCTTAAATTTGGAAATAATGAGGTGATTTGGAGTCCTACTACTTCGTTCTAGTTTGTTTAGAATCAAAAGGAGATATCCTATCACTTTCATATTCAATATGATGTATACGACCCACAAAAGTTTTCGTTTAGGAAAACCTTCCTATTTGATTCATTATTTATTTGAAATTTGGAAACAAATAGGTGATTAGGAGTCCTACTACATCGTTCTAGTTCGTTTAGCATCAAATGTAGCAATCATATCACTCTCGCATTCAAATCGATGCGTACAACGTACACAAGTTTTTGTTTATAGAAACTTTCTTTTTTGTTTCATTATTTCTCTTAAATTTGGAAACAAATAGGTGATTAGGAGTCCTACTACTTTGTTCTAGTTTTTTAAGCATCAAAAGGAGATATCTTATCACTCGCGTATTCAAAACGATGCATACAACCCAGAAAAGTATCCGTTTAGGGAAACCTTCTAATTTGTTTCATTATTTCTTTGTAATTTGTAAACAAATAGGTGATTATGAGTCCTACTACATCGTTCTAGTTTGTTTAACATCAAATGGAGCAGTCATATCACTCTCGCATTCAAAACGATGCGTACAAACTCACACAAGTCTTTGTTTAGGAAAACTTTCTTTCTTGTTTCATTATTTCTCTTAAATTTGCAAAAAAAAATAGGTGATTTGGTGTCCTACTATTTTGCTCTAGTTTTTTTAGTATAAAAAGGAACAATCCTATCACTCTCTTATTCGAAATGATGCTTACAACTCACATAAGTTTTCGTTTAGGGAAACCTTCTTATTGCTTCCTCATTTCTTTTAATTTTATAAACAAAACCTAATTAGGAGCCCTACTACTTCGTTCTAGTTTGTTTATCATAAAAATGAAATATCATATCATTCTTATATTCAAAACGATGCATACGACCCACAAAAGTCTTTGTTTAGGGAAACCATCTAATTTATTTCATTATTTCTTTGAAATTTGCAAAGAAATAGGTGATTAGATGTGACACCCCCAAATCCGTGTACTTCAATCCCACAGATTTGGTGTTCACTGATCCACAAAATTACATCTATCTACCCATAAACAAAGGGGATAAATAAATTTCATAAGCATAATAGTTAATTCTCCCACTAATGGGTTACATAATCTCAAATATATCCCAGGTCATCTAACCTTTATTATTAAGTCTATTACATAAGCTTCATAAATAAAAAATAAATTAAATGTAATGTCATCTAATCAATCATTTTGCCTTTGCCCTTGATTTTGCTTGTAGAAAGCTACTTAGACTACTTGACCTCATATGCATTGTTTTGTCCAAGAGTGAGAAACCAATTGCCCACAAGAAGAACATTATACAATAATAGCTTATGAATGACAATTGATTGAGCTTTCAATGGTAATGTACTCTTACCGGAATAATAAACACTAATTCAAAAGCTATGAGTTAAAAGGAATAATAAACTTTTCAGTTAACAATATATATCAACATCAAAGGAATACACAGAGGGTCACAAGACCACGAACTATGTTCTAGGTTATCAAGTATTTCTACTTTACCCTTTAATGGTCTAAAAGACCATAATCATCATCTATGTCCTACTCTAAAACTTTCCATATGCATTAGTTTTAAGAACCGTTCCTAATCTTAATATCACTTATCCTAACCTTAAAAGCCTCTAACTATCAAATATACACATGAGAAAAGAATCACCTTTCCACAACATATACATTGATAGCGCGACACCGACATTCCAATGATTATCAATGTGATAAACCAAGTACATGCACCAAATCTCCGCCCATACAAAGGTTTGTACAACTTAGTCACCATACGAGTCCTCAATTGAAATCCCCACCTAACATTACCTTACTCTTAACTTATTTTTAACTTGCTCTTAACTTGCTCAATATGAATTCCGAGTATCACATTATCTATAACTCGTGAGTTTATCTTGTACTATATCATAGTACATTATCTTCATTGCATCAAGCTATAATTATTCAAACATTACAAACCATCTTTCTTTTATAACTTAAACAGATCACGTCATGATCTTATTCTATAATCATCTCCCTTAAAATTCTTTTCTTAACTTGTGATTGTTTTGTTTTACGATCCTTTTTCTTTCCTTTTTCATCATTTACGATTTCATTTATGCTTTTAATCTTACAGGCTCTGTCTATTCATCATTATTCGTTATCTTGGCTATTGGAGTTAGGTAAGTCCCATTTTTTTTATCTTTATATCACTTCAAGATTCTTCTTTGAATTTTCTTGTTTATATAACAATTCTTCCTTTAAGAATTTCTAAGTTCATTTAAATTACTCAACATTTCATTCGAATTCCACATTTTCATCATACGTATCCATTTTCTATACTTGGTACACATCGAGTCTGTAATAGTTTCAATACAGTACGCTGAGTGGTTTCCCACAAACAACCAACAAACTAGGTTCCGAGTTACTAGTTCGTATATACCTCCGCTCTATGAAGGAATCGTTTAGCCTAGATATCATACATCAACTATTAAAGAGTACGATTGTACCATAATTAGATATAATTTTTTATGCTTAACTTCTTAATCATTCTCTTTTTATAGACATTGTCTATTTATTATCACCTTACATCCTTATTATTGGATTTGGGTAACCCCACATTCATATTTCTTATAACTCTGCGAGATTCTTCTTTGAATCCTCTTACGCATGTTTTAATCTCTTCTTTATAAATTTCTTAAATTACTTCTTATTGTTCAAACTCTATTTGAGCTTATTCGTTCATTATCTTCACCTCTCTTTTCTAAGGTTATAGTCTAAGGTACTCTTACCTAAGGTTTCTAACCTATCATCTCTGATACCAACTGTAACGACCCCAAAATTTATACAATTCAACTATCGACTTCGGTCGTTAACAATACATTCAACCTCTAATTTTACATCATTAAACGATAATACAACCATTGAAATTTGTGGAATAATTAAAATTTTCTATTACAAACTATTCTCATTCCCAAAACCTTTAACCTTTACATCTAACTGTCTCAGAATCATTTAAATACTACAAAAGTTTACATCGCAAAATGATATTACAATTCAACATTAATACATTATTCAGAACCATAAACATGATTCAAATATTAATAACTCAGCCAAAGTATATAAATCTTCAAGTATCACATCTGATTCATATCTTTCAAGTAGCACATAACTTTACCTAAAATCTTTAACCTGCAAAAGTGGTTATTTGCAAGGTTGAGCTCGACAGCCCAACAAAATCTAACAGTTTTCATGCATCAAATAACACATAATAATATGCTCGATATACATCTCATAAACATTAGACTAACATAACATACATGTTGTAGTTCATATAACAAGTATAACGATTGAGTTCCTTACTCAATCAACATTCATTACTCAATCAACGTAGTCATAAATTGACTTTAACATTTTATACTTTCAACATTAATATAACACACCATGTTATTTGCAATAAAGTTTTCAAATAGTTCATCATCAAATTCACATAGAAAAAAGGAACTGAAAGACTTGCCTTGATCGTTGTTTACCAATAACAGCTTAACAGCTTACAGTTATCTGCACTTCACGTGCCCTACATAATTATATAATCATAGACATCAACTATTAGTCATATAGCAACGCATAGTAGTTGTAAATTAAATTTTACTCTATATCTCATAAGTCCGATGACATCCAACTTTGGATATGCTGTAAACATCATATTAACCTATTTTTAAAAGTTATTGGACACCCATTTTGGATAAGATAGACAGTCCAAAACAATGTTCAAAAAGGGCGTTCAACATTGTTTTTCATTCTTTCCCAGCTTTACCCTCTCTCGCTAAAATAGTCATTGTGACGTCCCCAAAATAGGTATACATCACCCATCTTGATTCACCAAATACATGGTACAAAATTCAAATACAACTTAATTATAAAACTTAAGCGAATAAAATCTACTATCTTCTATGATTTAAAAGGTTTTTCAACACTTTTACCGCTGAGACTCAGCTTAATAAATAAACCACATCATCCCTGCACTACGATAAAGGATATTCATTAGTATCACGACCAAAAATTTTCCATGCACTACGGGCCAAGGATATTCGTGTATTCATCAATGGTCATGATCATGCCAACAACTGTCCATCAATGCACTACGGCTAATGGGGACTTTTACCACATCATTTGTAACATTACGGTCATGATTATACCGAATAATTCCTGGTCAAAATCATACCAAGTCCATTTATGCACTACAGGTCACAGATAACTTTCAACATATTATAAACATGAGGATGATGACAACGATATAAGAATTCAATAAAACAAATTCAAGCATAAAGTTTTAAAGATTTATAATTTAATTTATCCAGAAATTAATAACGTCCAAATTGTCAACATGATACTGTTTTGTGCAGTAAAATTCAAGAATGCTCAGAAGAAATATTTCCATGAAAAGATACTGGATGAAGCGCAAATATCCATGATATTCTACTAATTTCATGGAGTATAGAAGCCAAAACTTTAATCAACTGAGTATAATAAAATATAAGAAACTACAAATGGATTTTTTCCCGCCATGCGGTAATCCACGTAGACAGATCATTTCCACAATTTAATAAGGAATGAATACAAAGGATCATTCACCATGCATGTGGTAGTCCACATAGACAGGATATTCCAACAGAATAATAAATCATGGAATAACAAAATAATTCACCATGCATGCGATAGACCGCACATACAAGTTATTCGGTAACGGGTCGAAATTATTGAGTCGTGATTCTGGGGATAGAATCCTTTTAAAGGGGGAAAGATGTGATGAACGAGATTTTTGTAATTTAATTTTAATATTTATTGAATTAAATAAATATTTTCGATGATTTAATTATTAGATTAAATAATTAATTGATGAAATTGTGGTAGATTAATTTAATTATATGTGTTACATTTATTAAATTAATGTGGAGAATTTTTATTATCAAAGTATGTGATTATGTAAGCTTATTGTATTAAACGAAATATTTAATAAGCCTATTAGTATTTTAATTAATTTAATTATTAACTAGAGAGTTAATAATTTGACATTATTTATTAATGAGAAATTTAATTATGTGACTATGTGAATTTATGAGAATTTATTATATTTTATTTAAAGTAAATTAAATAAGATATTGATTTTATTTTATGAAGGGTGTTACATTTTCAAACTATACGATAAGGTTTTATTAAAATAAAGGGTTTGAAATCTATTATGCTAGCCAAACATGGCACTAAGGGAGGTTGGGAGCAGTTATCCATGATAGGTAACTAACCTCCACAACGCGTCAGTTCCTTTTCTATTTATTTCATATGCCTTCTTCTTCTTCATTTTTCTAAGTTTGGCATAACATCACAGAGAGAGTTGAGAAATTTTTGAGTGAGAGTGTGAGTTGTGTGATTGAAGAGTTTGAGAAGGGTTTCAATTTGTCATCCTTATTCACACTACGCTTGGGTAATTCTCTCCAACCCAATTCTTATTTTACGTGTTTTAAAGTTTTCATGAATATGGCTTAAAGTCTTCTGTAAATTTTCTGTAGTTGGAAAGGGTAACAATTATGTGAATATATGTAATAATTTGAGTAGCATATCATGTTTTATATATATTGTATATGATTCCATATCATAAGTTTCATAATATTATGACTTGCTGTTTCAAAAATTTACAGAGTACGTTATATGGCCATATGGCCCTTATACGTAACTTTAATATGTCAACCATAAATGGTTTTGTAAAATTTATACTTGTATATGATTATGCATGCTAAAATGAACAAAAGGAAACTTGAATGGTTGGATTTGACCTTATAACGAATCCGTAGTATTAAATTCCATGTTTGTGTTCAAGAACATCAAGAACAGTACAATTTGCATATTTTAATTATGTAATTATATGTTTTAATGGGTTAAAATCACTCTTTAAGTGTTGGGTAATGATTATATATGAATTCTAACATGTGGGTATGTTTAATTTGGAGAATTAATGATTATGTAGTATTTATTTCATTGAATTACGTGTTCTTCGTGAATCGAAATTGAGAATCTGAGTGTCGCGATCATGGCGCCAACTCTAGGCTTCGAGACTCATGTTTATGGCGCCATCGACCGCATGATTAACGACCAAAGCCAAATGGCCAAGACCCAGTACAAAAGTGGCACCGCAGTGCAACTTAGCAGATTGTCTAGAAAATGTTTTTTTAAGCATTCAAGTATAGAAATGTGATAGTAACTTAGTCTAATGAATATAAAAACTTGTTAGACATATATGAGGTGTTAAAATTAATTCTTAACACACCCATAACACAATTACGTATGAATTGAACGATTGAATGCATAGTTAGCTTATTGTTCGTGAAATCTAATTTTGACAATGAGTGTGGTAATTGACTAAGTATAGTCATGAATTCGAGTTAGACAAAAGAATAAACTTACGATGTTTAGTACATTGTAATTGACTGGTATTGTGAACGTAATTGATATGTAGGATTTAAATCAAAGAATGAGTTTAGTTAAAGTGTAATCTACGCACGAGGCAAGTTTCCTAACCCTATTTGTTATCATTGTTCAAGTTTATTATTTACTTCGAGTAAATTCTCATTACTATTATTCAAGTTCGAATTGTTATATTAAAGATTGATTATTTTTTCAAAGTATGAATCTGTTATAAAATATTTGCCCTATTGTATACTTCTCGAGATTATTATTCAATTTAAATATCATTATTGTTGAACCTTATTAGACTAGCGAACCCTTATTGATTCGACTAGTCCATAGTTGATGAACGTTCTAAATTTCAGAACCCTTATTGAATTATCCAAACCAAACTTTTTTTTTTTGCGGACTCGAATGTCAAACTGAGATGAACAACCCTGCAAATGGATTTACTTATGCGTTAGCGTTAAGAATTTGTGCACAGTATGGTACTAAGGGCTGATCCCCCTAAGTACGAGTAGAAAGGTCCACAGTCTTATGACTGTTAAAGGTTTCAAGTATAACCCTTGTTAACCTAGGACATAGTTCAAGGTCTTATGACCCTCAGAAATCTTTTGATTCTTGTTACCCACTCTTGATTCAAAAGTTGAGCTTTTATTTCAGAAGTCTTTGATTTATTCGCATGTTATTATTTCATTATTATATTGTTATAATTGTGGGCAATCGTGGTCACTCTTGCGTAATAATAACATTGCAGTTAAGAACGAAAGAGCAGACGAACCTTCCACTAATAAAGGCAAGGGCAAGCTTAGCAAGTAATGAATATTGATTATTTAAGTGGTTATGTAATGATAATTAGAATTTATATTACTTAAGACTTATTTGTTTATTTTTCCGCACAGATGATTTAAGGTTAGAGTAACCTGGGACTTATTTATTATGTAGTTGATGTAACCCCATAAGGGGAGATTTATTATTATTTCTATCTATTGCATGGTTTGCATTTATTTATGGGTAGATAGATGGATGATATTTGTACAGTGAACAACAAATCCTGTGGAAATGGAAGTACCGGATTTGGGGGTGTCACAAGTTGGTATCAAAGCTGTAGGTTATGAACCTTATGTGGGGGGAACAACCTTAGGTAATAGCCTTATAGAAAGAACATAGTTATGGAAAACTCTTATCGAGTTCTAGGAAATGAATTTTTGTAATTCATTGAAGATAATAAAAGACTTTATGTGCTTATGTGTTAAATTATGTGCTCACTAGTACGACTTAGTAACTAAAACTCGAAATTTTACTGTCAGGATGTTTGACATTGGAGGAACTAGTCGAGCTGGAGAGGAGGAACCCCGAGTACCTACAGTACCGACAGAGGAGGAGCCCAGAGACATTCATGTCGTTAGGGAACAGTTGGTACGAAGGGAGTCATCTCCACTGATCACCGTTGTTGGTCAGGAGCATGAACCTGAGACTGATCATGAGGAGGAATTTGACGAGGAAGAGGAAGAAGAGGAGTTTCCACAACACTCCATTGATGCTGAGATGTACGACGCGTTATAGGACCGTAACGTAGAGTTACGATATGATGCCCAGGATCTGACTGAGCGGGCTGTTATTCAGCAGATTACTCTCGAGGAGAAGGAGAGGGAGATTTCGACTCTTCACTCACGACTGGGAAATGTATAATGGGTTTTGGTCCATGAGAAGGGTCAAACAGAAGATAAGACCGCAGAGATAGAAAGTTGAAGAAGGAATTGAAGGAAAGCTATGAAAGGCTGATCATAGCTGAGGAAGGCTGGGTAAGAAAGTCACGTCGTGCTGATCTTGCGGAAGAGGATGGTCGTGCAAAGAAGGAAAAGCTTGGAGAGACATACTCTACACTTAATTATGCAATGGATGAGGCCCAGGATCGAGTTTTGAGGTACCCCATCCAGTTCGAAGGACTTCCATCGTACATGCTGGATCGCAGGACGATGTCTCGCATCATGGAAGAGGGGCGTAGCAAGGCTATTCAGCGTCTTGATAGACAGTGATTGTATTAGTTTAATTATGTGAAAACTATTTGGTAGTTAATGATGTAAATTCTGATGTGTTTATAAACAAAGGAATATTTTGATGTTTTAAATCCCGTAGATTCTTTTTCTCGGGATAGTTGATGTAAATAGCAGTGACACTATCTTATGATGTTAAAACTTTTGAATTGAATGAAATGTCAAAGTTTATTTAAATTGATGTGTTAAGTGAATTATGATTAAATGTTCTAGCTATGCCTTAAATGTTTGAGGAATTGAATAAAGACCTAATAATCAAATATTCTTAACAGAATTATGCCGCCAAGAAGAAGACAACAACGTCAACCAGCTCAGGAAGAGTCTACGAATAACAACAATAATGCCAATGTTAATCCCGTGCAGCAGTTGGTTAACTTACTAACTGGAGCAATGAATAATCAACCTCAAGCTCCACCAAATACTACGTTTAAAGATTTCAAGGCGGTGGGACCACCAGAGTTTAAAGGTTCCATGAACCCAATCGAGGCTCAAACGTGGGTTATGGAGATGGAGAAGGTTTTCGATGTTGCTAGCGTTAGAGAGGACCAGAAGACCGCTTTTGCAACGTTTATGCTGAAGTTGGAAGCTAGCTATTGGTGGAAAACAAACAAATATCGTGGAGGTGAAGGTGTAATTACTTAGGAGAGATTTAAGGAGATGTTCTTCAAAATGTATTTCCCGACCAGCTCACAGAACCAGATGGAGGTTCAATTTCTGGAATTTAAGCAGGGAAATATGAGCGTACCTGATTATGCGGCTAAATTCAACGAGTTGGCGAGGTTCGCCCCGTATCAAGTACACACGGATGAGAGAAAAGCCTGAAGATTCGAACAAGGACTAAAGCCTTGGGTATACAGTAAAGTATCAATGTTTCAGATAAACACTTTTGCTGGAGTACTGGAAAAGGCCATCCTCGCTGAAGGTGGAAGCGATGCGGTGACCAAGTACAATCAAGATCAGAAGAAGAAGAAGAGTGAAGGTGAAGGAAATAACAAGACTAGTGGAAGTGGCACATGAGGTGGTAATTTTAATCAGAAGAAAAGGTGGAATGAAAACTCATCACCAGGGAATCAACAAGGAAGTTAGAAGAAAAGAATCGAAGCATGCTCGACCTGCGGGAAAGCTCATCTGGGAGTTTGTATGAAGGGAAAAAGAGTGTGCTACAATTGTGGTCAGGAAGGCCACATAGCACCTAACTGTCCTAACCCAAAGAAGGGTGCCTGCTTCACCTGTGGTTCAAAGGATCATTTGGCAAGAGACTGTCCTAAGAAGGGATCCAGAGGGTCAGGATCGGGAGAAAGCGGGGAAACAACAAAGGGAAATGCCTTAACTATCACCGGACCAACCATGAATAAAGCCACCGGATCGACCGCCAGACTTTCGGCATATGACGGTGAGGATGTAGTTCAATCTCGTGATGTGGTGTCAGGTATCATTTCGATCAATAAAATTAATGCTTATGTTTTATTTGATTCGGGTGCTACTTGTTCCTTTATATCTGATGACTTTGCCAAGAATTTAGATTTGCCTAAGGATGAATTGGATTACCCAATGAACATAGAAATTGCGAATAGAGAAATAATCCCTGTTAAGTACGTACATAAGAATTGTAGAGTGGATATTAAGGGTAATATCATGAACGTAGATCTTATCCCTATTCGACTTTGGGAATTTGATGTTATATTGGGAATGGACTGGTCATTCAATTACGGTGCTATAATTGATTGCCAAAAGAAGCGTATCAACCTTATGACTCCGTCAAAGGTTGTGTTTTATGGTAGCAACTCGCCTAGACAAGCGAGTTGTCTAACAATGATGCAGGCCAGGAAGTTATTAAGACAAGGCTGTGTAGGATACTTAGCTTACATAGTTGACAGTCGAAAAGAGAATCCGAAGGTAGAAGAGATACCGATTGTGAGGGACTTCGTCGACGTATTTCCAGAAGATTTTCCATGACTTCCACCAGATAGAGAGGTAGATTTCGTGATCGATTTGGCGCCCAGAACCGCTCCAATATCGAAGGCACCATACCGAATGGCACCAGTAGAGATCAAAGATTTAATGGTACAACTACAAGAATTACTGGACAAGAAGTACATTCAACCGAGCGTATCGCCGTGGGGAGCGCCGGTGTTGTTTGTGAAAAATAAGGACGGAACGATGCGGCTCTGCATTGACTACAGAGAACTGAATAAGGTCACGATTAAGAACAGATATCCATTACTGAGGATCGAGGACCTGTTTGATCAATTGAAGGGAGCGAGATACTTTTCCAAGATAGACTTGAGAAGCGGTTATCATCAACTGAAGTTGAGGCCAGAGGATGTACCGAAGACAGCGTTCAGAACGCGATATGGTCACTACAAATTTTTAGTAATGTTGTTTGGTCTTACGAATGCTCCTGCAGCATTTATGGGACTAATGAATGGTGTGTTCAAGCCGTTTTTGGACAAGTTCGTAGTGGTATTTATAGATGACATTTTGGTCTATTCGAAAACCAAGGAAGAACATGAAGAGCATTTTAGATTAACATTGGAAGTATTGAGAAGGGAAAAGTTGTATTCCATGTTTTCGAAATGCGAATTTTGGATTAAACGAGTGCAATTTCTTGGGCACGTGATCGATAAAAATGGAATTTTGGTAGATCCATCCAAAGTTGAAGCCGTGATTAACTGGGATCAGCCGAGGACACCGTTGGAAGTACGAAGTTTTCTTGGATTGGCAGGATATTATAGAAGATTCATTCAAGACTTTTCCAAGATTGCAATTCCGTTAACGAATTTAACTCGAAAAGCTGTGAAATTTGTTTGGACGGAGAAGTGTGAGGAAAGCTTTCAAGAATTGAAGAAGAGGTTGAGTACAACACCTGTGTTGTCTCTTCCGGACGATATAGGAAATTTTGTTGTTTATAGTGATGCGTCGCATAAAGGACTTGGATGTGTGCTGATGCAAAATGGCAAAGTCATTGCGTATGCATCACGACAACTGAAGGATTACGAGAAGGAATATCCGACCCATGACTTGGAGTTAGCTGCAGTTGTTTTTTCTTTGAAAATTTGGAGGCACTATCTTTACGGGGAGAAGTGTGAAATATATACGGACCACAAGAGTTTGAAATATATTTTCACATAGAAGGATTTGAATATGCGTCAAAGAAGATGGTTGGAATTAATTAAGGATTATGACTATGAGATTTTATACCATCCAGGTAAAGCAAATGTGGTTGCCGACGCCTTAAGTAGAAAGGGTCGTGAGAAACTTATGATTTTGACCGCGCAGGAGGAGCTAATTTCAGCAATGGAAAAGCTAGAATTGGAAGTGAAGTATCCAATGGAAATTGATGAGAAGCTGTTTTAGATGCAATCTGGTACAACCCTATTGGATAAAGTTAAGGAGGCTCAACTTCAGGACGAAGAATGTAAAAAGGTGACAAAGAAGATATCTGAAGGAACTGAACCGAGATTTAAGATGGATAAGGAAGGAATACTGAGATTTTAAAGCAAATTTTGGTTCCGCCAGTACAAGAAATTAAGGTAGAAATTTTGAGCAAGGCTCATAGTTCACGATATTCGATTCACCCTGGTAGTACTAAAATGTACCAAGATCTTTGACAACATTTTTGGTGGCCAAAATTAAAACGAGATGTTACAGAGTGTGTTGCCATATGTTTGACCTGTCAGAAAGTAAAAGCAGAGCATTAGAGACCGAATGGATTGCTACAACCGTTAGAGATCCCAGAATGGAAATGGGAACATATTAAAATGGACTTTGTGGTTGGCCTTCCGACGACTGAGAAAGGCTACAACGTAGTATGGGTTATCCTTGACCGACTAACGAAATCCGCACACTTCCTTTCGATCAAAATCAGATTTAACTTAGATCAGTTGGTGAGGCTATACGTAAAAGAGATTGTTTCGAGGCACGGAGTGCCGGTGTCAATTATTTCTGATAGAGATCCGCGCTTTACATCGAACTTCTGGAAATGTCTATAGGAATGCATGGGTACACAATTGTGAATGAGTACGGCATATCACCCTCAAACAGACGGACAGAGCGAAAGAACAATTCAGATATTAGATGATATGCTAAGAGCTTGTGTGATGGACTTTAAAGGAAATTGGGATGATCACCTACCGTTAGTAGAGTTTGACAACAACAGTTACCACGCTAGTATAGGCATGCCGCCTTATGAAGCATTATACGGTAGAAAGTGCAGAACTCCACTTTATTGGGATGAAGTTGGCGAAAGACAATTGCTAGGGCCAGAATTGGTACAGCAGACAGCATAAATAGTCAAAGTGATCCGAGCATGACTGATGTGATGCCCCCAAAATTAGGTATACATCACCCATCTTGAGTCGCCAGATACATGGTACAAAATTTAAATACAACTTAATAATATAACTATCGTGTATAATACGACAAAACATAAACTGTGAGTTTTAATACAAATATTGTCTACTAGAGATTATACAAACTCAAAAGGAGTCCTCATTACAATTATTATCACACTATTTCACAGAATAGTGAGGACTACTAATGCACCATCTTGGACCATCACTCTGTTCCCCGACTAGTCCCAGCTACGTTCTCATTTCCTGAAGAGAACAATGAAAGAAAGGGTGAGCTCAACTAGCCCAGTAAGAAATATTATGACCAAGATAATGCAGAATAATTTATCGTTAGCCTTCAACAGTGTTAAACTGATAAAATATAATAACTATCAAGTTTAACTGCAGTGAAACAAGAAATCCATTAGAAGAGTCAAGTAGGGAATAAAATCTACTATCTTCTATGATTTAAAAGGTTTTTCATCACTTTTATCGCTGGGACTCAGCTTAATAAATAATCCACATCATCGAATCACCCCTTCGCTTTTACTGACGAAGATATTCTTTAGTATCACGACCACAAATTATCTATGCACTACGGCCAAGGACATTCCTGTATTCATTAATGGTCATGATCATGCCAACAATTGTCCATCAATGCACTACGGGCCAATGAGGACTTTTATCACATCATTTGTAACATTACGGTCATGATTACACCGAATAATCCTTGGTCATAATCAAACCAAGTCCATCTATGCACTACAGGCCATAGATGACTTTCAAAAAAATATAAACATGAGGATGATGACAATGATATAAGAATTCAATAAAACAAGTTCAAGAATTAATTTATCTAGGAACCGATAACGTCCAAATTGTCAACATGATACCGCTTTGTAGAGTAAAATTCAAGAATGCTCGTAAGAATATTTCCATGAAAAGATCTTTGGATGAAGCGCAAATATCAAAGATATTCCACTAATTTCATGGGTATAAAGTCAAAGTTTTAACCAACCGAGTATAATAAAGAATGGAATAACAAAAGAAATCACCACGCATGCGATGAATCGCATAGGCGGAGTTATTCCAACAGTAATAATAAAGGATGGAACCCGGTCCCAGAAACATACGCATGAAAATTCGACGAATAATAAATAATGGAATGGAATGTCCGGCGTAAACGCATAGATAGGATATTCGGCGAATAATAAATAATGGAACCGTGTCCCATGTAACGCATGTGATCGGGATATTCCGACGTAATAATAAATAATGGAACTGTGTCCAGCGTAACGCATACACGAGATATTAAAACGAATAATAAATAATGGAACGAGTCCCACGTAAACGCATGTATGTGATATTCCGACGAATAATAAAGAAGAACGGGATATTAGAAGAATGTCACCATGTATAGGGTAGCCGCGTATATACAAAGTTATTCCAACGAAATAATAAATAATGGAATAATGTAAGTTCTCTTCATGAGTACAACAAATAACATCCCTTACGAGTACAACAAATAATATCCTTTACTTTAAAAGAAACCTGAATATAAGAGTAGGGAAGTAGCGAATACTTTTCTATAGGTTCTCTTATAATTCTCTCTCTGAGTTTCAATGAATTAAGTGAAGAAATAATGAATGAATGAACTTCTATTTATAGAAGAATGGACTGCATAGTAACTAACTTATGAACGGTCCAGATTGATTTTACTTTAAACGGACGATCCAGATTGGTTTACTATTAAAACTTAAAACAAGGATCCATACTGATTTATTATTAAAACTTTAAACCAGCGATCCATATTGATTTACTATTATAACTTCCACCAGCGGTCCATATTGATTTATTATTATATCTTCAACCAACGGTCTGAAAAATTAGCACATCTCCTCATGGAATGATATTGTACCCAAAAATGATTTGGACCAAAAATAAATATATCTTACGGGTGAATAGTACCCCTGAATAGTAACTCGTGAATAGTAACTCGTGAATAGTAACTCATGAATAGTAACTCGTGAATAGTAACTCGTGAATAGTAACTCATAAATAGTAACTCGTGAATAGTACTCCGACACGAAAAGTGTCCTGAATACCCAATTGAACAATATATCCTCCAGACATCAATTATACTAACACAAATAAGTCCAACACAATGGAACTATAAAATTCATCTTTAATCAACACGAACTTATTCATCATTAATATTATAATTCACAATATTTAACAACCAGTGCCGTTCCTGTGAAAGAGGGGCTTTAGATAAGGATTTCTCCTTATTGACGCCATTTAGGTGACCAAACCTCTCATTGATGTAACTTCTAGACATTGTCAATATTGCAAATAATAATATGAATAACTTTTCCGTCTCAATTATTGATTTAATAATATATCATATAATGCGATATAATCTTCGTAACAATAATTGAATTAATAATATGAGAAATATGATGCAAAGAATTATCAGAGCAATAATTGAGTATAGTGAGTGACTTCTCACGTAAGCATCAATAATCAATACTGGTAAGTATCTCTTTAACTACGACTACAGACATTCTTGTACTTTTTACGATAAGGTAGTTCAACAATTTTAACGGTAACACCTCCGCCGTTATTTTCATAAAGTATTTTTGTTGTTTTCTCAATCCAACAATAATTCCGTTGTGGGGTCCACCAATGATTGTGTCGTTGTACGAATATTCCATGTTAAAACGAATATTCCCCGACCAATCGAATATTATATAACAACTTGCGTACTTTGCAAAATTTATAAATATTACTCACAACTATAACATTATATCAAATCAATACCATAATATTCAAAAATATAATTCAAAAAAAATTATTCTTTATTCATAAAAGTTGGGGTCTTATAACTGGTAGCAGCTCAAAATAGATAGAAGAAATACATTGATCCACATCGTAAAAATATCGAATTTGAATCAGGTAGTTATGTTTTCTTGAAGGTCTCTCCTTGGAAGGGAAAGATCAGGTTCGGAAAGAAAGGGAAATTGAGCCCAAGATTCATTGGACCATTTGAAGTACTGAGAAGAATCAGAGAAGTTGCGTACGAGGTAGCCCTACCTCCAGCACTCGAGAATGTCCATAACGTCTTCCATGTTTCTGTGTTATGACCCTACAAAGCCGATTACAGGCATGTAATTGAATACGAACCCCTACATTTTGAAAAAGACTTATCTTACGAAGAAATTCCTATCCAAATTATCGACAAAAAAGAACAAGTTCTCAGAAATAAAGTAATACCTTCTGTTAAGGTAATTTGGAGGAACCACAACGCTGAAGAAGCTACGTGGGAACTCGAAGAGAATATGATGAAGAATTACCCTCATTTATTTACTTAATTTATGTATAAGCGATTTCCGGGGATGTAATCTTTGTAAGGGGGGAGAATGTAACGGGTCGAAATTTTTGAGTCGTAATTCTGGGGACAGAATCCTTTTAAGCGGGGAAAGATGTGACGAACGAGATTTTTGTAATTTATTTTTAATATTTATTGAATTAAATAAATATTTTTGATGATTTAATTATTAGATTAAATAATTAATTGATGAAATTGTGGTAGATTAATTTAATTATATGTGTTACATTTATTAAATTAATGTGAAAATTTTTTATTATCAAAGTATGTGATTATGTGAGCTTATTGTATTAAAAGAAATATTTAATAAGCCTATTATTATTTTAATTAATTTAATTATTAATTAGAGAGTTAATAATTTGACATTATTTATTAATGAGAAATTTAATTATATGACTATGTGAATTTATGAGAAATTATTATATTTTATTTAAAGTAAATTAAATAAGATATTGATTTTATTTTATGAAGGGTCTGACATTTTCAAACTATACGATAAGGTTTTATTAAAATAAAGGGTTTGAAATCTAGTATGCTAGCCAAATGTGGCACTAAGGGAGGTTGGGAGCAGTTACCCATGATAGGTAACTGACCTCCACAACGCGTCAGTTCCTTTTTCTATTTATTTCATACGCCTTCTTCTTCTTCATTTTTCTAAGTCTGGCATAACATCACAGAGAGAGTTGAGAAATTGTTGAGTGAGAGTGTGAGTTGTGTGATTGAAGAGTTTGAGAAGGGTTTCAATTTGTCATCCTTATTCACACTACGCTTGGGTAATTCTCTCCAACCCAATTCTTATTTTACCTGTTTTAAAGTTTTCATGAATATGGCTTAAAGTCTTCTGTAAAGTTTCTGTAGTTGGAAATGGTAACAATTATGTGAATATATGTAATAATTCGAGTAGCATAGCATGTTATATATATATTGTATATGATTCCATATCATAAGTTTCATAATACTATGACTTCTTTGCTTCAAAATTTACAGAGTACGTTATATGGCCATATGGCCCTTATACGTAACTTTAATATGTCAACCATAAATGGTTTTGTAAAATTTATACTTGTATATGATTATGCATGCTAAAATGAACAAAAGAAAACTTGAATGGTTGGATTTGGCCTTATAACGAATCCGTAGTATTAAATTCCGTGTTTGTGTTCAAGAACATCAAGAACAGTACAATTTGCATATTTTAATTCTGTAATTATATGTTTTAATGGGTTAAAATCACTCTTTAAGTGTTGGGTAATGATTATATATGAATTCTAACATGTGGGTATGTTTAATTTGGAGAATTAATGATTATGTAGTATTTATTTCATTTGAATTCTCGTGTTCTTTATGAATCTGAAAATTCGTAATCTAGAGTGTCGCATGCACGGCTCCAACTCCAGTGCTCGAGACTTCATGTGCAGAAGGTTAACGACCAAAGTCATGGCGCAGCCAAGACCCTATAAAAAGTGAAAGCCGCAATATTACTTAGCGATTGTCCAGAAAATGTTTTTTTTAAGCACTCAAGTATAGAAATGTGATAGTAACTTAGTCTAATGAATATAAAAACTTGTTAGTCATATATGAGGTGTTAAAATAAATTCTTAACATGCCCATAACACAATTACGTGTGAATTGAACTACTGAATGCATAGTTAGCTTATTGTTCGTGAAATCTAATTTTGACAATGAGTGTGGTAATTGACTAAGTATAGTCATGAATTCGAGTTAGACAAAAGAATAAACTTACGATGTTTAGTACATTGTAATTGACTGGTATTGTGAACGTAATTGATATATAGGATTTAAATCAAAGAACGAGTTTAGTTAAAGTGTAATCTACGCACGAGGAAAGTTTCCTAACCCTACTTGTTATCATTGTTCAAGTTTATTATTTATTTCGAGTAAATTCTCATTACTATTATTCAAATTCGAATTGTTATATTAAAGATTGATTATCTTTTCAAGGTATGAATCTGTTATACAATATTTGTCCTATTGTATACTTCTCGAGATTATTATTCAATTTAAATTTCATTATTGTTGAACCTTATTAGACTAGCGAACCCTTTTCGACTAGTCCATAGTTGATGAATGTTCTAAATTTTAGAACCCTTATTGAATTATCCAAACCAAACTTCCTTTGGTGCGGACTCAAATGTCAAACTGAGATGAACAACCCTGCAAAGGGATTTACTTATGCGTTAGCGTTAAGATATTATGTAATGATAATTAGAATTTATGTTACTTAAGACTTATTTGTTTATGTTTTCGCACATATGATTTAAGGTTAGAGTAATCTGGGATTTATTTATTATGTAGTTGATGTAACCCCATAAGGGGAGATTTATTATTATTTCTATCTATTGCATGGTTTGAATTTATTTATGGGTAGATAGATGGATGATGTTTGTACAGTGAACACCAAATCCTGTGGAAATGGAAGTACCAGATTTGGGGGTGTCTCATATTCCAACAGAATAATAAAGAATGGAATAACAAAAGAATTCACCAGACATGTGATAGACCACACAGACAGGTTATTCCAACAGAATAATAAATAATGGAATAACAACCCTTACGGGTATTGAAAGAAAATAACTCTCTTCATGAATACGAAAGAAATAATACCCCTTACCTTAGAAGAAACTGGATACTGAAATAGTGAGTTAGGTAGCAGATTTCTATTCTTGTTTCTCTCTATAATTTCTCTCTATAATAATTGCTCTTGTGAGACTTAGTGAATTGATGAGAATGAAAGAAGAATGAGCTTCTATTTATAGGAAAATATAGTTTCGATAATTGCACATTTTGGGGCTCAAAATATTACATTATAATGCCTTCCTCTTTTTCTTCATTTTTAATTTAGTCCTACAAGTATTATCAAACTTGCACCACCTCCCCTAATAGTAAATAATGTGAATTAATAGTTCATTCATGTGACTTAATAGTATAATAATGTGAAAAAACTAATTACAGTATAGTACCTTCATCTATACCTCCATTTTTAATTTAGTCATGCAAGTATTGTCAATCTTGCACCACCTCCCCTAATAGTACATGAATGTGAATCAATAGTACACACATGTGAACAAATAGTTATAAGCATGTGAAATAATAGCAATTAATTGCTCATTTATCCGATTAATTACCCGATTGGTCAATATAACCTCCAGACATCAATTATTATCGAAATAAATGTCGATTTCCACTAACACTAATAATCCCAACATAGTGGAACTATCAATTTCATCTTTAATCAACACGAACTTATTCATCATTAATATTATAACTCACAATATTTAATAATCAGGTCGTTCCCAGGAAAGAGAGGGCTTTCTGACTAGGATTTCTCCTTATTGGCGCGCAATTAGGTGACTAAAACCTCTCCTTGACAGAACTTATAGACATTGTCAATATTGCAAATAATAATATGAATAACTTTGTCGTCTCAATTATTGATTTAATAATAATAAATATTATGCAGATGATATTGTGACAATAATTGAATCAATAATAAGAGAGATATGATGCAGCAATTACTGTAGCAATAATTGAGTATAACTGAGTGACTTCTCACGTAAGCATCAATAATTAATACCGTGTGCTACTATGCAACCACGCGTATTACTGTACTTTTACCACCGGGTAGTTCAACAGTTTAACGGTAAAACTTTCGCTATTATTTTTATAAAAAGATAATTCTGTCATTTTCTAACTACGACAATACTTCCGTTGTGGGTTCCAGCAATGATTGTGCCGTCGTACAAATATTCCCTGTTAAAACGAAAATTCCCCGACAAATCGAATATTATATAACCACTTTCTTACTTTGCAAAATTTGTAAATAATACCCAAAACTATAATATTATATCAAATCCACACCATAATATTCAAAAATATATTTCGAGAAAAATTAATCTTTATTCATAAAAGTTGGGGTCTTACATTCATAACTTTTCCGTTTCAAAACATTTTTGAGTGATTCTTGAGCCCACGCGAAGCTAAATTCTGGGACTACAACTTTTATTCTTTGACCTTTACAAAATTCAAACACGTAATTCCAAAAATTAGTTCAAGGTGCCTCGCTTGAAGTTGGTTAGACAGTTTTGACGCGACCTCTTTGAATGATCATAACTCTTTGCTCTGAAGTCAGAATTATTCCGTTAGGAGTCTATGGAAAGCTTATTTAGTGTACTATAACATACCAAAAGCCCAAAATTTTCTAAACAATCTAGCTAACCCCAAATTTTTATTTTTTGGATCAGCAGTCCACTAGTTTTTTGGACTTTTCGTTTTGACATCCAAAACTCGCCTCGACTCGTTCCAACCCAACGTTCTTTACAAATAAGTCTTATTTAACATAATCAGACTCGTCTAAGGTCTCGGCTCCATATCTCTAATTACAATCATTAGAACTCATTTACATAATCAATTCCAAGCCAAAATAAACATAGTAAACTAACTAGTTTACTAACAAAACTAACTAAACTTCCAAAATTCAAACTTTAACTAACAAACTAAATATAATACTTAAAATAATAACATTACCAAAAATTAAATAAGAAACATACCCGAAATACGAGTTTCACAAACTGAATACGCACTTCCACGCCAAAATTTAGCTAAGGAGGTCTTTATAAAAAGTCCTCCCACAACAAAGCCTTTCTCAAAATAAGAGGCCTTATTGTTGGTGAATGAAACGAAGGGTCAAGCCCTTCAATTTATAGGTTTAGAAAAGGGTAAAGTTCTCAATTTAGTTGATCTGGGACTTGGTTTATAGTAATTCTAATTTATTTATACTAATTTTTTCTATTTTCAACATGTTAAGCGAAATCATTCACTACGAATTCAATTCTTAACCAATTCGATCCATTCAAATTGCGCTGTTTTCGTTTTATAGAGGAGAACAACAATCATCCATCAATTTAAAGTTTCCATCACGAATTCATCATCAACTTTAGTCCTAAAGTACACCAAAACACATATTACAATCAAAACCCAAATTCCTCTTCTTTAGTATAAATACATGAATTTGATTTCTGAGAATTTGTTTCTAGATGACCATTATCAAATTATAAATATCTAATAACATATATAACATCGTAACCCACAAATTCATTAACCAAAACTCCAATTTTAAAAGAAATTCAAGAACGCATAAACTAGAAATATAAACAAGATTATGTACATTTAATTCCTTAAGAAATAAAATTAACCTTATCACTAAAATTTTAATTTCTATTCAACCATTATAATCATAACATTATTTAACAAATTCTCACTTCTCTAATTTAATTATTTAATTAAATTATAATATCACTATTATATTCACAGTAATAAAATACATATAAATATCATCTATTTTATCACACTTAAATAAACTATCCCATAACAATTTTCATCAAATATTTATTTAATACCATAAATATTCATTTTATTCCATAAAGTTTCCAACTAAAATATTTAATGTACTTAATAAATTTTTTTCTCTCGCATTATACTAACATTTACATTTTCATGCAATATATCATCTTCTCACTTTATTAAATCAATTATACTTGTATTAATTCACTATTTTAATTAAGTGAATTAATTACACTATTTATTTATGAAACTTAACTCATAATAATTTTCATTGCCCATTAAGGCATAACAATTAAAATTATATTATCTCATAACATAATTTCAACTTAATTAAATTAACTAATATTATTTAATTTCTTTAATAGATTAATTAACTATTAAATCTCACATTCTCCAACATATGAATATATATAATTCTCTTCACACCAAATCACATAATTTAAAATATATACACCTCATAATAAGAATTTTAATTATTAAAATTTTATTTTAATAACTTATGAAAATTCGGGTTGTCACAAATCCCCTTTAATAGGGTTGTTCATCTCAGCTTTAATCAATAGGTTCTGTACCAAAGGAATTTTAGATCTTTAGAACACTCATCAGCCAAGTACTAATTGAATCAAATAGAGATCAATAAATATTCAAGAGTTTGATTACAATATCTTCATAAACAAGATATATCGATGAATTAATAAGAAATAGAGTACCAATGGTTTCTAAATTGAATAAGTGTTAGTCATCGACTACATGCTTTCAAAACTATAGGAGTACATAAGCAAACCGAAGAAAGTTTGGTTTGGATTGACTTCAAGGGTGATTTAGTTTATAGAACATTCATCAACTAAGGATTAGTTGAATCAACAGAATGGTCGCTAGTCAACTAAATGTTGGGTACAATAATGTAAGATTATACAATGACATTGGTAATCAAAGATCAAACAACAATTATTCGTAGTTGAATAAACACTTTTCTTACAATAAAATTACAGACTTTGAATACCCAAGCAATCTCAATTGGAATGAAGAATCAAAGATTAATTAACTTGCTCAAGAGAAAGTAGAGTTTAGAAACTTCCTCAACAATAAATTAGGGTTATAGAACTTGTATAACAATAATAAGTTAGGAATAAAAACTTGCATAATGAAAGATTAGTGTTAGAGAACTTTCTCAATTAAATAATAGATTCAAGAAACTTTCATAACGTAAAATTAGGGTTAAGAGACTTACATAAGTACAACAAAATCACGGTGAAAAGAAAACCTTATTGAATAATAAAGTAGCAAATTAAGGTTAGGGAACTTGCCTCTTGCATAATCTATACAATTACAACTCACGTACTCCAATGTCCTACACATACCATTGCGATTACCACATCAATTAGCTACATACACATTATCCTCATAGATTAAATTCTCATCTTAGTTAAGTCATAACCTTTAGCTTAATGTCTACCATATTAATCAATCGCATAACACGAATCTAAAAACTCACTAAAATATAACATAAGACTTTTAACATCCAAATCACATTCTCAACTCTTACAATGTCGAGTTTTAATCTTATCTAACTTGCTAATCAATAACTTTCAATCTTCACATTTAGTATTATATCATCACTACAACATGTTATAACATCTTACTATAAGCCTAACACATTATCATTCTCATTAGACTAGGTTACAATAACACACTATGGACTGAAAACAAAAGACATAAAATAAATTATGTCAAGGGAGGGCGCAATCAGGCTGCTTTTTCTTGCTTTAAGATACATGCTATCTTGCTATACTTGGTGCATGACGATGTGAATTCTACAATGACTTTTAAGCACTATTCTTCAACCCAAAACTCCAATTCCTTCAATTCTACGTCAACATGGATAAACACATACATTATACAGCTTACCAGGATCACATAACATATATACATAACTATTACAACAACCAAAATCACTTGGCATCCGATTTAGAACTCTCAAATTCCAAGTTTACGAAAAATCCCATATTTTAACAACTTTAACGAAATTATACACTACAGATTCGTTATTCAACCAAATCGTTTCATTTTAATTGCATTTATTTCGTATTTGAATGTATTAACACAAACCATTTCTAATTTATAGATTAACACGTGATTAAACCCCTAATTTTGATCTCAAAGTAAGCCAAAATACATATATTATCACATAACAAAGTTCTTCATCCTAAACATGTTTCCATGGATTTTGATTTCTGAAAATTGTTTCTAGAAAAGATATACATATTATAATCATCTACCAACATATATATAACATCTATTTTATCAAATCATCCCATAAAATCCAAGTTTCAAAAGAAAACTCCAAGTACACATATACTAAAGTTCTTAGAATAGGTTATCACCTCTTTGATTCTTGGAATACATGATTACCCTTTTTCTTCTTCTTCTTTGATTCTCAACCTTGCCTCTTAATTCCTCTCTTCTTTGTATTCTTCCTTCTTGCTTTTAGACTTAGGAAATATATGTATAATACTAAACTGATAAAACACGTAAAACACAAAACTGATATAACATTAAGCGTACAATTATCTTGGTCCATCAGTTAAAACAACTAAGAGTCTCATATGTTACAACAACCAAGAGCCACAAGGCCTTGTTTGGTTTTCTCCCTTTTAACACCTTTTAATTTATTTTAATCATTTGCTTAACATATAGTTTTTATGTCACATTCTTAACAAGTTAATTTAATGAAATTCATAAATCAAATTAACATTTGTCATATAATTATAATTTCCATTATATATTATAATCTTATTTATCAACTTATTAAACCCCTAATTTAATTATCAAATTAAATTAACACATCTCCATCACACAACATTACAATTACTTGACCACTCATTTAATCTAATTATCTCACTAAATTAAATCTTCAAACCACAAAATTATTTAACATTAATTTAATTAATATAACACACTTAATTAAATTATTGCACAATAATTTTATCAATTAGTTATTTAACTCAATAAATATATCCACTAAAATATTTATTTATTTCAATAAATAGTTTAAATTAAATATAATATTCTCGATCGTTACATCCTTCCCTCCTTATAAGGATTCTGTCCCCAGAATCACAACGCAATTAATTCATCCGTTACATTCTTCCCCCCTTAAAAAGATTCTGTCCTCAGAATAGCTATACAAATACTAAACAAATAACTGGGGATAATCTTCCACCATTTTGTCTTAGAGTTACCACATAGCTTGTACATCATTGTGGTTTCTCCAGACAACCTTAATAGAAGGTATTGCTTTGTTTCTGAGTACTTGTTCTTTCCTATCAACCATCTGAATAAGAACTTATTCGTAAGATAAATCTTTCTTAAATTGTAATGGTTCATACTTTATGACATGTTTATAATCGGCTTATACGGTCATAACACTTAAATGTGAAAAACGTTATGAATGTGTTCTAATTTTGGAGCTAAAGTTACCTCATACGCCACTTCACCAACTTTTCACAAAAACTCAAAGGGTCCAATGAACAAAATTAGCGACTTTAAATTCTCTATTATGTTGGTGTTGATCAGCATATTTCTTCTGCCCATCCTGAGCAGCAACCAATCTCGCTCTAATCACTTTGACAATTTTTGCGGTCTATTATACCAACTTGGCCCTAGCAGTCAATGTTCTCCTTCCATACAATGCTTCATATAACGTCATACCAATGCTTTTCGTGTTATCTGTTGTTGTAGGCAAACTTAACTAAAGATAAATGTTCATTCTAATCCCCTTTGAAATCCATTACACAACCGCTTAACATTTCTTCCAATATTTGGATTGTCCATCCATTCTGTCCACTAGTTTGCAAACGTTATGACGTACTCATTTTGAACTGTGTTTCAACGCGTTATTGCTAAATTTTTTGAAAATTTAATGTGAATTACGAAATTCGATCCGATACGACTGATATTGAACCACTGTATCTTGAGATAATTTCTTCGACATATAACTTTTCTAATTAATCCAAATAAAATCTAATTTTGATCGGAAAGAATATGCTGATTTTGAACTACCACGAAATCTATCACCATATACTCCCACTTCAATAGTTGTAACAAACTAATTGGCTTATGACATTTTTCTTTGACTTTTTACATGTTAAGCTCTTTGTTGCATACTTAGCAACCTCTCACTTTATATTTTGCCATCAAAAGTATCTTCGAATGTCTTGATTCATTTTCGTGCTCCCTACTTGAATCGAATATCTCGAACTATAAGTTTTATGAAAAACTACATCTTCAACTCGCAATAGTGGCAGAACCTAGTTTCTTTCTTCAAATCTCAACAACCCTTTAGTATTAATCTTGAATTTGACATCCTTCCTTCTTCTGTATTTCTCCTACCCCTCGTCTTGGAGTTGCGCTCTCTTTTACTATGTCCAATAAAGTTGAACGTTTTTCCATCTGAATAACTTCCCTTCTAACTTCTTCGAACATCTTACCTCCACCCATAACTAAACCATTTCAATTATAAAACCATGTTGAGCAGTTAACAAAGATACTTTCTCTCTACCCTTTTCGCTTAAGAAGTTGACAACCACATTTGTTTAGGATTCTACCATCATAATTCTTGACCAACTTCAACTATCACCATTAACACATACTTAAATCTTTCTATGTAAAGATACCCTTCAGACACTTATGGTCCGTACATATCTCACAAATCTTCTCGTAAAAATAATAC